>CM057005.1:70169512-70769512 GCA_029891345.1 Dryococelus australis | reverse complement strand
CCTAACTTTATTATCGGAATTGTTAACTGTGTGGTCACAGGTAACAACAATCTTATGGCTATTGACTGTGAAAGGACAGTTGTTTAACCACAATTCTGAAGCTCCTGACTGTAGATTTGCAGTCACACAAGGGAAATGTCAAATGGTGGTGGTTGGCTGACAAACAGCAGTTACATAACTGACCTACTGAAGTTATCAACTGAGCAACAACTGTAAGACTACAGTCACCCAACTGTGGTTTGACAGTTGGTCACAATAATAGGTACTGCACTTATTCCAGCTGTGTTTCTGCAGTTGACAACTGTAAGACCACAGTCTCCCAACTTAGTTTTCACAGCCAGCAGCACTAATATTACTGTCTCCGACTTTAGTTTAATATTTGTCAACTATGGAGTTACAGTTCTCCAACTTTAATACTGCAGTTGACAGCTGCAGAACTGTCATTTAAATGCTATTTTGCACCATTGACTGAGAACTGTGACCGACTACGAAATTATAGTTACTTTTCGAGCAGGGGGATACATATAAATTTAATCACTCGCGTTCTGGGGAAGGCAGTGAATACATTGCAGTGTGTACATAGTTGGGCAAGCAGTTAGATCCTTCGCAGCACGGCCAGGCATGGCTGCCAAAGATGTTAGAAGAGAGTGGCGGCTTGCTGCTGTAGCTCAGCCCTCGTTCCTCATGCGGGAAACTGTAGGTCAGTCGCTACGAGATAACTCTGATGGGCGGCGGCTGCTCACCCGCCGCCACTGCCCTCATTAAAGAGTTGGTTCAGTTCATAATAGAGGCCCGGCGTTAGGAAAACATGCTGACAGATGCGATTCAAGTCAATGTGTTGAATATACATGGAATGTAGGCAGAGTGTTGGCCTCTGCACCGGCATGAGAAGGCCCGGAAATATTTACGGGGATATAAACATTTATTGCGGTCTACTTGAAATATTAACTATCCCGAAATTTTCATCAAAAAATTTTGACGTGACCTACACACGCACACGGCCTTACTCTCACAAATATGGTAAAATAAGAAAACATACTATTTCGGCACACTTATCGTTATTCACTTTAAACGTAACATTGACTTCACAAGAAAACACATTGCCCACCACAAAAAAAATTAGCGGTGTGGGTGCACATTAATTAAAAAAATATATTAAAGAAAAAAAGGGCATTGAATTAAATCTGAAGTTATCGTACCTACACTGATTAACAAACTAGTCTGTAATGTGCCACTGTTTTCAAAGCAAAAAAAAAAATACAGGTAGGGTAAGGCAGAAGCGGCAGCATGTCACTACGACATGACCTGACCTGCAAATCCCCCCCCCCCCCCCCCAACGGTTCTGATGACAAACTCAACCCCATAGTCAATATATCAAGTGTCCCCTTCTGGCATTAAGAAATGTATTGCTTCACGCTTGACGTGTTGCACCTCCAGAGGTGCTGTTTTGTGTTTGTGCCCTGTCTGGGAGCAGGTGGAGAACAGGAACTGGTTATGTGCCCAGCACCACAGTTGGTAGAGTGAACGATGGTAAGGTAAGTAATTAGGCCGCTGACTGCCTTCTTGTATCTCTATGCAAACCTACCGCTGCGTATATGGCCAACGTGACGGGTCACAGACGGGTGGATATCATGGGTGGCCGCTTGGGGATAGAGTGCCATCGAGGTCGGGGGGGAGTCAAACTCCAGAGTGAGGCAGATGGAGGTAGATTCCCGACCAAGGAGTTCTACCCGCCTCACTACAAGAGTTGCTAATAAGCGGGATGCCAGCTATCCCAGGGGTACGAGATGATGGTGCGATTATGCTGTCGTGGGGGTGGTGGTGTATGGTCTGGCTGGAGTGATCCGAATGGGACGTGTGGGGGCAAACTCTGAGGGAGGGGTCGCACTGGGTTTTGGGACTGCCTTAGGCGGGAGTCAAACCTGTACCGTTTTCCCAGACTCCCGTTTTATCATATAAAAGTTTGGTAGCTCCACTTCTGCTGGGTGTTGAACCCGGATGAGCTTAATGGAACTAAGTTTAATTACGCTGTATGTCTTTGCAGACTGGATAGTCGTGGTGTCCTCAGGAGTAGTGTCGGCTATAGGCGGTGTCTGTTCTGCTTGGTCGAGGTATTCTCCTGTGAGATAACCGGGCCAACAGGTGCCTAAATGCTTGTTGAGAGGGGATTTGTGACTAAGGAGAATAAATGGCGAGATGGGTCGCAGGGCGGTTTCGCTAGACTGTATCCTGAGCTCGACCTCCTGCGGTTCGCTTACGATGACTGCGATCTTGGTTCTGGCTAGAGCGAGGCGTTCCTTATGTCGGTGCCTACTCTGTACTCCGCCTCTTCGATTATACATCTGATTCTATATAACTCAACTAAAATCACCTTTCCCTCCACTGAGAATGGAGTATTACCTGACACACAGAGACCAGATAGCAATAATGGGTTACTAACTACATGACTGTAAACAACACTTAGGTAGAACGTAATGTTTATTACATGATAAAGAACTGGAAAGTCCTCGGCTAATCAATTTACATAAATTTGATCTGACTAGCTAAACAATATAATGAGAAATTAAAATTACGCGAGTGGAAACAGGTGAAGGCTAGCCTGATGATAAACAAAATCTACCAAATTCCTCGGGCAAAATTCTACAAAATAAATGATGCAATTTACATTACAGCGTACATAAAACTACCGGAATTTATCCACCGCAAAAAGGGGGGGTGGGGGGGGGGATCTAGAACACAACTGCTTGTTACTTCAGATTCACTGAAGTTAACTTGGGTACAGGATTACCTCAGACATGGAGTAGCTGTTCTCACGGTCAGTGGGTAGCGGATGAGCCTTTTGACAAGCTGCTTGGAGGCTGCAGTCTTCTTCAGTCTGCGGGATAAGGCTGTCTTGCAGGCTTCCAGGTGTCTTGCCGGTCGCGGAGAGGAGAGACTTTTAAGACTGAGGAAGTTTTTTTTGCAGACTGAGGAGGGGCACGCCATCATTTTCGAACGGCAACCCCGGCATATCTGCCGGTGCTGGATGTTGGACCTCTATTTATACGAAAATTTCTCCAATCAGCAGTTCTTCAGGAAACGTGAGTAGTGTAGCCTTCCAGTGCAGGGGAATGTTTATCTGAGCCCTGGAGCGCTGCTCTTTTCTTATCGCCCTGCTTGGAGGCGATGACAATTTTACGTGCCTCGGCCCGAGGCTGGTGGGTTGTGATGTCACAAGACCACATGGGTGCTGCCATCTCTGGGGGTTGCAGGAACTTCTTCCAGGGCTCAACCACAAGTAGTAGAATCTCAAAAAATATTTATTTAAATCACAGGGGTGACACTTGCATACTGAATTCTGGGCAGGCAATGTAGAATGTAATTACTTGTGCTAATTACAATTACGTATTCGGCAGTCCACGCTCATGGAAACTTCTTGGTCGATACGTTTATTTATTTAGCCACTGGGGGGAGGCTCACCACGCTCTGATCACTCGTAGATGGGACGAAGTAATCCACAGACCGTGCATTCAAAGAGCACAACATGTTAACATGCGTCACATTTCATTTACAGAAACAAATCAATTTCGATCCCGGTATTGAGTCGCAAATTCTTAAAGATTGAAGAATTGACTTGACCCATCACTAGTTTTGGCATTTAGTGCGGCAAGTTATTTAATTAAAACATTTTCTAAAATATCACAATCACACACATTAATGTAAAAAACGAATAATTTGTTACATACTTACTACAAAGGTGCCACAAATTGTTGATGCAATTTTATTTAATTTTTTTTCTTCTTTTAACTTGTTCCAAAAATCATGGTACACCTATACATGAGGAGCATATGGTACAGTGGAAGCCCGGAATACTGTGGATTTGGTTATACTGCGAGACAATTTATGTCCCCCCCCCCCGGCCTAAATAAATATATGGTAAGTGTGCGGTCAGGTAGACGTGTGGTCTGTCTGCGGGTGGTCGAAGTTGGCGACGTTAATGGATGAGGCAGAGGGAGCAAGTGCGCAATCTCCCTCCTTTCAGCGCAGAAATCTATTTTACTGATTCATTACAGCCAATATTGTATGTTTTTCTGTATTCAGTTTCGTTGGCGTGGTGCGAAGATTTGATGTAAGAACTCCTAGTGGTCCTTTTTATATGAGACCCACTTCTTCTGCCGTTTGGTTGTAAATATGCCTAAAAAAAGATACTGTGGCAAACTTTCCATCTTATCTGGCCGTTGGATCAGTATGGGGGGATGGCACAGCCATATTCCAAACTGTATATCATACTCGCAAGTGTCCTGCTGTCACGCATTTACTGGCACTTACAAATTAACATGAAATGTGCATGTGTTGTATAGCGTAACACATTTAAGCAATTACAATTATTCTATGCCAAAACGTTTAACAAAAGTAAGTTAAAATACGCTGGAATACTGTCGTAAAAGGGATGCTGACTTATGTGGCGCATTTGGTATAAAACTGACTTACAATGTGAGGGTCTCTGGGTTCAGATTCTGGGTAAGGTAGGGACTAAGTCATTTATAGACCCTAATCTACAGGGTACAGCACTACGTAATAATTATAATAATGCTGAAGACACTTTAATTATACTGTGTATATAGCAGCTGTAACAGTAGGTCTCCCAATTAAAAAAAAAAAAAAAAAAAAAAAAATTATGCGGGCCTCGAAATTCGTGCTTCTATCTTCCCATTAAAAAAATTTTAAAAAACGAGCGGACGAGCTAATGTGAACAAGGCTTTATGCAGAAAAGTGACCTTTCTTTGCATACCACAAATAAATTGTTTTTTCTGTTATTTTAGTATTCCTTTTGAAAATGCAAATCAGACAAGCAAGAAACATGTTTCACAACACATCAGGCACTGATAGATCCCATCTGCAGTGCAAGCATGCTTTGAACTATGATTAGTTTTATTTGGACAGTGAGCTTCATTTCTCATTCTCACTTCCTCCTAATCAGGCCCAGCAGGGGGTGGGGGTGAACCCCCTCCACCCACTCGTGTGACAAACAACTTGCAGCGAACACTGCCCTTAGTGAAATAATTACATCCTTTGCCTGGAAAATGCGGCATTTTTAGTTATTCTTGCTTGAATGCATGTGACCCTTCATCACAGTGCGTTTCTCTTCTTCTGTTTCCTTCCCTTGGGTGCTGTCAAGTCCAGTGATGCAGATAAAAAAAATAACGTTCTGTTAGGAAGGGAGCAAATGTTTCACGAGTTACAGCAGTAAATAACAACACTTGCCCCATGTTTGACAGATAGGTGCCACGCCACATTAGAACACTGGCTTTTTTTTGCTACTGAACTTGGACACTCCCGGAATAGCGCGGAAAGCTATAACGTGGGTCTGAGTTATGTCCCCCAACAGCCGCGTTATATCGGTCTTTTACTGTATTTATGTGTCACTTAAAAATTGGACAATATTAAAAATCAACTTAAAAATCTGAAACTGTCACAAATATCCTTGGGGTAAACAGTAGCCGATTCACAAAATGTTGCTGCAAAAAAAAAAAAAAACACAAGAAGTAGGAAAATCACACTTTTATTACAAAATATTCTCAGTTCTCTTAAATCGCATACCAAAAATAAATACCGACTTGCCAGGCATTCAATGTAAAGTTCACGTGGATCAACAGCTTCTGCAACTTGATGTCAAAATTGTCCATGACAGCATGACATGAGATGACTGTGCATGTTGTTCTATCAAACATAAAACCATTACTACAATGGAAAATTCTGCACACAGGATTGTGGTGCAGCAGAAAATAAGAATTTATATTGGGGTTCGCTAAGGTTGCAAATAAACTCAGGAGCAAAAGCAGATATAGCATTAGGCGGGATAAAGTACTGAAAGACACTGGTACAGGACAAACAACTTTACATTTTTGATATCTGAGCACATAACATGACTATACAAATTAAACATATTTACAATCAACTATTTATGGTATACAATTCTCAATATTTACAAACTTTTGATTTAAAGCTACAAAATATTTTTTAATGCAGTTTTTAAGTTTGTGATGTGGTTGTAACAAGAACATCAACTAGGCTATGTCTAATAATTTTTCTTAAAATACTATTTACTTAGCTACAAAAAAGATTAGTTTCTTCTAGCATCCTCGAAATCCTGACTGTATTATAACAGTTCTTACAATAATAGTTTTAAATAACAGGGGTTCAGATCAGTCCATTAACACTGAAACATAAACACACATTTTTTTCTTCTTAAAATGACAAAAAAACAAAATACACATTAATTTAACCAGCATGGCATGGATGTACTACAAATATGTAAACAAACACTTTCAAAAACAAATCTTGGCAAAACTAGGTATTAACAAATATAATTTGCTTGTTCGAGTCAACACTCAAATCACAATTTTTAGTAACATTTATGTTTTGCAACATGTATTATCAGTAGTTACTTACTTCTGTTGTGATGTCTTTATTTTGTAATGGATTCTTTTAAAAACAGGCGATGAAAGTAATTATGCAAAACAAATAAATACAAATTAGTAATAAATTACATACAGTTAATAACTATGTATCAGTCAATTTACTTTCATTACACCCAACACAAATGCTTACATTTATAAAAAGATGGGTTTAGTCAAATGTAGCAGTTGTAGAGTAGTTCTATACAGAAATACAAGACTAATGTTTAAGACCTATTTTGGATATTACATTATGTTTAAACAGTAATCTCCACATTTACATGACTAGGAACTAGGCATAATCACAACGTATTGTCATAATTCTTTGAAGAACACGTAAAAATCCTTGTTAACTTTGTTTCTATGACATACTACATACAAATTTTGATTACATTTCAATTAGCAACTATTCATTACACATCAAATTTCAAATGACATATGCATTGAGTAAACATGATATGTACCAAACTTTCAGTTCAAGACAATGTTTTTATTCACCAATTCACAATGGTACAGTGAAAATAAAAACAAATAGAACACATGTAGTAGTACAAAGCTACAGTGTTTAAAAACTTTGAATTTTCTTAACCACCAAAGTTGATTACGTGGAGGGAGGGGGTGGGGACAGACAAATATGAAATTATTTTCAAATAAAAATATAGACTAAATAAGTAAATAAATACGAAAAATAAAAAATTGTAACAACCATGCAAAAATGATATAAATTTTTTTTTAAGAACTTACGTAGTTAGAAAAATAATTTTAAAATATATTTTTACATAAAATTAAAATAATTTTTTTGTGTAAATATTGCATTACTACTGCATTTTAGTTTGTTTTTAGGTGAACCATTTTTTTTATTTGGAAATACTTGTACCTTTAGCTGTTTTTCCCCCTGTACCCAGCTACAACAATGAAGACAGTCCAACAAACTTCCAGATTCTTTTCACTGCCACAAAACCGCAAAAAAACATTATGAAAGATAATGAATGTGTCAAATACGAGTGCCCCTTGGCAAAGAACGGTAAGAGCCAACTGCAGCTCTGAATACCCTAAGTCTGCTACTACTTATTTACAGTTCCTGTGTACTTGCATACCACATCTTGTAAAAAGAAAATAAACATTTTTAAAAGAATTCAAATAAAATGTTCTAAGTTTATACATAGTTGCTTTCACTAAATTAGTTACAACCTTTATAAACAATGATTCTTACAGAGTTACTTGCAAATGCAGTGGATCTCAATAATTCGTTTTTCAGTGGACCAACAAGAAAAAAACTAGGCATGCGGGAAAACGATGCATGCGGGAAAACTATGGATGCGGACATGGATTTCAGAACCTGAAAAATATTGTACATAACCTCAAAATGCATTTTTGATTAAACTGACTCACATCATCTTGTTAACAATAGAAATTCTAACGACTTCCACCCCATCCCTAGTCCCTTGGTCATTAGCTGTGGGGTTGGAAGTTAACTTTATCCCGTTAATGTGTGAGATTGTACTGTCTGCCTCGCAGATTGTTTTATTCATGGGCCCACCGTAACAATGCTTAAAGACAGCGAGTTATTTTACTCCCCGCTAGATATCTCTAGTAGTAATTATTGCTTGTCTTTTGTTTCGCATCCCCTTTCCTCCATACACAAATCATTTTACTAAATTATAAAAATTGTCATCCTGGCCAAAAACTCTTATTAGGAAGAGTATTGAATCTGTAACTAAATAACGGTATAAAACCAGTAATATCTACTGTAAAAAGAAAACTTTCTATTGGATGAAATGTATATATTTCCTTATGTTGTGAGACAAGAATCGTACATTAATCTACCACTGGTTTGACACATTTATTCAGCTCCAAGAAAGTATTTCATACATACTCAAATACAGATATTCCACAACGTAGACAGTCATTCCTAATGTGTCAAATGCTGGTGAACGGACGAATAGCACATGAGATTACAGAAAAAGTGTATAGGTAAACTTGCTGTCGTAACACGTAAGTATTGGAAAATATGGCTTCTGGAATGTGTGGTCAAGTAGCAATACAATAATATATTACAAAAATGTGTTAAAGAGCACTAATTCAAACTCCAAAATACATGCTGCCCCACTCCAAGCTGAACCAAGATTTTCGAAAATAACTTTCAACAATAATGAAGATATTGTAACAAAATTTTCACCCGACTTACTGTGCATTGCATATTATTTTCAGGGATCTGAATATTACAAAGATAGCAATTTTACATAGTCATTCTTGGGAACCGCGGGACCTCGTAAAAATCTGTAGTGTACTGAATAAGGTGTGATTTTGCAGCAACAGGCATTCAAAAATGGCTTCAGTAAAACCCTTTCCGCAGGAAAAATGAAAGATCTTACAACAGAGAGTTGATGAATACAGTAGTACTTTGGCATTAAGTACAAAACTGAAAGTACCTTGGTGACATGTACAATGAGATTCTACTGTAGACCTACTACTACTACTGTAGTTGCAGGACAGTGACTGCGATTCAGATCTGGGCAAATAGCAAGCATTGATCAGGTCTGGATATTGTAGCTATCTATTTGCGGACAACAGTATTAGGCACACTTAAAGGACTGTGCCACAAATATCTCAAGGCAACAGGGCTGAAAAATATCAGGGCAGTTAGGCTAGGGTATGTGTAATTACCTGGATAAGACAGAAGAAGGGCCTGTGTAAGGAGCATAGGAATAAGTTCTAGAGATACTTTAAGAAAGAATATGTTGTGTAACTTTGATGATGAAATTTTTTAAGGGTTAGGAATGAGATGAGGTATCATACTCACAGTGGAACCATACTATAACTGACAATGGTGACTTAAATTATTGCTAGAGGCACCGAAATACTACTTAAAACATGAAATAACACAACATAAGGACAAATCTGCGATATCCCACAAAATTAGCTTATTTTCTTTTTAGCTGTGGATGATAGGTGGCAATGTCGGAGTAAGACAGTCTCTACTTCTGCTGTTTTGGGGCAGTGGTTGTGCCATTCCTATTCCAAGAACTAAACTGACAGGCTGTCAATAACTGGGGGGAGGGGTGGTGGAGGGATGGGGGAAGAAAAGGAGGAGAGAGAGAGAGGAAGAGGTGGGAGCAAGAAGGAGAGAGGAAGAGGTGGGAGCAAGAGGGAGAGAGAGAGAGAGATATATGCCTCCCCACCCACTGTAGCCGCCTGCTGTGACAGGCACTTTAGGAAATAATCCTCTACAGCCTGCATTGCGGGTCGCAGAATTACCAGCTTTGCAGGGGTCGCACAGCTGCCCCAAATTGTCATTTCATTATTTAAAATCTTTTAAAAGCAATATTAAATCTGACAATTACTTGGCAAATGACAATGCTTCAATTTTACTTTAAGTAAAATAAGGGCGTGCTGAATTAAAAAAACAATACATATTAATAATTTTAAATTTTCTGAATACAAACAAAGTTGAATCATGTTGAGTAATGTGGTACACAACCTTGTAGATTTAATATTTTCTATGTGATAAATTAAATCCATATTAAATGGGTATTGCATCTTTTCATGTCTATTAATAGTTATTAAAAAGATAAATTCTGTGAAATTATATTCTGTAAAGAAGTTAATGTAATATATTTAGTACATAGCAAATATAATAGGCGTTACTGCAATATTTTGTGCCTTTTAAAAGTTATTAAAAAGTTAACTTATGTGCAATTATGTTTTGTTTAGGAAAGAATTTGATATACAATATTAAATACACAGTAAACATAACATTGCAACTTTTAGTATTACACGTTATGTGTTCGGAAAAATAAAACCAATAACACCGAAATCTTGATTTTTATAACACCGAAATTTGGTTCAAAATATAACCATAAAATCTTGCCTCTAATTATTGCTTTAGAAAATTACCGTTACGACCAAATATACTGTAGATCATTTTAAGTTGTATTATGATACATTTCTTTCTTTCTTTCTTTGGCAACTTTTTTATTTTCACAAATACCATTATAAACTTGGAAACTTAAGTCGACCACCAATACAATACAGCAGGACTGAACATGTATTCTTCCTTCACTTACAGGTAATTAGAATTTTAATAAACCATAGTCTCTGATAACTGAGAAAAACTGCTTCTTTTTTTTTACATTCGTCATCTCTAAAATACAGGACTTGTTAAAACAAATCACTATACTGGATGTGTTGCTATAACCCCTACTAATGGTGTGACATCACAGTTCATAGCCATAATATAGCACATAGTTTAAGTATGGCACTTAATTGAAAATTAGGTATTAACCGAAAAAGCATTTAAGTTCACATTTTTTCCAGTTCGAGTACAAAAGCAAGTAACTTAATTAGGTTAAAATGTATCAGGCCGTAAGTTGTATTTGCAAATCTGTCTTCTTAGATAATATTAACATTATACTTCTACATTACTGACAAGTACATATAGGCTATTCACAGTAAAGTGAGTACTTTTGAAAACCCTCTCACTTGGAATAATGGTCAATAAATATATTTTATTTTATAGCCATAGGTGTTAGCTTCAGACTGTAGTAGAATCTACACACTATGTTTATTACTTGCATGGCAACATTTATTTTAAAAGTTAACTAAAGGATAAAACAATTGTTGAAATAAAAAAGTAACTAGGTCCTCAAAAGTCCTAACTTTACTGTGATCAGCCTGTACTAACAATTTTAGATTGCAAAAGCAGAGAAATAAATAAGCTACTGGTTAACATATAGCAAAGATGACATCCTTAAGGCACTCCAACTCAAAATTATGTACAATATCAATATATTAGAACTGTATTCCAAATGTATGATCTAGAATATCATTTTTAAATTATTACTATAGTAAAAACTTTCATTAATAAATTCCCAAGAAACATACAGTATCAGTTATGTTACAATGCACTATAGTGGTGCAACATGTAAATGAAATAGGTAATGTTGAATGCCTAGGGGAAAAAAATTTCCATATTAAATCACATCGCAGGAATAACACATGCTGCAAAGGCGAACCATGTTGTAAATCCTTTGCAGAACATCATAATTTATGTACATATTTCTGTGCAAATGGCACATATTTTTCTTGCACAAAGTAAATGTTATGTTTCCATACAGTAATTCTTTATAAGTATTACATATAAAAAAATACAGTGTACACCAACTTTTTCAATTTATCATCAAAGCTGTTTATCTAAAAATAAAAACCTTTGGTATAAGTGATTTTAATACTGCTCGTAATCCCACAGTAAGCACAGATAAAAAAATAAATTAATACATATATTTTTGATCATAGACTCTGAACTGTAACACTTGAAATTTCAAACAATAACATGATAAATTAAACTTTCAGCTTACTAGTCAAATACAAAAAAGCAAGTTTGGTTACAAATACCTATAGTAAACGGCATTTACATTTTAAAAATTATATTAGTTAGTAAATAGTCCTCTTTAATATTTATGAGAACTAAGAAACTAAGTCTACTGAAATCCTTATTTATACACAAGACCAGGCCCAGTCGTGGAAATGACTGACACTTATAGCAGTGAAGCCTAAAGAAGCTGGCCTAACCAATGAAACGTTGCGACTGCGCATCCCTGTGGAAAATGTGTTTGTCTGACTTTTATGTGTGATCTACGAGTATAGGCAGTTCGCTGTAAAATAAGCACTTATGAAAGCCCTGCTTAAGATCTACTTACATGCACATTGTATATTCCCCCGCCTTATGTAAAATTAACATTGTCATGGGCCTCACCACTTTATTAATATGTCTGTCATGTGAAACTATTACAAAACTAATGTTTAAAAAACTGCTCAATTTTATACTTTGATGAAATAGAAAAAAACAGAAAGCAAAAGAAATAATTTAAGTTATTGGAAATGATTACCTAACTCTATTCGATGTAAAGATACGGAACTACTTCCCATCCATCATTACCAACTTTACTGGCCTCATGTCAGTCAGTGCGCTCGTTTAAAGATATACAGGTAAGAGCAGTGACTTTTTCTAAGGTTGACTTCAAAAGTGCTCACTTTATCGTGAACAGCTCGTGAACCCCCGAGCATTAAGTCAGTGCTGGTTAAGGAGAAACAGCAATGCCCCAACCAATAGGAACACCTTCGTGCTGGGAGGGGCTACAAGCTTAGATTATCTCTCACTTTGAGCACTAAGTTAGTGCTGAAGTGACCTTAGCCTGGGAGTTGCTGCCCAACCCGGTACGAACGCACAACCAACATAGGTTTGGTGACCCACATGGCTCCACGTTCCTGATCAACCCGCATGCATGGAGGATCAGTGGAGACTACTATAAAGCTTGTGCCGGCAAGACTCTATTGGGCTACACTTAAATTACTGTTCCTGTTTAAATGCACTGCGTAGGCTGTCAGACCGTTAAGCCCAATCTCTTACAAGGTAAGGAGTGCCATGAGGCGTAGAAAGCAATACCTGGCTCATACTGCTATCAAACCATTGATAGTATTACCCATCCTACGTAAGACAGGCAGGTGGAACGGTAGACCATGCTGCCCAACTTAGACGACAAACATTAGTGCCTGCTTCGGAAACGGTAATAGTCTTTCCACCGTGAATTCACATTCACTCTTCATGCCACCCGGTGGTAGGAGGGTTGCAAACCGGACAGAGACCAGATACGGCTGGGTGAACCCCAACTTCTGGAGCAGTGAAGCCAGTGACTGGAATTGCCGCTTCGGAGTCGACCAAGCTAGCCGCTAATGGGTGAGACCCTCTTCAACCGCAACACCTATCACGACTGAATAAGTAAGCCATCGCCAACCACCCTCGCCTCATACCGTACAACCAGAGTAAACCACCCTACGTTTGGCCTAGCGGAAAAATCCTCGACATACATGTCAGTCAGACTTAACCGACACGCATCAACTTAAATGAGTAAATGTTATGAATGACTCTTACCCCAGTCCTGCCAGTCATGAGCAACATCAAATGAATGGAGTCACAAAAAGAGAAAAAATAAAACAGACTAAGGAACAGATATGTGAATGTATTTACTGCCAGCTGGAAGTTCAGATAACTGATCAAAGCGGCACTACTGATACTGTATTTAGCAACCCATGCTCCTGTATACTCTAGGGTTGCAAAGATGTTTGAAAATAAAACGTAGCACAGGTTTGTATCTTTTTGCTGTTGAAACATGATATGCCTTTGGGTCATCACCACAAATTTTGTTGTGTGTTGCTTATGGCAACCACCATGCTATCTTCACTGTAGAAAAAGAAAACTAATACATTCTTATAACTCTGCAGTAAGCTGTTGAAAGTGAATAACAGGGTTACAAATAACACACTTGAGAAAAATAAAACATGAATAAAAGAAAGGAATAGAGTTTATGTGCATGAAGAATAAAATAAAAATTAAAAAAAAAAACAAATTCAATGAAGCATGCTGTTCAGGGCTCTAGGTATAGAGTTTTCAAAACTAGATAAGTGAAGAACACCACTGTTAAGACCTCTCACTGTTTACACAGGAATATGATTGTTAGTGAGGGATGGTCTTAATAGAGGGTTTGGAACATTTGACATGCCTATTTTTACCTGCACTTCAAAATAGGGGTGGTATTTATATTTAGATATGCACTGATTGCAGTAGTGTAAAATGCAATGTGTAGCAACATATTTTTCTGCTGATTTCTCTCAAATTTAAAACTTTTTTTTACAGTTTATTACAGTTCCTCAAAGATGGCTTTTTTGTTTTAAAAAGAGAGACGGCCTTAATAGATGGAGTTGAAACATTGAGTTCCTAATTTATACTATGTGTGACATGTCATAATGTTTTGTGGTTGAAACGATTAATTTTAGATTTTAGTCGATTCACTTATCTGTGTAAGACTGCATTTTAAATTACAGCGTTTGTTTGACATAAATTAATTCTTCTCCTTTATGGTAACACTAACAATATATACAGTAGATTCTGTATCCATCTTTTCTCAGGGGACTTACCCAAAAATTTCAACATATATGGACTTTCAATGAATGTGGTCTTGAAATGAAGATAAATAAAAAAATGGATTGAAATCTTGCATCCATTGAACATATTCGTTCCATGGATGCAACATTTCAATCCATCCAAATTCAATACATAGCAGTTTCACTGTATATGCTGTAAGTACATAATTTAAAACACACCTAAATTACAAATTTTTAGTTTGATATTCTAGGGCAATCATTTAAAAAATTCTTCTGTAAATTTTTTTTGGAACTGCCAAAGGCTGCACTTAAATGTTATGAGAGTGAATTTGGTCTAGCCAGTATGTTAATTGTGCAGATTAAAACTGTTTTATCTTGTCTGGCTGTAGCAGATGGAAATGGAACTGCACTGACCAACAGATAAAATGGATGAATATGGAGGAGAGAATATTCCTTAAAATTAGGCACTGTGAATTTCTTTGAAGGAAACATTCATCACGTGTGTCAATTGTGATTATGATTCAATCTATTGACTACTCTGAGTAATGGGTGTGTGTAATGGTGAAAAAGCTAAACTAATTTGATGAAAGAATGTTTTCTGTAAACAACAGAACTCTGTTATAACGTTCCAGCATACAGGATGTCAGGCAATTCACGGATATAGACTGCACCACATGAATATGTGATCAAAACTAAGTAGAAATTACTCTTTGGTAAAAAAGCTCAAAGCCCTTAGTTTATGAGAAAAACGTCATTAAAGTAGATAAAATGATTTTCACATTAAGCACAGGACACAGTACCTGCACATCAAACATCAAAACGTCATAACAGGTGTGCGAAGTTTGCTCTGCCCTTAGCAATGCACTTTTCCGCACAATGGATGCAGCATGCACGGAACTTGGCCACGTATGCTGTATGACCGGACACAGTTGCAGCATTGCCACATAACCTCACCTTTATCTAATTGGAATACCACATGTTTGCCACAATGATTGTTGGACCTTTCATGTTTTTCTCGTAAACGAAGGCCCTTATGCATTTTTACCAAAGAGTATTTTCTACTTAGGTTTGATCACGGATTCATTTGGTGCAGTCCATATCCGCGAATTACCTGACACTCTGTATAACATTTTCCTGCATATACGTAACACCATTATTTCATGGTACCACCATTTCTCCATAATGCTTAAATGGTTTCCTTTCCTGCATATAACAGTGATCATATTTTTCAATCCCTACTTGCAATATTAGTATTTGTTCAATTCCTTGCAACATCTCAAACAAAATTTTTATCTTAGGTAAAATGTGACACATATTAACAATACAGTAGACTAGAAAAAGATACAGAAAATAGTTTATACTTGACGGAAGTATTGAGGATTTTAGATGTGATGGTCCTCAAAATTACAAAGATAAACAAAAGTAGATGAGTGAGCAAACCCCCAGAATACATGTCATGTGCATTAGTTGATGATGCTATGGTCCATGGAATTGAGATAACTGATATTTTTGCATCAAATGATTCAGATGAATATTTTGAATAACTTGACTGGCTATTTACAAACAAAAATTATGTAAGAATTTTGTTTTGCTTGACCTGTCCCTACAGGTGCAATACTGTTTCCTGCTTATAAGATTCTCCTGCATACATAAATTTATTTTAATGACCCATTGAAAAATATTATAACAAGGTTTTACTGTAATTCACTTTCCTATTTTACACTTAATGTTTTGTTTCATGCTCTACCAGTATATTTACTTCCAACTCTTCAAAACATTAGCTTCCCCCTAGTCCATCAAATCTGATTTAGAACTGAGACAACTACTTATTTTGAGGAAAGGACAAACACCAAAATTCTAGGGATTGAAAAGTCAATACCCTTGATTATTACAGGTATCGAAGAATCGAGAATCGAACAGTTAATTGCTATAAATCCTTGTTCACCTTCATATGATTTTTTTGAGGTTATATTGCACAGCAACAGGTCTTTGGTTTTCCAAATAGGCTGAATCTGTACCGAACTCTCATGCGTTGACCGGAATTAACCATTCAATGAGGGATTGACTACGAAAGAATTAACATAATACAGTGGAATTTCGATTATCCATGATAATGCAGGGGAAGAGATAGTCTGATAATCAAAACTCGCGGTTAAACGAGTCGTTTTTATATTGATGACTGCCATGTGCCAGACAGCTATTATCAGTATTTGGCGGCCTCACTTCACTCCATCACTTTATGTGCTGTGTGGCGCGACTTTAATGGGAAAACTGCACTCGTTTACTTTTTTGCGCACTTTCCGACATGATTCAGTACTACATGTATACTGTTGCAAGAATGGTACAAACGCACGTGGAAATCTACAGCACAATATCTAAATCTGTAAAATTTGCATAGACGAAACACAAAAAAAACTGGCAGTCACTGATAAAAGACCACCGCTGCACACGCGGATACTGTTGGAGATAGTGTTTTGTTGCGCGAAAGTGTTGCAATCAGCGTTAGTTGATAAGCTGAATGCCGGAAGTCTGCATCTGTCTGCAACTAGATGTGGTTTGTAGATAAGAACCCTCGCTAGTGGCAAGCTCCTAGAGTTACGGGTTGCTGATGCAGAACTTGCATTGGCTTTTAGTCTGTTGCGCGACAGTTATTAGTAGTGGGAGATTAAGGATCCTGGACCAGGATCCTTAATAATACCGGAAACCTGGTATTATTTTTCGGATTTTTTATTTTGTCTACCTATTATTTAACGATATATTAGATAAAGGACATGTACTTTTTTTGTACCATACATATGTCCTATTTGTAACAGTTTCGTTTTTGAGGTAGTCTAGATTGAAAGCAATTTTTTTTTCATGTTTACCTTCACCAAAAATATCCATATTTTTTTTTTCTAAAAGTGGGTAGTGATAAAGTTGTCAATGTTCTGAGTATTTTATTTACTCACATGTGAAGAAAATGTCTAGCGATATGTGGAATTATTTTTAATTTGACGTAAATGATGCAAATTACGCATTTTGCAGTTTGCTCTGCAAAAATTTCACGAGGTGGGGTTAGTCGCATTAAAGGTGTTGCAGTTGGAATCGAGAATCGGAATTGAGAAAAATTGATATTTTGATATCCCTACAAAATTCTATGCTAAGGAACATTCTATGCTAAGGAATGAAAAGTGGACGTTCTGAAACTGTTCTGTTTGTGACCAACTAAGAACACATCACTGAAAAAAATTCTGCGTGCGGCCAGGTACAGCAAACAACATTAATATGACAGTTATGTTATGTTTTTAAAAATAATTCAACTGTCCAATAACAAATGGAACACTGTTTAATTACATAACATTTGTGGCACAAAACATTATTTTAGAAATGTTTCACAAATATACATAAAATACATATACTCTTGAATTATTGGAATACTGATTGGTATGAACAATTAAGGCAAAGTTACAATTGACAGAGCTTTGTAAACAGAGTGCACTTCATAAACAAGCATTTGTTACTTGCTGAAACTATGATCCAAGATATACTGATACGCAAACAATGACAGGTTCTTACTTACCTAATATACTGACTGGATTCTATGCAGAATCAGAAATCTTGGATGCGGTTTTACTATGTGAAGTGAGATGGAATTTTATTAACTATGAAAGTGAGTGAGTGAAGAGAGATGGACGGCTCTTAACGTTCAGGTCTGGAGAGCCAATTTAAATATGAAGCCAATTTAAATATGAGAGTGTAAAAATATTTTGCTGAACTTCCAGTTTATTTTTTTTATTCTTTTCCATGAAAGCATGTGAAAATAGGCAAGTATATATGCACACACATACATTCATGTAGAAATGGAACAATAGATATGACAAAAAATTAATATTTCTTCTGATTACTAAGTTATGCTAATTTAAAATACTTAACTTCTTCATGTATGCATACTAACTGATGGCATATCTGGGTCTCTTTCTTACAGCTACATAAGTTACAATTTTTAGTCGTAATTTTGGCTTGTCAACTCCAATTGACTCAAGAAGCGAGATTTTGAGACTAGAACCAAAAAACTATCAGTGAGGATTAAGATATTACATCAGATGCACTGAGGGCTTCATTAAGTAATGTGATCTTAAGGTGGTTGTAAGAAAGTTTTGCTACCTAACAATGATGGAAAAGGATTGTTTATTAAAACTGCAGATATGAGATACTGAATGTCAGCAAACAATAGATACATAAACAAAAAGAAACTGATCTCAGTTGCACGTACTTTTGTACATTACATTTTCAATAAACTGCTAAGATAGAACAGTTTTTCCCGATTCACTGCCAGCTTTCACATGGAATTCCAGTAGATGGTTATGTTAAAATATTTCAATTACCAGCAGGAATTGAGTTCAGAGGCATTTGGTAACATAGTGTAGCAACGTTTATGTGAAAAGCAAGCCAACATTCAGGGGCGTATCCTGAAAATTTTGGCAAGGCATGCAACACGAAACTTACTTTGGCACTTCCCTTTGCACAGAGGAATTAAATATTAATAAATAACAAAGTAAAAATATAAGATTACTTGAAATGTCGTTAGTTCTTTAGTACCCTTTTCCTCTAACTCTCACTTTCATCTGGGTTGCTTTGATCTCAAAAGCTTCTCCAGATTTAGGTAATACGCTCACGTAGGTGTAAGTAAAGTGTAAGAGATCTGTACACTGTCAATCCTGAAGAAAATTGAAGTACTGAAGTAATACAAAAATATATAAATCACAACACTCAAATACCTCGACACATATCACTGAACATCATTAAAGCCTAAATAAAATCATAAGTGACACTTTAAATTAAGAAAATTATTGACAAGATACTTCAGGGTGTCAAATGAAGAAAATAAAAAAACTTAATCCCTAGGGTACCATGTAGTATTAGTGCGGGCATTAATTAAAAAAAAATACTGTAGCCAATTTTTAAAGAAAACCATTTTAATGTTCCAAATGAGAGAAAGGAAAAGCATAAATCCCGGTGTCATATCGCAAGATTCACTGGTCAAATCAAATAATTTAAAATTTAAAATTGAAAAGTTTAAAATTATTTTAAACACCCAAAATTCACAAAACAATTCAATTCGCAAGTAGTAAATCACTTAAATTAGGGGTAAGGATAAGTTTCATTTATTCTTATTAACAAGAATAGTTTAAAATCTGTTATTGTCAATATTTGTCTGTCTAAAAACGTAATTAAAAAGTAATTTTTAATTACTTCTGAATGTTCACAAAACATAATTTACTTTGAATTTTTATGTTTTCAAGAATTATTTCCATTGTAACATTTACCCTACCATTAACAGAAACAATTTATTAAATAAACTTATTACAATGTCACTTTAAAAGTCACCATTCTTCTTGCGAAACTACTGTTTAAATTAAAAATACTAATTCAAATGTAACAATAGAACACGCAAACAATCAATCACTAAAAATTGAATATAAAAATATAAACTCGCTTGCTAGCACGCTGAATGCAATGTCACCTTGTGCATGCATTTGCTACATTTCGCGCAAGCTTGCTGTGACGTCACACCAGCTAAACGAGGGTTGAAAATACCACAGCACTACGCCTCAGCATTTCAGGGAACAATTACAATTGATTATCGAAACACGCACTGCGCACGCCTCCCCTCAGTGCCTTGGTGCGAACTTTTGACTATTAGCTTGAGGTATGCAACTCAGTCCCATGTGTAGCGAGGATACAAAAATTTATTTTTAATTAAAAGAAATGTGGGAACTATATGGTTAAGAAATATGTTCGCGTTTGAGTTTTATTAAAGCATGCACTGCATGCATTGCATTCATGGAGAATACGCCCCTGCCAACATTTTAAATACGAGTTTAGCTTATTTCCCTCACCGTTAGGTATGCTGCTGTCAGCTGCTAGGAAGTTAAGAACATGTACTTAATTTAATCCTAACAAAAGCACAAAGAGATGAATTTACATATCACATTTTACCAGGGTGATGCATTCTCTTATTTATTCCTAAATGTCTATGGTTTAAAGTGCCAATAATAAAACATTATAGTAAATGAACATACACAAGCAAATAACACATCACACAAAAGTATGAATATAGTAACACCTCTGTTTACTGGACCTCTGATCAGCTGAATGTGTTTACTGGACCTCTGGTCAGCTGACTGTGTTTACCGAACCCTCTAATCAGTTGACTTTGTATTTACCGGATAAAATCCAAAGCCATAATTATTTTTAATGCAGTGTCTACTGGCCACTTGGGGGGAGTGAAAAGCATTGTTTAATTGTGAAATATGCACACATGTGAACAGCTGCATTAAGCGGGAGGGGTAAAAATGTTATTTTTAGAATTGTGCAATGACTGGGCAGCAGGCATCTACTGTAGCAGTAACCATAATTTGCAAAACATGTGAAATTTCCTTGTAGCTTGATGTTGATTGACAGGGTTTGTGTTTGAAATGTTTATTCACGAATATATAAAAACAGATGACAATGTGACTGCCCTTCCAACACAAACAATCTGCATTCTTTGATGTGTAGGATCTGCTCTCTACGGGTGTGTGCATAATTCTTGAATGATCCCTGCCCAATATGACTTTTTCTATTTACTGCAGTAATTTTGTATATTTTACAAAGCATTTTCCTGTCAATTGACACGTTTCCATATAACCTTGAAAACTTAGATGATTCATTAGTTATGTATTTTTTTTATTTTGATGACTATAAACCTAATGGTATTTTAACAAGTCTTTAAATGACTTTGTTACGCTACTTTACAGTGAATGGGAAGTTGTCATCTAAAAACAGTGTATAAAAATATAGCAGACAACTCTCAATAAGTATTTCCACCAAAGAAATTTACGTAGTTTTGTCATTTGTTGCCTTTCACGAGATGACGTTCATTTTCAACACAATTGTATTTAACTGCACCTAAATCATTAACATTCTTTTGAATCTGAATTTATTTGTAAAGTGAATTCTTGCATCGCTCTTGTAAATCATGAAGTACGAATGGGGATGTTAATATACAACGAAAAAGGTTTTCATCACTGTGTCTACTTGTCGCTTGTAGGACGTGAAATGTGTTGTTACAGAAAGATAAGAGCGCACACGTGAAAGGTAGAGGGAAGGAAGTTTTTTTAGGATCATGCAAAGGCATGGTTACAATACAGTGTAACATACCAGTAGTCTTGAGTAGATTTTTTTACAGAAATATGACTTGAGACTTCATTCATACATTTAAGTGAAAAGTTGAGGTAGGCGATCGATAACACAACTGGAAACTTTCAAAGTCAGCACTTACAGTCCGAGCCTAGTGACCTTGATGACAAAAGTGCACATGGTACATGGGTAAATATGGAGTTAAACTATTGCATGTTCACGATAACAGCAGATGGTACTGAGGGCATGTCACCTGTTTCAGTTTCCAGATTATCATATAAGACTAGTGAATATATAAAAATAGAAAAGAAAGGCACAGGAGTGGTAATATAGACAAGTTAGATGCGGAAAGAAGGCGGGGGGGGGGGGGGGAATAAAAATAAGTGTGTCGCAAGTTAACATGCTCACTGCAGATACTACTCAGCAGACCCCCAGAAAATATGATGATTACACAAGTTCACGCTGTTCCTTCCTTTCCCTCGGACAGCTTAATGGTCTGTCATAAATTACTAGAAATATTTGTAGCTCATCGTTCCTCCTGGCTTCACAAAAATTTTTTGCAATGCTGAAAACATTAATGTTGAAGTGAGCAACTAAAATATTTATAACTAAATTTTTTTGATACTTTGCAGTTTACCAGACTTTCTGGTTTACCGGTCTATACCTCCCACCAAATTAGTTAAGTAAACAGAGGCTTTACTATATAAATGGAGAGTGAAAAGCCAAGGTTTGGGTGGCTCTTAACAATGAGGTCTTGAGAGACGAATATTAGTGTTTTTCAACACTACTTGTTGCTAAAATATCTTAAAAGTCTTTCTGTTGGCTACAGATAATAAGAATGTGCTAATTATGAACCTCTGGACTGCACAAATCAACTGTTAAAGCTGTGTGTACACACTCAGCTTGCGTCAACTGTAAACTGACCTTTATTGTCCACAATAACTTTCTACTTATCAGCATTGCATACAATTTAACGGCTATACAAAAAAAAAAAGGATAAAAATCACATATACGTAATTCCAGCCACAATATTTTACAAAAGAAACATTAATACACACAACTTATAATAAACAAAACAAGGTCTGTAACAAAAAAATGGAAACCATATTTTGCATGGAATGTTTATGAACAATATCTGAAATATGAATACCAAAAAACAAACAATCATATAATACATAATTTCAGAGTTTGCTTTTAAACAATCATAATTTTTTTTGCAAAACTAACAAAATCAAGGTGGTTAACTATGCCAATCTCTGCAAATTCAAATAAATGTTATTTAGATAATAACAGTGAGATTACTTCTCAAAACTAAAGTAGTTAATTTAAATAATAATAAAAACATCTAATATCTAGTTTGTTTTAAAATTAATTTTGGCATTTTCAGAGTATATATAATACATCACCACACAGCAAAAAAGTGTATGAGGTATTTTGATTTGGAATAATTTTCTGACTGTACAAGAGTTGTATGATTTGTGCCAAAAGGCAATGCTCTTAAAAATTTTGAAACACATTTGATGACACTGCAACTGTGAACAGTGAAGAACACCATGTCATCTATGGCAAATGGTAACAATTAAATTCCTTGTCAGACTTGTGATCGTGTGTGTTCGGTCTTGACAGCTACAGGTCAATGGGAGGGGCATAGGAGAAGCCAACAAAAGCGTCATCTGCCTCTCGCACACTGGCTGACAGAAGGCACGTCGAATGTGTCTGGGAACGGCCGACTGATGAAGACACTGGCTCTAGGGTGAATGCAGGATCAATGTTTCGCAGATCCAAGGGATTTTGCTGCATGAAAATTAAATTGCAGACATGTGATCACAAAAAGATAGATAAATGCAAATGCATATTTAATGTTCATGCACCTAGTATCACACTAGCAAACAAACTAATGTAAAATTACAAGACTTTTGACATTAAAGTAAACACAAAAACCAGGGTTTATAGAGGACACTAAAAATGCTACTTGCACACACACTTCCAACCAGAAGCTAAAGTGATTTTACACATTAGACATAGCTGTTCAAGTGTAAATGCCATCCATTATTCTCTCAATACTCTTCATACATTCTGCAGAATTAACATACAAAACTCTATACATGCATGGCTATTAATTATTACAGGTATGTCTATGGCTGATTCAGCAAATAATCTTATGGTAGGTTCACAATCAGAATGCATAAGCACAGAGCATAGAACATAGCAGCAGAAAATTTGTACAACCGGATTTCTTGTGAAAAACTGATTTACAATTTAATACTATGTATTATTTTCAGCCGATGAAATTTTGCAATGAGTCTGGCGTCAGTTGACAGTGTTGGTAAATAATGGATTTCATAACATTGAGCTACTGTGTTGAAAATGGACAGCAATTATTTATTTCTTTTTAATTAAAATGTTGATTTTTGCGATAGTAAATACAGTATTTTGGTGCGTATAAGCCGTACCAGAAGTTTTTTGATAAAAAATTAGGGATAATTAATATTTCAAGTATAGGCCACACTAATTTTTTGGATTCCTGTAAATATTGTAAAGTCACTATTCAGTACAAACATAATAAATTCCAACTTAATTTCTCCCCTACAAAACATTTGTGATAAAAAATTTGTGTTATGTTGCAATGTTTATGAATATACATTGCGTAATTACTATTTCACAGATGGTAACGTGAATTGAGAAAGCAAAAACACAGCAACATGTTACACAAAATGGCATCTTATCAATGTGAACTTGTAGAGCCACGATGGGCGTGCAAACTACGTAAGATATCTATCTTTTGTACAGTAGAGAAATCATTTTCTCATTTCCTCTTCCCCCACCCCCCTTCCCTTCCTTCCTGCCTTTAAGAATTAAAACAATAAAATGTACTGTATGTTGACAAATTTCTAAACATGTTTTGAGGAAAAAATTTGGAAAAAAAAAATCTTTTATGCCAATATTTTGTAGTATTTTTTGTAAACATGTGCGGCCTAGACATGCCGAAATACGGTATGTGGATAACCTTTACAAATTTCAGCCAGTGAACTGCCACCTGTCCTTTCCTCTAAAATTTACATCTTGTGACATTTCTTCATTCTTCCATTTTATATAAACCAAATCATTGAAAAATTTAAACTCTGCTCAGATTGGTAGTTGCCCCATGTGCCTGCATAAGATATGAAATATTACAATTTTTTTTGTGCACAATATCAGGAACTCTCATGCACATAATCCAGTTGTGAATCAACAGGTTTGAAAACATGATGGTCAATTCTTGTGCTCACGTCACATGTTCTGCGATTACTGTTATGCTTTCAATTATGAACCAAGCTTTGCTGTAGCCACAGTGATACTTACCACATTGGGGTTGAAGGGTGGGGGAATCTTCTTGGCAAGCAGGTCCTCCCAGCAGATGGGCTTAAAGAATTCATGCTGCTTCACCTCACTAAAGCCACCATAACCAGAGCCCAATCTCTTATGCCTGTCCTTTTGGAGCAGCTGCAAAACATAATGTACAACGTTTCACAGTGACCTGGAACAACCAGGCTGGCAAAAAACATGCACAACATACTAACAGTGGTATGAACACTGTCATAGGTATTCCATGATTACAGGTAATAAACAAAAAGTTAACATTCCTTACCTTTTGATCTTCTACTTCCTTTGAAAAACACAGAGATAAAAACTTCATAAATATCTGACATATCACCCACTCTCAACACACATACACTCTTTGCTAATTACATAATTATTAACTCACTTAACACTATAGAGCCACAAAGGAATCCCCAGTATCGCATCGCTGATTTTACAAATAAATTTACATACAACTTCTAGAGGCACCAAGCCAAGATCCATCATTCCAGAAGTGATGCCTATCTGAAGTTACCCATCTGCTGCCCAAAGCCATGTTACATTGCCTCCTCCAGAATAGTCGTACAAGGTTGACGTGTGACATACAGGGAATGAATACTCACTTGTTCTCAAACCGGTAATCTAGTCCATGGGTGTGGAGAACTATATCGTCCCAACCTAAACAGGCATAATGGAATTGGCGCTGGCAATATGCGCACTTGATTTAATGAACCCCTTCTCTGGGGCATTCTGTCTTGGCACAATGGATACTAATGATAGTGTCCATTGTTTCTTCTGTGGGCTCATTCGTTATCTCGTTAGTGTCCAACATCTTGGGGTTATTGAGCTCCACTGGGTGTATACAGACGCCCCAAAATCTGGTCTAAGTCTCTTTACGTAAGTCCCGGCTAGTTCGCTCGCCTCGGGGTCATGCTGGCATGGTTCTGCCTAATGCTTTTCAAAATTACGGTGGTGGCCCCACGTTGGGCACCAAAAGTACCTCTGTTTGACACGTGACAGACTTGATGGATTGTCTGCCCGTATCCCTGGGAGACCTATTCGATGCTAGGCTAGTCGCATCTTTAGGTGCCTAGTTGTCTTTTGGCACCGGTGCCCAACCGGAATATAATAGTGGCCGCCAGCTTGGTACGAAGTCCGGCTCTGGCAATACCACTCTGAGTGGTGTTGGCTTAGGGTACGCGACTGAATTCAAGCGAGCAGGACGCTGCATGTGGCCCTGGTGTGGTTTAGCTAGGGTAGGTCCCTCAGCCCTGGTTGAGCTTGACTGGTGTCTGTGATGTGCGTCTGAGGTGCTGGGGTTCTCTATTGTCGTGGTGCCGCTAGGTGCTACCGAGGTTGAGTTGGACTCCTCGCCGAATAGAATCTCCTGTATTACAGGATGATATCCTTCTCTGCTTTACAGGTGGGTAGCTCGAACAGTGCTGTAGAAATGACGGGTGGTGCTTGTATTGGTGAGTCGTGGCAGAAAAACCGCTTGTTCTCGTGGACACAGTAGTCCGAACCTGCTGGGAAGGATTCTAAGCCCTTGTGGATCTTTAGAGATAGCCCACGCCTTCTTTGCCTTCTTCTGAACACCACCCCTGTGGGTATAAGGCATCAGGTTACAGAATAGAATTGGGCCGGCAGGAGTCAGGCAGCCGACATGTTGGAGTGGAAGTACGAATTCCTACCACCAACACCGCACCCCACTCTTGATTCCCCCACTGTAGGTGAGGAAGTCTCGAGCTGCAAAGCATTGGCTGAAGGAATTTCATGGTGGTGTCCCAATGGGGTTGGTCTCCCCTGCACCAGAGTGTAACCCCACTCGGCACAGCTAAGTGTGCGATAAGAGGAGTTCACCCCAGCCAGCAAGCCGATCCCACTAGGAGTGTACCTAGTGTCGCCCTACTGTTCCCTCCACCTGGGTGCAAGGAATGGGTGGCCTTCCAATAGTGGTGAGGTGGGTATCCCAAGGTCACTGATCTCCCCAGGCCTGAAGAAGTTTCCCTCCTTGGCACGGCTGAGTGTGCGGTGAGGCGGAGACGACTCAAGCTACTTTCCAGAGGACAGTATTCTAGTGTCGTGGTCTACCATTCACTGCACGGGCAGGGAATGGGTGGCCTTCCAAGGATGTTTTGTTCTGTTGTTAGTGTAAATTCGGGAAGAGCAAAACCCGGTCTCCTGCTTTCCCTGTCAGATCCGACGAGGATGAAGAGTAGGAGGCAGGAGTGATACTCAAGAAGTTAGGCAAGATCGTTTATTTTGCCATTAAGGAAAATAAACAGAGATGGCGGAAGTACTATCTCCTATCTACTCAGGTTTGGCGGAAGGTACATACCTTAACGTAAAACAGGGGAAGGCGCCCTGTGCAAAGCTAAAGGAGTAGGCAGTAACTGGAGCGTGCAAACGTAACTTTCTCCTCTGGGCTAGCTCTACTCTGTGTTGTCCATAAGGAACCAAACGTGTATCAGTGTGAGGTGCTGATGATGCCGGTGGTGCTTCATTTTTGTAAACGGTTGGAGAGGATCTTCGGCCCCATGAGATAGCTGTGAAGCATTTAGGATCTGTGCAGGCCTGGGCAACACTTGTGTGAGCGATGAGAGTCCAGAGTCCAGGTGAGGACAGATCAAGAACTGAAGCAGAATTGATCATCCGAAGGCAGGGAACTCTTCGCATTATATACTCCTAGGCCATCCCTTCCTTCACTGGCATAGGGCATCAGGAGAGGGGGTTAGCAGGTGCAAGCACAACGCCTAGATCCTCGGTGCGAGCGGCATAGTGAAGAGTTATGGGATCTAGGCACACTTGTGGCGGCATACTGCGGCACACTGCTGTACTAGCCCCGGGCCTCTTGCATGGTCCCAGTGGCTCATCGGGCGAAATAATTTTCATTATTGGGACGTCTATCCCGGCCCGCTAAATACAACCAACTTGTTGGCGGTGGCGGTAACTCAACTCCATTAATAACCGCTAGTGGTGTACTTGCACAGATGAGTATGCGTCATTTATTAATAAGTATAAAAAAAGTCATGCGTCAAACCACTTGCTAGGACAGAAACCCCAAACCAACAAGACTGTCGGAATGTCCTCTACTCGCAATGCGGGAAATGCTACAGCCAGGATGCGAAAAGCAGGCCACCACCACATAACAACAAGGGTCCAACATCCAGAGCTTAAATGAGGAAACTACTTCTCCTATTGCCCCCCGCATTGAAGTGGAAATAAATGGGAAAATGGTCGTAGCCATGACCGGAAATTTTATTAAAAGCAATTTGCTGAGCGCACAGCCAAAGGCCACCCTTCGATTACAATCAAACATAGTACGCATGGTGCAACCAGATGCCACCCTCCAAGTCAATGGCCGAATAACCCTGTCAACCAATACAGACACTCCAAACCAGCCAAATTTGTAACCTCTCCTGTGTTGACAGAATCAGTAATACTGTACTTGGTTACCCACGGATTCGACAACAGCAATGTGTCACTGACCATGGGCAGCAATGAGTTTACTTGGGAGACAAATTCCAGGTGATGGTGAATTAGGAGCACAGTCCCGAAGCTGTATTACCCACCCCCATTGTTCCAACCAGAATCAACCACAACTTAGAGGAGTCTGAATTTTACCAACTGAAGTAATTCCTGGACGAACACACCTTCATGTTTCGTCACGGTGGTTTGCTACGTCAAACTCGCTCCTTCCAGTATGAGATATGGACTAATACAGAGGCGCCCATTTACAATTGACCGTTCCTCGTATCAGTGTGATGACACAATTCAATAATGGAACAAGTGAATAGTATGAAAGAACAAGGCATTGTAGAGCCGCCCAACTCCCCGTACAATTCCCATGTGGTATTAATGACAAAAAAAAGATGGCAAACTCAGGTTTTGTGTAAATGACAAGGCCTTCAACGACGTAATCCATCCTATTGCTCCCCCAGCCAACGACTTAACCAATACCCTGCAAGACATTGGGGAGACAAAGATTTTTAGTACCCTTGATATGGAGTCAGGGTAGTGGCAAATTGCTGTTCACCCATACAGCATAAAATTTACTGCCTTCATGACTGCGGAAGGAGAAACATTGTAGTTCATGGTAATGCCTTTCGGGTTGAAAAACGCTCCCACCCCGTTCCAACGCCTAATGTCTGCAGAGGTATTAACTGGATACATTGAAGAATTTTGCTTCACCTAACTTGACGATGTAATAATCTATTCCAAAATCTGGGAGGAGCACCAGGGCCATATACAAAGAGTCCTAGAGCTACTCGAACTTCACAAGATGACATGCAAGTTATCCAAAAGCTTTTCTGGAAAGTTATCTATTAACTACCTAGGCCATGTGGTATCCACTGAAGGTAACTTCCCACAGCAAGGTTCAATACGGGTAATCGAAGAGGCCGAAGAACCAACCAACAAGAAAAAGCTACGATGTAACCTGGGTCTGCGTAACTGGTTACGGGACGTTGTGCCCAATATCGCACACCACATGGCACTGCTTCACCCGCTACATGAAAAGGAAGCCAACTGGAAATGGGGATCGGAGTAGAAACAGGCTTTCTAAACTAAAGGACAGTTTCGGGAACATCCATTAACTCCACTGACCCCAAGGCGACGAACTGTTAATTTTGCCAACAGACGCTTGTCAAAATTGTATTGGGGCAGTCCTGTATCAACATGATGACAGCGGCCGACCACACATGATAGCATATGCCTGGACTCGGCTGAACAAAACCGAGCAACGCTATCACATCAACGAACAGGACTGTCTGGCAGTAATTTGGGCAGTATGGAAGTACAGCTACTATTTAAAAGGGCAACACTTCATCCTACACAGACTTGAAGGCCTCCAATGGTTGAGAGAACCATGTAATGCCAAAGCCAAGCTCGGGAGGTGGGACATGTTCCTCACAAAATTCAATTTCGAGGTGCAACACTGCTCAGGTAAAAATAATGACCTGCCATATGCCCTGTTTTGCTACCCAACACTCGAAGGGGACGAAAAAGCAGAGGAAGAAGGGGAGAAAATGGCACCTCCACCCCCCTCCACAACACAGCCCGGAGGAGCAAATTAGCTTATTATAACTCTGAATAACACACCATAAAATTATCAAGAGCCAACAAGAAGACCCCGAAATCCGTTGCCTCCTGCGAGAACAGCCCAATCAATTTGAGGTGAGGGATGATGTCATGTGGACCCGTAGCGAGCAACTTACCACAGTGTGGAAGATAAGGGTTCCGCAACAGTTGCGGCCAGACATCTGTCATCATCACCACGATCATCCCCAAGCGTGGCACCCTGATACCAGGGAGACACTGTTGGACATTGGAACCCGTTATAGTTGGGACAGAATGAGCTGCGACATCCGGTAGTATGAGAGCAACTCTGTCACATGCTGCCGCGGCAAGGCATACCTGTATATCCGCCTACAGCCAAACCGAGGAGACCCAAGATGGCGTGGACCCATGTAGTAACTTTCAAGTTTTCCCAGTGGGTAGAAACATTTTCACTACCCAGCCAGGAAACCACCCCAATAATTTGTAAACTGGAAGCAGGTGTGTTCCCACGCTGGGAATACCCACAAGCTACAGTGACAGACAATGGTACGTAATTTACCAGCCACCAGCGGCAGTCAGGGTGTCAAGGATGGGGGGTGGAGACGTGGACTACCCCTCCATACCAACACCAGGCCAACCACACTGAGTGGAGGAACCAGGAGATTAAAAAGTGCCTTCGATTCAGTGTGGAAAACTACTATTGACACTGGGATAAACATATCCCAACCATCCTGTTTGCTCTTCGTCGCCGAACTAACGATGCAGGAAACACCAACCCAAGCCAGCTTTTTCTGGGTCAACCACTTTGCTGACCAGGCGAATGGCAGTGGCAGATATGCCAAAGCCAGAAAATGTCTGACTCGCCACACTGGCATGTACCACTAACGCCCAGGACTCCTACATCCAGAAGAAGTATCCGCAACCAAAGACAGGTGAGAGGCTTCAACCTCAGTGAAGCAGTTCTATTCGAGAGTCATTCCTTCAGCAGTTGGCCTTACTAACAAATGGGACGGTCCATACTGCATAGTCGGCAAACAAGACAACGTCTATTGGAAGGAAGATCTGCGGAGACGTATCCGGAAGGCCATCCGAGGCCAAATACGCCAGTTTCCGAACGAAATACCCAACCAAAAGAATTAATCTAATGCAGACGAACCCTTTTGGCGTGATATCAGAAAGATCCGAATCGGCACAGGTGAAGGAGGTAGAAGCAACCAGAGCCCCTTCCCCTCCAGTTGTTTAATTTCTCAAGCCAGAAATCAAGGTCATTCTACCTTCCACGAAGCCGATTTCTGACCCCGAGGAGATACAGCCACTGATCATTGGACCATCGAGCAACACAAACGCTGGCACTCCAATCCCAACCACTGTATTGGAGGAAACACCTGGGACAAGACTCAAGGTCGTTCCAGCTTCCACGAAGCCGATTCTTGTCCCTGAAGAGAGACCACCATCATACAGGGGGTGTCGAGCAGCGCAGATGCAAATGCTCCACCCCAACCTTCTGCCATGCAAGAAGATCACGTCGGTACAGTCGAGGATGAGAGACCCGTTCTACCTCCCGCTAGACTGACAACCAATGAACCCAGGATGTCCAGCAACACTGACCACAACGCCCGACAACCACCTCTTCTCCGAGGTCGAAGGGCCATTCCACCCTCTGGCCACCAATTCGGACGAGACAGTCAATGTCAATCAGCTCCCAGCTCATCGTGAAAGAACTTCAGTAGTCGAGGTGGCGGGCAGCACTCTGTCACTCCCTCACACTGCCTCAGCGGAGCAACTTCCTGCCCCTTGGGTACGAACCTGAGCAGTCAAGTGGAGGGCTATACCTTGCCACTCCCACACACTGCTATATTGTCCTTAGTACATGATCTGTCCTCCCCAACGGTTGCAGCTGAAGACTATGCCCTAGCACCACGTGCTGAACCCCAAGGATTGATACCTCCTCGTGCTGCCAAAGCAGAATCAGTGCCAGGCTGGTATAAGGAATCACCATGGAGGCCCACGTCTCATTTCCAGCCCACGCAGCACTACAACCAAGGGGAAGACCACTGAAGAACAAGACCGCCCCCATGTAAGTGAAGTGCTCAGTAACTTGAGACCTCGACTAGGTAGTCGTAATTAATCTACTGCCCCAGTGACAATCAGGACTCGTTACAGACCTGAAGCAATAGTGAATTAAATAGTAACCAGTTTAAAAATAGTGACATTAGCTTCCAGACACTCACATAAGTGCTATTTTCAACCAGTGATAAACCTCCAGATACCCTACATACCCATTACTAAGCTGAGATAGGAAAGGAACTGGTGAGGTTGATAGGTGAAAATTATTCAGGCACTTGCCATAGTGATAAAGACACACACTTTATTATCCCAAGCGTAGGGTTCCATCATTAGTGGCAGACAGTCCACTAGTAATCTTGTATCACGTATAGACGTTCTCCACGCTTTCCACAGTGTCAGTGAATACACAAAGAAAAGACTTCGCCTTGTACGTAGTAGTAGTAGTGGTAGTAGTAGAGATCTAGAAATTATTTTATGTGTACGCGTGCACGCACACACACCTATGAGTTTTATAGTGTCCTGTGTGAAGACGTAAGATTATGAGCAATCCCAACCAAAGACTGGCTATACAAGTGCCTATTTCCCAAATATTTTCATACAGAGTATGTGTATGTTGAAATTATAGTTTTAATTTTTTTTTGAGTGTTTTACTTGTTCTGAAATTATTAAGTACCTAGTACATCGACCGAGAGTTGAAACTGAATTCTGAGCCACAGAGCTCCCATGAACTCACCACAATGAGCCAAGGTGCAAGGATTATTAATATAGAGTTATTTAATTAACTGAGTGTTTTGCTTGTTAATTTTTAAAGTGACCACTGTGCACATTAAGTCTGAGTTCGATTCCTTCATTAAGGTGTACTCATTTTGTTCTGTTAGCCGACCAGCCCAGGTGATGGAGCGCCTGAGGTTGGTGAACTCCCGTATTGTCACACGTAACTATTTTGCTTGTTGTGAAACCCATAAGTTGTCCAAGAAAGAGCGCTATGCTTTCTTTAATCGATACACCACAGCAAGCTCCGTGATAGTTCATTTTTCCAACCCGACTTCCACGAGTAAGGCTTGTACATATTTTTATTGCCAATTGTATTTTTACGTGTTGTTTTTATGTAATTCCTCTCTACAGGTCCTTGTTGTATATATAATTGTAAGTAATCACAGAATTATGCTACATTTTATCAACGACACGTCTAATAAAGTAGGCAGAAAGATACCCGGTACATTGCGTCACCCCTGACACTAATCCTCACAGGGGGGGGGGGGGACACATTAGCGGACTTTCGCCCCGCCTTGCCGGGTCAAGGGGAAGAGAAAGAGAGACAACCCTGAAGAGTGAGACAGCACTATAGCCCGCATGCCACACGCCACAAAGTTCCAGCACACAGAGTGAGCACAATTACAGCGTCCAAGAGACCCATAGTTAAGGGTCCCGCCTAGAAATCCAAAATTTTTTTCTTCAACTTCCTACACTATGAGATCTTGCAGGTGAGGAGGAATCACTTCTCCTTTCCCTACTCCGCCCAATTCGCCCAATGAGTCTTCATCGCAATGAAAGGGGTGAAGGCGAATTGAGGCGTGCCGCTTTCCTGTTTATACTATTAAACGACTAAGACTCATCTGCCCCACGAATTTCTACGTAACCCGAGGGAGAGTCAAACCCGGCAACAGATTTTACGAGTGAACTTAGATCGCCAATTCTCTTAAGGGCCATATTAAGCACATGGAAAATAAGGTTGTGAAAGCCCAAAGCATGCCAACCCTCTACCCCACGCGGGGAGCCTATACGCCATCACCTGCCTCAGGGCAAAACCAAGAACACCCGAATATGCATGAAGCCGAGCGCCGGGCAGGGGTAGCTACCCCCCACCCAGGTCTCGCATGAGAGGGACGTCATAAGGTGACGTCACACTTCCCACCGCAGTCCGACGTTGCACCTGTCCAGCAGACTATTTAAGACCATGCACGCCCGGGCTCTGGAGTTATACCTTTCTCCAGTAGCTCACTCTAACACTTTGTGTGCTGGGGCCTCCTACTGCTTAACAGTTTTAGGCAGCCACCAGAGGCTCCTGCAGCCTTTACCAGAAGCTCCATTGTTGTCAACCACCACCAGCTACCAAAAGTTTCATTGTCGCCAACCACCTCCAGCTACCAGAAGCTCTTCTTCTTCAACACCTGCAGACTTAACACACCTTCCACTGTTGCTCCTCCTGGATCAGCAGCCATCTCTACTTACTGGTAGAGGTAACTACACCCACTGCTCTTAAAGTAGTGGTCCCCTTTTAATAATGTTTTTTCTAAACACCCCTTGGATAAAGTAGCTGTGAGCAGAGTTATTTTCATAGCCGTCAACGCCACTAGCTATATTGATTAGTTTAGTAGCACGTTGCCTACACCTATTTACTGTAGGTTACATCCATATCACACTCTACTTGGTTAGCAGGTAGCATGTATCAGTGTACTTATCGTCACTAATAAATACAGATTGTTCCTTTCACTTAGAGTAATAGGTATTTCCCTTTGACCACTAGAAATAATATAAACTGTACGTCGTCAACTGAGACCGGGTATTGATATACCAGTACGAACCATAGAATAGGACTGCAGAGTCCCTTCAGGAACCCGTATGTCTGACACACACAACATTTGATTGTCAACCGTTCTAGATCCCAGGGAATAAAATGGTAGAGCCTTGACCACTAGCAACTCATCCAACAGGGGTGAGACAGTTATCTCAAACTGGATCCTACCAGAGCGCTTATGAAACTGGAGGGGATATTTGCTTGGGACTGAAGGGCTAACCCCTATTACGACCCTCACCCAATATTGGTAATACTGGTAGGAAAACAGCCTATACATCTCAACGCTCTAGGTTTACGCGCCAGTGGCTGGAAACTGATTAGAGCCCCGAGCTCATGCCGGCAACCACTATTGGAAGTACACTTAGATAGGGACCTGTCTCGTGTTCACAACGATCGGGGAGTATCTTTAAGTGTCAACCTAACCTCTATTCCTTTTGGAAAAAGGCACAGCTGGCAGAGGAAGAAACAAAAGATGGCCTATACTGACGCCAAGTGAGTGTGCATATTAGGCCCACCAACTCTTAGTAAGCTGAAAGGGACAGAGCTCAGACCTCCCTCTCCAGTATTTATGTATATTTATTTCCCTGCGCAGATTTGCATAACTTGAGAATACCACCCCATGTTATATGCTCTGGTCGAGGGCACTGAGGTGAGGTATGGGGCAGCTAACCCCTGGTTCTGTGGTGTAGAATAGACTGTATTGTGTTGGTCAGCACAGTACCAATACCCACCACTCCCCTACAAGTCACCTGTCCCAGCCAGCAAGCACAAGCTCTGTCTTCAATGACCGAAATAACCCTTGGTAAGACAGGTACTACCAAACCGACAAATGCCCCGAACAAACCTATTGTCTTTCCAACAATGGAAAACTTCATACCCAGTTGCCATCCGACACATCCTGCACGAGTCGCTAGCCACACACGCAACTGAAACGTCTAGCCAGTACTAAATCAAGCATGACTCACCTAACACATCAAAACCATGTTGACGGTACCTATATCTCTATAGTAGGGATGGACGATACAGAGAAAAACAGATACTCGTGCAACTACAGATACACCATGCAAACAGATCCGATAACCAATACAAAACCGATCCGATAATTATTACTCCAAATGTCAGCATTGCATTTGTAATGTTTTTTCCCTGATAACAAAATTTGATACTAAATTTTTTTGAAATCATTATTCTGGTTATTTTAAGAAACAGACGTGTGTAATTTAAGCTAGAACATCTATAAAGTAATTTTTGGGGGCAGAGTAAAGCAATTTTATTAACCATAAAAATGCTGTGTTGGGAGAGTAACTACAGTACTAGGTACTCGTTTGACGTTTCTTGAATTATTTTACCGCATCGGCTAAAATATTTATGAATAGAAAATCAGCACACGCCTTAAAGAATAAACAGTTTCAAGAAAACAGTTTTGTATTTTCGCTGTAAACAAATGTAAACAAATAAAGTGGCCTTCCATAGACGTTCCCATTCATTAACACTGTTGGATGTGTGCATTGTCAAATCAATTGTATATTGATTGAAGCTCCGTGACACTAGCGCTGCGACTCTAGAGCCATAGTTACTGCCAATCAATAACAGCCTATTGATCACGGAAAACTAAGACATTCATGTGACTTGCATACAAAACCTTATGTAACATCTTTGTGATGTTAAGACAAGTAGTCTCGACAATCGGGGTTATGATTTTAATAACAATGGCCCGCGTTGCAATACTAATGTTGAGATAATGGGTTTTTTTATAACAGAGCCAATGATTTTAAGAATCCAGCAGAGATCCTGAAAGAAGTGGAACCAACCCATCAATAAAAATGTTATATTTTTCTTTAAAAAAACGTGTGTATTGGTTTGTTATGTATCGGTTAGAAACGAGTGCATCGGAAATATTAAAATAGTGGAATATCAGAAGATGCAAATACATAAACAAATACATTGGTACATCAATACTCTATAGTCCAGCATGCGTCACTTTCATTTCACACACAACTGTCAATATAAACAAACGTGCGGCCATAGATTACTGCACACATTCCAGTTGTGAGTGTTTACTTCGCACCAAGCACACTAGCACTTGGAGGCGGTTTGTTGTCAAACTACTGTAGCTTACTTCAAAGTGCATGTTTTACTGCTTGTGTAATCTTTGGATAGTGTTTGTTTACACCTTGTTGCGCAAGGAAAAAATGCTAAACGTATTTTTAAATTACCAACGTAATTTCATGTATATAACATAGGAGAAGAGTTCAGATAACGTACATTTGTCTGCATTTCATGTTATTTCACGTTTTAAATTGTATTCCGGTGTTATTTCGTTTTATCGCGATTTATCACAAAATTGTACCTCTCAAGAATGTGCATTAAACAATATATTATGGTTTATTTAACACTTCCTTGTCAGAAATTCATAGTCAGATTTTTAAAAATGTGTTCCTTATATTTTTAGTATTGTAGTATTTTGTTTTATTACATTTATTAACACTGAAAATAAATAGCCCTTCAATGCAGGCATCATTCCTGTTTTTAAGCCAAAATTTTGGGAAAAAAAATTTGCGGCTTGTAATAGTGGAAATACGGTACATATTTTGTCGTGTACCGTCATGCACCAGAAGTTTTTGATGAAAATTTAGGGATAATTAATATTTCAAGTATAGGCCCCACTAAATTTTTATATTCCTGTAAATATTGTTAAATCACGATTCTGTACAAACGTAATAAATTCTGACTTAATTTTTCCCCTGCAAAACATTTGTGGTGGAAAATTCGTATTATGTTGGAATGTTTACAGTCGTCCAATTACTATTCCACAGATGGTAACGTGACTTGAGAAAGCAAAACCATGGCAACATATTACAAAAAATGGCATCTATCAATGTACACTTGTGGCGCTGCACCAGGCGTGTGAACTACATAAGAAATCTTTCTCTTGTATATCAGCGAAATTCACAAAATTGTGTCTATCAATGTGCACTTGTGGCGCTGTGGCGGGTGTGCGAACTACGTAAGAAATCTTTCTCTTGTACAGCAGCGAAATTATTTTCGCATGTACAGCTTCTATGGCCAAGCTCCAACTTTTCATTTTACACGTGCGGGACGAAGGTTGTTTTATTTATGAACGCGAGTCAAAAAATTATTGCATGAGTGATCAATACAGTAAAACATACAGCCACGCCATATAATTTTTGTGTCTAAAGATAGTAATAACTCGATTTCATTGTCTATAACCAATACTAATGTATTAGCCGGATACCATACCCGCTACCGATACGGAACAACTCTACTTGTAACACTGTATTCTATACAAGTGACTGACACAGTGCAGCAAACTGTTAAAAGTTGGGACAGTAAAATTTCAGCAAATTTGACCTGTGTCTTGATGCACGACGGCCTAGGGTATGTGACACATGAATCTTAGTTACATGACGACTTGAGGCTGAGAAAAGGTCGCCTTGGTCAAGTGACTGTTTTATTCGTGATGCCAGCATCACGAACAACAGATGAGTACTTTACTGTTTGACTGGTGCTCTGCTGGTATATAAAACAGGGCGTGTGGCCTGTCTGACAGGGACGAAATCAGGTGCCGCTGTCACAGTCAGGCGAACGTGTTGGCCCTTAACATTGAGTTTACCTTGTTAGATGTGGTTCCGTGGTGGTTGTTACCCCATTTGCTGTGAAGACGGGTGGTTAGTGTCAGTTGTGCTGGGATGTGGAACACTGTTGATCCTGTTGGAGGCCAGAGTAGGCTGGTGGTTGACGTGCTGCTGGCTGCTGAACCATGGGTTAGTTATACCCAGAGGTGGTGGTTCTCCTCTGCAGATAGCCTCAACCAGGGGGTGTGGGGTTCCTGCTGTCTTGATGAGCGGTGAAAAGAGTAGTTGGGGTGGATGTGGGAGGTGAGAGCCTCTCCAGTGGGTGGGCGGTGCGGTATGAGCTCTGCCCCGTGGAGGTGAACTGCAAAGTGCAGGAGGAGGAGGAGGAGATGGATTGCAATTCAATTTATTTCTGGAGGCGTAAACTGCCCTTCTAGACTTCTTCTGGGTGTACGGCATAGGAGAAGGTACGTGGTCCCTACCATGTTTGGCCAGGAGCCGCAGCAGCACAGGCAAGAGTTGTACTCTATGCTCCAATTGTCCGGCCCTGTGAAGAGCGGTGGACAGAGCGGTGGATTTTCTCAGGGCACTTGGGTGTGGTATCCACAGGGCTCAGTCTGACAGAACATTTCATAAGTCGCTTCCAATCAGGAATGGACTATAGTAGCAGTTCTACGAATGGGGTTCATATTTACTACAAACCACACACTGCGCATCTGCTGAGGGTGCCAAATGGTACTGTATTATTGAATAAATGAAACCTTAATATCCTCTATAACTTGTAATATTTATTTCTTTTTAAATATGAATTAATAAATGGTAGTACTACAGATGGTGCCCTTCTTCTATGGCACAGACAGTATCCATGGAAGGAACACCCCCTAACTCAGTACTCTGAAGTTAACCACAGTGTTATATATTTGTGCAATACATGTTATTGAAAAAACAGGTTGACATGTTATGTGCCTGGAGAGTTTTTTCAAAGGTTGATTTTCATAAGTCGCTTCCAATCGGGAATGGACTATAGTAGCAGTTCTACGAATGGGGTTCATATTTTCTACAAACCACACACTGCGTTTGCGTACTACCATTTGTATTCAAAAGGGGATGAGGGCAGAGGCTGCCTCTAAATCTCCTCAGGGGCTTAAATTCCTTCCTGATGGGTTTGAGCTACTTAATCCACGAGAGCAAGCTGCAGTATTCCTTAGGCTCACCGCCCCAGCTCCACCCGCCACCATACCAGCTATCTTCGGCTATCTTGTTTGGCAGCTTGAAGGTACCCCTGTGGGAAATGGCATTAGGACTAATACCTATGATAAGACCTGGTCGGAGTGAAGCAGTTAACATGTAAGCGTGTAGACAGTGTGGTTGCGGGGGTCGTCGACCAACGCCGTATCTCATGCTTTAACACCAGCACCAGGGTGAGGAGTTAGTTGAGCTGTAACACTCACAGTGGTTCCAACACGGTGAGGTCCCAGTAGGGTTCCCCCCAGACCCAGAGTGCTACCCCTCTCGGCACCACTCGTGGGCATTGAGAAAGGCAACCTCCACGCTGACAAGCCTGAAGTTTTGCCGTTCAACCTAGTGTGAACGCACAACCATTAGAGACTTGGCTGTGCCCACAGCTCCACGTCCCTTAGCAGCCCACATACTGTGGGGGATCAGTGGGGACTCTGAGCTCGTGCCGGCAAGTCACTATTGGATTACACTGTCAAACCTTCATGTCTAAGTGCATCACGTAGGCTGTAGAAATGTTTGCCCTATGCCTCATGAGGAGTGGTAGAAAATGTAGGGAACAATACCTGGCTCACTCTGCTCTCAAACTGTGGATTACACTACCACGTTCCACGCAGGAGAGACAGTTGTGGAACGGGACCACGCCGCCGAACTAAGACATCAGGCAGTAGCGTCTGCTCCGGTTCTAGTAATTGACTTCCCACCTTGTATACGCATACATCCTACTTGTCACCCTACGGTAAAAGGGTTTCTGACCGGTACCGAAAAGCAATTTGGCTGGGGCCACCTCAACTTTTGAACCAACGAAGCACATCTGTGGAATCTCCAATCCGGCGTAGACCGAATCCGTCGCATCTAGCTGAAACCTACCCCAACCACAATGCCCAAGAAGCTGGAGTAAGTAAGTGCTAACCTACACCCCTCGCCTCATGCCGACTATCTAAACCAAACTACCCCCGCAGACTATCTAAACCAAACTACCCCACTTTTGGTCTAGCGGACAAAATCCTTGACCAACATGCCAAGTCTGTCTAATCAGGCACGCATCATAACAGTATATTTATTCCTGCAGAGGAAACACAGATTTATTACATCGTAACTTGCCTAGGTAGATTTAAAAACCTAACATGTACAAACATAATGTGGTAATTTGGAGTACTTTTCGGAGCAAGAAAATTTAACGCTTCGTTTGGCAAAAAGCAACATGCCATGTTATGACTTGCCACGTCTGCCAACATTGGATTGTAAACCTCCCTCCATCACATCAAAATATATTAAAAATAAATATTCGAACATTACAAACCCTATTCAGTTGTAAATTGCATATTCAAAAATCATTATTTTGCTGTAATAGGTATGAAATATGCTGAAATTGAAAAAGTGTAAATTTCCTGCTACAAAAACGATGTGAAACTTACCAAGGGAGAGACAGACAACGAAACAGAGCGCGAGAAGCTCTGCTCAACCAACAGTTTCTTCCTCAGTCTAAAAAATTAATACTGTGTCACTAGGGCTTGCACAAGATATTTTGCACTGCTATTCTCGACTGTAACAATGAAATATGTTTCCATCGGGGCTACCTAAATATGTAAATATTTCAATAGACAAAACTTAATTTATAACTAGCACACCAAAACACTAGGTTAAAACAATAACTATCTGTGAACTATTTCTTACAAGCCGTTGCCAACATATCGCTGCTCTCACTGTTTTTAATTTGTATTTAATACGAAATAAACATTACACATTAGTGAAGATATTAAGGTAAAGTTTCATTTATTCAAGAATACAATACTTTAAAGTTAATCACAGTGTGGAATACAAGTTAATGATAAAACAGGTTCACATGTTACACTAAGGGTAATTTTTCAAAGGTTCCTTTTCAAAAGTCACTCCCAGATGTGAATAGAGTGTAGATACCTATATACTACAGTCAAGTAGAGTTTACCTTGGCCAAGATGTCCCTGGCGCTCTCTGAAACGGTGGGTCGTAACCGGAGAGGCTTGTTGAGGATACGATCGTACATCTCAGCTGTGTTGTGGGAATAAAACGGTGGTAGCCCATACAACATCTCGTACAGCACAGCACCCAGGCACCACCAGTCCACAGATGTATCGTAGCCCTGCCGGAAGGCATTATAAACATTACAAATTTTGCAGCAAGTACACCGGGTTACTTACCGAGTACAGTAAACTCTCAACTCCAAGACCTTTCATGGTTCATAGGGAAAGCATTGTAATTTAGAGAGTGTCGCTGTTCCAGCGGTCTTTGATACAAGAGTAGACTGTGCTCTAAAGTAATTAATGTGGAAATATATATTTACTGTTCTGAATATTTAAATGACAAGTTCAATATGAATATTTGTACTTTGTTTGTGAAAATTCTGTAGAATCTATATTTTTGAATAAATGTTGGTAGCAACTCGAAAAAAAAAAATTTTCAAAGTGAACTTACATATTTAAAGTAAAACTGAAACTTTCCATGGCAACATGCTGAGTTATAAATATTGTAAGGCTACACCAGCTGCACAGTTGATGAATTACGATACTAGACACACTGTTTACACTGTGTGTCACACCACCCACGGCTAGTTGACAGCCATCAGCTACAGTATGAATTCACTATTCCACACACACAGGCTGCCATAACACCAGAGAAGAGGCAGTGGTGTTTGAAGAGGTGCTATAACTCGGAGGCATGGAATGATGACGAATGGTGTCGCATCACGTTCAGTGATGAATCTCGGTTCTGAATTACCATGGATGATGGTCACGTTGAAGTTTGATACTGATGAGAAGGAAAATATCCTGCCAATTTTGTGGAAACACGTGTTACCATAGGGTACGACTTTAGGTCACCTCTGGCAGTGGTTCGGGGGTCCCTGATGACATGGTAATATATCAATGATATCCTACAATATCATCTAATACACCTCATGAGACAACACCTTGATAGACTCTTAACATCTTACCAACACAATGCTCACTCACACCCAGCACGTATCTACAGAATGCCTGTGTTATATTGAGGTACTTGCATGGACAGCAAGGTCCCTGATCTGTCCTTGATGGAACGTGAATGGCAACTGCTTGGATGTCAATTTTGCCTTATAACTTGACGCTTGACGTCTTTTAAAACAATGGAGATTACACGATTTCAGCACCATTATTAGCTCAGTTTAGCCACGAGATGGAAGTTTGCATTTTCGTTTGTCCTGACATAAAGTAAGATTGCACTGTCTGCCTTGCAGATTGTTTTATTCACCGGACCATCATAATAATGCTTAACGGCAACAAATTCTTTTACACCCCGCTAGATAGCATTTGTAGTAGGATTATTATTTTTGTCTTTTGATTTTGCATCCTTTCCCCGGCAGGTGACATCAGTCATGCTTTCGTTAGCTCCCCTGCTCAACGACCCCCCTCGTCATAGTGGCGCTAGGCAATCAGCCTTGGGCAGTGGCCTGAAATAGTATAAAAGGAGAGACAGACCACATCTCTACAGCAGTCTTTGCTTCTAGCGCCAGTGACTCAGAACCGACCAGATTGAACACTCTTCATTTCCAGCGCTCGCCGATCAGGTATTGGCCGGATTGAAGGCAGTCTCCAGCACGCGTTGCTTGGACACTGACCCTGTACCCCGTTCAATATCATTTAAGCCCTGCTTACGATAGGGTTTGCTTCCAGCATCAGCCACTAGGAATTAAGTGTCATATTAATTAGGCTCTTTGCCTGCTACGTACCTCGCAAAACCCGTTAACCCTGCAGTATACCGACGTATCTGTAGTGGACCTATCCTCGAGTCCTCAGGACTCTATCCTGTCATGGCCTTGCTTAGTATTCCAGGCCATGTGACGGTATTTCTACATTACATTGTTGCAAACAATGTACAGAGCCAACAATGCAGGATGATGCCTGACCAGTTAGCTGAATAGTCAAGACAGTAGAGGTTCCTGTCCGCTAGACCAAAAGCGGGGTGAATGCGTATGCACGAAGATACAAATAATACCACAACCGGAGCAGTCGACACTGACTTGTGCCTGAGTTGGGAGGCGTGGTCCCGTTCTGCCTGCCTTTCCGGTGTAGGTTGAGGAAGTACACTCAACTGTCTGGAGGCAAGGAGCGCTGCGTATCGCTTCCTACGTTTTCGGCCGTGCCTCTGGCTGAAAGGCATAAAGTCTCTGCTCACAGGTTACTGGGTACACCTTGATACGAAAAAACTAAATACAATTTATAGTGTCAGTTCGGTTTTTTGGCTTGCTGACCAGGCTCTGTAAAGTCTCCAATGATCCCCCATGCTAGGCAGGCTGATCAGAGATAGGGAGCTGTTAGGGGTCACCAATGCCGTCACTGGATGTGCGTCAACACAGGAATGGACAGCACGTCTCAAGCCATGGTTTATCCCAGCACTGGAAGCAGTGCTGTGGAATAAGGCAATAACTTGAGACCGTCACCCCTCTCTACATGAAGGTGTTACTAGTGGTTGTGGCTCCTCTGTTCCTATCCACCAGCACTGGAAACAATACTGTGGCAGTTTGGAAAGCAAAAGATGGCTATCTGATGGGTGTGTGAAAATATGACGGACCCCTGAAGGACACCCGTAGCTGAAATTAATTCGGTAGTTATAACTTCCCCGGTCTTTGTCAAAGGTGTACATAGCAACCCATATCTAGCAGGCAAACAAACAAATACTCTAATAAATAAAAGTTGAGAGGTAGGAAATAACAGTATGTTTATTGAAGTCTAAATAAACATACGACGCGCACTACCTCCTACCAGACAATTGAGTGCTGAATGTTACTACGCTAGCCAGGTGTAGGTGACCTGGTTCTAACGGAGAATGGGAAAGAATTAGCTCAATGAGAAAATATATAATACTTCTAAACTATCTAATAAAAATGTCTTGAGGAGACAAAGTGAATTTAACGTGTTTTGCTAAGCGTGTTTGCTGGTTGTCGACAGTGAAGTAGCAGCAGTGCTGTGGAATAACGCAAGAGATAGAACAAAAACGACTCTCGAGCGCGGCAGCCTACTGACTTATATAGTGGAAGCATGTAGGCTACCGGTGCAGGGGAGGTGTGACGTCCTTCTGCCCTGGTTGGCGTGGGAATACTCTGTTCAGCGTTTCTGCTTTGTGCCTCGTCGGTGATGCTCAGCCTTGCCCGAGGTCTGGGCAGCTTGTACGCTCTCAGCGCAAAGTAGATGGGGGGGGGGGGGGTGCAGCGTGCCTGTCGGGTTGCATATCCTGCCGGTGAGAGAATACGCTTATAGATTCCTGCTGCCTGCGGAGTAGACGTGTCACTCATGTCTGCAGTGGTGAAAGAGGTACTTTTGTTGATCAGTCGTAAATGTACTAGATTAGATGTATAAGCAGCAAGCGTTAATTCGCACCCCCCCCCTCCCTTCGTTTTGATGAAGACTCATCATGGAAAAGGTGGTGGAGACAGGCATAGGTCCCCTCGTTGGAAGGTCTGGAAGGTCTAGAAAGTTTGGGTAGGTGTTGGTAGACGTGAAGAAGTAGATAGCATGGAAAATTTTTTTGTAGACAGGTACGTGGAACCCTTAAGTGTAGGGTGCTTGACCGCTGTAGCGGCGCATGTTCTGTGCGCTCTGGTCATCCGGCTGGCAAAGCGGAACATCTGGAGTGGTGGCAGCCGGCTGGCGACCTTGTCTGCCCCTCGCCCTGGTTAACCGGCTTTGCTGATGCAGCGAGAGTATATATTCCCCCCCTGTTGTAAAGATTAAGGGTCAGGAAGCCACGTTTGTCAGGTGTCTGACCGGCCTACATTCCATATGCGTGCTATTAACAAAAACCAGCATAGTGCTGGTGGATATTATATTGGATTCATAATGATCTGAAAGAAAAAATTATATTAAATAATGGTATGTCAAAACAAGGGGATTAAAGTAATAATTATAACATGTACAAGTCGTACTCGCACAAGGCGGCGAAATGCCACTACTATCCTGGAGCTTGCTACAGTGAGTTAAGAAAGAAAAGGAAAATCTTTCCAGGGAACCTTAGTGTCTGTCAGCAAACTAAATAGTAACGTATGAGAGATTGCGAGGTGGCCAACCACAGCCCTTCAATACCTGGGTTGAACGGCTAAACCAATACAATGCGAGAACACTACATGCATGACTATCGTGGCAAATTGTGCGCATGTTGGTCACTGAATACAATACACATAAACACTCAAATTTTTTAATTAAAGATATCTTGCACCAGATTTTGGGAGCTTTAACACTTTTAAGTCTTTGGTTGCTACTGAGTAGGTGAACAAGATATTGCAAAAAAAGCACTTATAAGCATACACATAAAAATACCCTCCTACAAAACTGCATTGTTAGTGTAAACGATCTTCACCAAAACCTTTCAAAATGTATTGTGACATTTATAGGTTTAACTACACATCAAGTCAGCTTTATGGATGATCATTATAAAAATACAAAAAGGTACAATATTATTGTAATGTGGAAGTCTGTGTCTACAAATTAATTTCTGGCACTGTGGTGAGCATCTTTGCATGATTCACTTATGGTAGCCATTAGTGTCAGTGTGGTGAGCATCCATTCGTAATGCTACCTACTTAAGTGGACTGTCTGCCACTGAAACACACGAACCATGAGGTGTAAAATGACTATAAAACATTTTTGACGTACAGCTTTTTATGGCTATATTAAAAAAAGTAAATTATCACATAGTCAAGTGACTAATTACTGGTACATATATCTCGGTTCTTTTTACTGGAACTGTACTGGATACCATTGAATTTTAATTTAGCCTAAATGTGATTGTTCTACTTACGTCATTGTCTTTGATTTGCGGCTAAATTAAATGTGGAGCACGTGACCGGTCTATAACGAGTCCTTTTGCCACGTGCACGTAGTAGCGGTTTACGGCTATTACACTTTTTTTAAATTCACGCACCTACTGGCTATCTTCTGTTTCACTTTTCATGGGTCCCCCCCCTTTGAATGAAGGGCAGCGTGCAGAGGGTATGGCCACATATACCTGGTTGTGGGTCTCCATGGCTATTCCTGGTACCAGCCAGACATGTGGGTGGCCTTGGCGTTATGTGGGGGTATCAGGCGTCATGGAGCAGCCTGGGGCATTGTGACATTTGCCACAACAAAGTGGGAAGGCACTCGTTCAAGGGATGTTGAGGCAGTGCGGGGGAGTGTCATGCCTTCCACCCCGACTGCACGGGTTCCTACCCATAGGGCAGGATGTTTCTCTGACAGGGCAGTGCAGGGAAGAAAGATATCCACCCCGACTGTGGGCAGCACAGCTTGCCGTAGTACCAAGTCATGGACGGCACTGACGGTATCGGTGGCCAGGCCCTGGGGTGAGGCAGTGGAAGGGAGATTCACATTGACATCCACTACGGGTGATGTACCTGTTGAGGGGTAGTGGGTGGTATCAACGTTCTCAATGAAAACAGCCTCTTGCGTAGAAAGATGGCGGGGCGGAGCACTTCCAATGTGGCAGCTCGATGTCCAGGTCTGCGGGTATTCCTGCGTTGCAGGACCTGGAGATGTAGCACATCTGTTGCAGCTCGACGCCCCGGGTAGCAGCGTATCCTGTGTAACAGGAGGCTAGGACAGAGCACTCTTGTCCGAGCTCGATGTCCAAGCTGGTGGGAGTTCCTGCGTGGCAGCCTGACGTCTTGGTAGGCAGGCTGTCCTGCGTGGCAGGTTGTTCCTGGGACGGAGCACTCTTGTCCGAGCTGGACATCCAGTGTGGCAAAGTTCCTACGTGACAGGTTCTTAAGGCGGAGCATTTTCGGTGTGGCAGCTCGACATCCTGATGAGAGGGTCTTCCTGCGCAGCAAGTTGTTCCTGGGACGGAGCAGTCCCGGCATGGCAATCTGACGTCCTGATAGGCGGGTGTTCCAGCGCGGCAAGTTGTTCTTCGTCGGATCCAGAGGTTGACTTTGTTGAAGCAGGTACGGCCTTGACTTCTGGCTTCGGAGTTGTACTGGGTGGCGACGTAGGCGCTGGTGCAATTTTTTGCCTCTAGCCGACGGGACCTCGTATCGTTCGCTGATTGGGCTTGATCGGTGGCTTCGAGGGCACTGATCTGACGGAAAATGCACCTTGGTGTTGTTTTTCCTCGGGCTTCGATAAGGCGATGTAACTAGGAACCCTGTTAACGATGAGCGAAGTCGGCTCAGATCTTGGCATGCGTCCCAGTTTGGTATCGGGAGCAACCCTCTTTGGTGGGGGCTCGTCTTCATATTCGGACTGGCCAGGAGAATCTCCTTCGGTGTCGGCATCCCCAAAAGTTGGCAAGTTCGCTGGGTAGGGTCGTATCTGGCCTCGTATATCTTCGTCTAGTAGATGTCTCGCTTGCCTACTATACGGTACGGTCCCTCCCACTTAACAGTAAGGCCAGTACTGAATTGGTTGCTGGCTTTGCTTAGAGGGTGACTTTGCAGAAAGACGGTTTCCCTTAGGTTAAATTCACTTACCTCAGTTTTCTATTGGGGGCATTTCTTGAGAATGTATGCATTTTGGGCTCACTGGGCATGCGTGGTGCGGGCCAAGGCTGTTAGCCAGATGTCTTCGGGTTGAGGCATGTCTGTTAGCTCGCTTTCTCACTGCCAGTCGTCTGGTCGCGTAATGTTTGACCCAGGAGAAGGACATCCGGACTGGTATCGATGGCTTCATTTGTGTAGCGTCGAAGGGCAAACAATATGGTGGGGATGTGTTTACCCCAATGTTTGCGTCCGTTACCCACACTGATACGGAGGCACTTCTCGATCCCCTGGTTCCTCCGTTCAGTGGGGGTGACTTGGGGATGGTAGGAGTGAGTAGTCCAGGTTTCTAAACCCAACCCTGAAAGGCAGTTTGCCATTGATGACTCGTAAACTGGGTGCCATTGTCTGTAAGTATGGCTTTTGGATATCCCCATTGTGAGAAAATCTCCGTCTCCATTTTCCGGATAGTTGGGGTGGTTTCTTGGATGGGTAGAGGAAATGTCTCTACCCATCTTGAAAATTGATTGGTTACTACGAGCAGGTAGCGGTTCCCTTTCGTGCTCCGTGCACACGGACTCATCAGATCAGCAGCGATGTGGGTCCAGGCTGTCTTGAGTCTCCGTGGTTTTGCGGTGGGAGGGGTAACCGGGTACAGTTTTCTATGGCAGCATATGACGTAGTTGCTGATGTACTGCCAGGTATTGCGGCTTATCCCGTCCCAATTAATAACGGGTTTTAATGTCCAGCAGGGTTTCCCTAGTACCCGGGTGACCAGCATAGGGGTGGTCATGGTGGTGCTGGCATATACCGGCACGTAGGTGTGGTGGAACAAAGATTTTCCCAGGTGTCCACTACTTATCCACACGACTTCATCCCGTAGTTCGAATCACTGGGGCTGTTCCCGTAGTAGGCGTCAGATGTTGGGGTACTCCAGCTGGCTTAGGGTTATTTGCAGTTGGAGAAGATGGATTTGTTCTTCCGGACTTCTTTTGCACTGCGATGGGAGGAGAAATTTTCTCCTCCGCTTCCTTCTTGGTTGATGGGAATCGAGACAGGGCGTCTGGCAGGTTGTTCTCCTTTCCTGGGCAATGCTGTACCTCAAAGTCAAACTCAGTAAGGAACATGTCCAACTGGCCGAGCTTGGCCTTCGTGTAGCCATTAAAGGGCTTTGGAATTGGTCGATGGAATGAAGTGTTGACCTTCGAGATAATACCTGTACTTCTTCACGGCCCAGATAACAGCCAGACATTCTTGCTCATTGATGTGGTAGCACTGCTCTGTTTCATTTAAGTGGGTAGATGTGTATGTTATCAGATGTGGACGTTCTTCTACGTCTTGTTGGTACAGTACAGCGCCCAGGTTGTTTTGACAAGCATCCATTTGCAGTATTAAGGGTTTGTCTCCTTTTGTTCGATGGAGCTCACGGATATTCTTGAAGCTATTCTAGTTGGAAAACACTTGTCATTGTTCTGGACCCCATCGCCAACGTGAGTCTTTCTCGAGGAGTGGATGTAGTGGTGCCATATATGTTGCAATATTTGGAATAAAGTCTCGTAGCAAATTAAACAGACCCAGGTACCGTCGTACTTGTCGTTTATTTGAAGGTTTTTCCACTTCTTCGATCTCTCGTATCAAACTGTGAAAGGGGAAGTTTCCCTCAGGCGATATGACGTGTCCCAGATAATCTATTGAAGACTTGCAGAAGAAGCTTTTCCACAGTTTGCAAGTTATTCCGTGTAATTAGAGTCTTTCCAATACTCATTGCAGATGGCCTAGGAGCTCCCCCCAAGCTGTTGGAATATATTATTACGTCGAGAAAAGCGAAGCAGAACTCGCCAATGTAACTTGTTAATACTTCAGCCGACATTAATCATTGAAATGTGGCTGGGGCACTTTCAAGCCGAGAGGCATGACTCGAAATTGTAGGGTTTCGCCCTCTGGTGTTTTAAAGGCCATATATTTGCGACTGTCCGGGTGGACCGCAATCTGCCGATAGCAAGATTCCATGTCGAGAGTACTGAATATTTTGGCCCTGCCAATGTCATGTAGTGTATGATACAAGTCTATAGCTGGAGGAGCGATCGGGTGGGTAACTTCATTAAACGACTTTTTGCTTACGCAAAAACACAATTTCCTGTCTTTTTTTGGTACCAGGACCACGTGTGAGTTATATGGGGAATTCGATGACTCTACGATTCCATGATCCTTCATATCGTTGACCTGCTCCATGATGAGGTCATGGCGACAGACTGACACTCGGTATGGACGGTTGTAAACTGGTACGTCAGTGGTTGGCCATATTTCATGCTATATGGAACGTTTCTGTCGTAGCAGTCCTCCTTGTCTGAATGCTCGGGCGTGCTCATCTAGTATGGCCTTTAATTGGGAAAATTATGGTTCGTCGAGTTCGTGGTTAATGCTCATTGGGTCGATAGGCATTGGCGGGATGTCGTCTGGGATTTGATCCCAGCTTACAGAAATTCTGTGGGTTTCTCTCAGATAGGCTCTTCGTTGTCCGTGATCTAAACTGCATTGACTGTGGATAAGCCATGGGTACTGTAGTATCATCGATTCGGACATGGTTGGTGATACAATGAATTCTGTCGGTGTAACAATACTTAGAATTTTAATATTCAGAGTTATGCGGCCTGTTATTTCCAGGGTGGATTTAGGTTGCGCCATTCTTACTATTTTGGTTTGTGGACTTAGTTCGGCCAGCTGGTCCGATGTTAACAAATCCTTTCTGATAAAATTTCAGGTGGCTTCCGAGTCAAGTAGGGCGAGTACCCTATTATTATTTACCTCCACCTCTATGTGGGGGGCTACGGGAATTGGTAATTCGTCACTTAATCCCTGGATGATGGGCCCTTGTAAAACCGCGGTGGTGGCCCGCTTCGTACCCTGGCATCAGCGTTTCCTGGCTTGGTTCCGGGGGTTGGATTTCCCGCTGGTCGTGTTGGGATATTTGTTGACTTTTATCGAATCTGATTGGTGGAACGGCAGCTCCTACTGGTTTACGAGGGCAGTCCTTGTTCCAGTGGTTTCCCGGACAGAACCAGCATTTGGGTACTAATGCCATGCGCAGGTGGTGTTCGTACCTTAGGGGCCTTAGTGGATACTGATTCTTCAAGACTAGCCTGCGCTGCAAAGTTTTCATCAGCTTCTCGGGCTCGATTAACTAATTCATACAAGGTCATGGGTCTTGCTGCCAAGAGTACATTCTGGAGATTTGGCAAATAACATTTGACCGATGGAACGAACGGCGGCAGACTCGTCGACTCCAGGAAACACCGGTCGAAACATTTGTTCTTTTCTTTGTATGAAGATTTCGGCTACTTCTTAGAGTATCTGGGCTGGCTATAAAACAATGTGTACTTAGCCTAGCCAACACCTCCTTGCCCGTGAATTCCGCCACTACCCGGTTACTGAACTGCTTCCAGTCTGATAAAAATTCTCCGTATCTTTCCCACCATGTGAGGGCAAGACCCTTCAAATGCAGTTGGGCCCGGTCAACCCAATGTTTCGGTGGCAGGTCCGTTTCTTTAAATTCTTTTTTACATTCCTGCATGAATGTGACTGGGTCTTCGTGTGGGCGACCTGCACAGTCGGTTATTTGAAGATCGTCATCTATACTGGTAGCTGGATGACCAGGTGCCATTCCAGGTTGGATATATATCCGGGACGGCTTAGATCAGTGGGAGTGAGAGATGTGTTTCCATCGGCGCCTCTCGTATTGGTAGGCCATCCCGGGCATAGAGACGCCTTTATCGGACCATCCTATGCATAGGTGGTGATAGGGTTCACTGCACGTTGTGCACCTTATGCGGTTTATGCCTCATCCAGGGCATGTAATTTCGTTACAGAAACTTGTTGGCTGTTGTCGACAAACGGTACAGCGGTACTCTAAGCCACCTGTAGCTCAGATCTCTTCAGGGCACCCTATGCAGGCATAATGAAAGAATTTATTGCAGTAAATGCATTCTATCTTTAGTCTGCCATGGCCTGGGCAGTTGGCATGGCTACACGGTCTGTTGGATACCTCGGGTTCATTGTCGGAGTTCTCGCAAGTGGCGGCGTTGACTTCAGCATCTGACATGATAGTGGTTAAGGCCCAAAGGAGGGTTTTGAGGATATCTTGACACATGACACTGGTTAGCTCAATAGTCCCGACAGTCAAGGATTCTGTCCACTAGACCAAAAGCAAGGTGATTGCGTATGCATGGAGATACAAATAATACTACAACTGCAGCAGTTGCTACTGACCCTCGTGCATGAGTTGGGAGGCGCGGTCCCATTCCGCCTGCCTTTCTGGTGTAGGTTGAGGTAGTGCACTCAACTGTCTGGAGGCAAGGAGCGCTGCATGTTGCTCCCTACGCTATTGGCCGTGCCTCTGGCTGAAAGGCATAAAGTCTCCACTGATCCCCCACACTAGGCGGGCTGGTCAGAGATGGGAAGCTGTTTGGGTCACCAATGCCATCACTGGATGTGCGTCCACACAGGAATGAACAGCAGATCTCAAGCCACGGTATATCTCGGCACTGGAAGCAATGCTGTGGGATAAGGCAATAACTTGAGACTGTCACCCCTCTCTACATGAAGGTGTTACTAGTGGTTGTGGCTCCTCTGTTCCTCTCCACCAGCACTGAAAGCAATGCTGTGGTAATTTGTAAAGCAACAGATGGCCATCTAATGGGTGTGTGGAAATATGACGGACCCTTGAAGGATGCCCGTGGCAGAAGTTAATTCGGTAGTTATAACTTCCCCGGTCTTTGTCAAAGGTGTACATAGCAACTCATATCTAGCAGGCAAACAAACAAATACTCTAAGAAATAAAAGCTGAGAGGTAGGAAACAACAGTATGTTTATTGAAGTCTAAATAACCATGAGACACACTACCTCGTACAAGGTAATTGAGTGCTGACTGTTACTACACTGGCCAGGTGTAGGTGACCTGGTTCTAATGGAGAATGGGAAAGAATTAGCTCAATGAGAAAATATGTAATACTTCTAAACTATCTAATAAAGATGACTTGAGGAGACAAAGTGAATTTAAAGTGTTGGTAAGCGTGTTCGCTGGTTGTCGGGATGACTGGTCAACTGTGAAGTAGCCGCAGGGGGCATTGGCAGCAGTGCTGTGGGATAACACAGGAGATAGAACAAAAATGACTCTCAGGCTCGGCAGTGTCCTGACATATAGTAGAAGTTTGTAGGCTGCCAACGTGTGGCGCGGGGGAGGCCTGACGTCCTCCTGCACTGGTTGGCGTGGAAATACTCTGGTCAGCGTTATTGCTTCGTGCCTCGTTGGTGGTGCTCGGCTTTGCCCGAGGTCTGGGCAGCTTGTAGGCTGTCAGCGAGGAGTAGGGGATGGGGGGGGGGCATGTATGCTGGATTGCATATCCTCCAGGTGAGAGAACATGTTTATAGATCCCAGCTGCCTGTAGGGTAAGCAACGTGTCACTCATGTCTGTAGTGGTGGAAGGTGTACTCTTGGCGAAGAGTCATAATCGTTTTTATTAGATTAGATTGGTAGTAGGATAGTTCTACCCCACACCTGATTTTGTGCCCTGCTGCAAAGCAACCCGGCCAGTTCTTTATAACGGGAAGACACCAGCACCCCGTCATATTAATCTGCAGGATATCAACAGCCAGTTACAAGGATTGTGGGCAGACTTGCTTCAAGAAAGAAGGGAGAATACAAAAGTTGTACGATTTCCTTCTCAAACTATGTACATAGCAGATGTATCCATACCAAATGGAGTGTCACATTCTGCTGACATGGGACAAGCAGTATTCTTGTACTGCCAACTTGTTGTCTATGTGATCTGACGTATATCATTGCAATAAAATGACATCACCTTTCAACTCATGCATTTCATTTAGTTTTCACCACCCTTTTAGGTGCTAACTTTTTTTGTGTGCAAGTTTAGTTTAGTTTCTTAGATTATTTTATTTCATTTCATCAGTTCTACTGTCAATCCATATCTTTTTTCATGCTTTCTTGTACTTAATTTATATGTCAGCCATTTTCTTTTCAGACTTCTTCTTAATCCATTACTCAACCTGTACTCTTCTGCAGCCAACTTCTACATCAATTCTGTTCTTTTTGACTTCCTAAGGAACTTTCAATTCCATTCTAATTTTGCTGCTTTTTCATCTTCTGGCAGATGTACAGAAACATATTTATTTTGTTAATAGAATTCTGATAATGATCATCTTATTTACATTCCATATCTCTGCATTTAACACACTATCTTTTTTTTTTTTTTTTTTTTTTTGTATGAAGCTGAGAATTCCTATTACATTTTGCATTTACCACATTATTTTGTTCACCAATGAGTTAATACATACAGTAAACTCTCAATGTATCGTTATTGCATGTACTGATAAACTGCATCCACCTACAATTTTTTGTGGTCCTGACGAAATCCCTATGTAAACAATGTTAACATAAACTGTTTGTATTGTTTATTGCATGGTGCGTCGATCGAAGTATATTTTGGGTCCCTTCACCTAATATTTCCTGCAAATATAGTTTTTAAGCTGGTTGTTTACGCAAAAATCTAGTAACAGGATGTGGAATACATCAAGCACGCCATCGTTATCACTGCTCTGCGGCGCTTTGTCTAAAGTCTTGTTTTCTCAACACGTATGTAGACACTGCGGCGTGGTGCGGCATGTGAGACTAGCTTGTTACTTCGCCTACTCGCCTGACAAGAGGGGAAGTGGTTACTTATAGTAACAAGTATTGTGACCTAGCGTTCTCTCTCTCCCCTCTTTCTGTCCCTCTCAACCACACACCTTCCTTCCTCCTATTCCACATAGAAGCTGGTGTAAAAAAAAAACTCTTTCTCTCTCTCGGCTGTGTGGACTTGCCTTCACGCACTGGCCAAGAGCAAATGTGTGCCCGGCAAACACAGAAATTTTATCAAGATTATGCGTCGCTCAAAATAGTTGCACCTATCATCACTTTTATTTCAAAGCAAATGGTTTCGCTTGAAAATGTTACGCAAAACATTTTAACGAGGAATTATTATTTGCAAAGATGTTTTCTTTTGTGATTAAAGGTAATTTCTTCCTGTAAGGTTGGTGTTTTTTGTATATGGTGTAAAATTAATATGACTTAATATAATTATGTAATTACTTTAAAAGACAGACATTTGCCACGGGCATCAACATGTAGCGGCATGGAGGGGTAACCCACCCACCCCCATAAACACACTGCCCAATTGGTAACTTCTCCATGTGCTCTTAACTAACAAGTGCACGTGGGACATTCAAAATTTTACTTGCATTCGGCGTCATATTATTTTCATTTTCAGATAGTTTGAAAGTTGTAGGTCACCTTGCATTTGGTGTCAGATTACGATCAATTATATACAGTATATTGAGAAGTTGTTTTCTTTATTTAGGTTTAATGATTAGTTTAGGTGAAATGATTTTTAATGTATTATTTAAAATAATACTTTTTCTAAAATTCTCATTTGTATTGTGTTTATTAGCTAAACATTTTTCACAGATAATGTACAGCTATTACTAAACCCAACATAAAGTTTTATAAGGTAAGAAGTTGTATTTTATTGATTTACATGTCGGAAACCTCATCTACTGGACTCCCACATGTATGGACATTTTTTGACAGTCCTCTAAATAACAATAGATAGAGAGTTGACTGTATGTACACAAACACAAACATCTCAAAATAAAATTTTAAGCTAAAGTCAATCGACATTAGCTTTAAAATTTGCATGTTATCACACTCTTAATACTGCAACCGTTTTTGTTGTATGTAATAAATTAACAACTAATGTATAAATATTAAGATAACTTGTGATATTATTCACACAATCACCCACATACATTTCTGCCGCATTTTGATTCAATTTTTTTAATTATTTATAATTTTATATTATTTATAATATAATTTTACACTGAAACACTAAGGCTACACACATTATTATTATGTGTGCAACTGTACTCTGGGGGGGAAAAAAAACACTATAAATGACAGTACAAAAAATATTAAAAATTGCCTCGTCATAAAATTTATTTCAATTGAAGTATATTATTCATTGAATAAATGACTTTACTGAACTATTAGAAATTGTATGTATTTTGTAAGATGCAATTAATTCCACAGTAAATCATTAATCAGACTTCACTTATACAATTTATAAATTTTCTTGTTGTACTGGATTTTACAGGGAAAATATTGTAAATAGCTTCATAACAACATAGAAATATAAATATATCAATAAGTGATAAGCCGATACCACATTTTGCCAATACCAACGATACAGATAATCAACTGCTGATGCAGCCGATTACAGCGATGCTGATACCAGTTTTGACGAGCAAAATCATAATTCCCAAGTCCTGATATTTGGAAATAGTTTATATTACTTAAATTTAAGTATGTATTATGTTTTGTGAACACTTTAAGCACTTTGTATTGGGTGTCTATAGCATAGAAATGAAATACAACACTAATTTTAATAATAAATTATAAGATAGGCAATTTAAATGGGTAAATAAGTTATTTAACAGTCGGAGAAAAATACTGTTACCAGACAATACAGCATTCATTACAAACTGAGTTCATCAAAGTCAATCTTCAGAACTTTTGGCAATCAGATAGAGACTTAGATTTTAGATCTGAGGAATACCATGCATAACCTCAACATGCATGTTTGTTTAAACCAACAGATTAAAGGCATCATTAAAAGAACTTAATGAAATCAATTTAATCTTAAATATTCACTTAAAATTGAGTGGCTTTTTTTTTATTTATATTAATATTTTCGCTCAGTATTCCTTCATCGGCCAAGTCATACTCAATTGCTTGGTTAAAATGACAACTGATAATTTTTGCCAATTATTACTTGCAGTGTCTTATTCAGACCTATAACATACTAAACCCAAAACTATAGCAGACAGTTTCCAATAAGAACTACACCCGTCAAAATCTGGTGTATTTGCTTTAACTTTCCGTTTTCAATAACCACAGTTTCAAACAATGTGTGATTTGTTTTCATTGCCGTCAACCTATGAGTGCAGTAAATACAGTAAAAACTTAAGAAGAATATAAACAAAAAACTATTGCGTGATGTAAAAAATACTATTGATAGCAACAATTGTTGATTAACTGTGGCTTTTGCATTCACGTAGTGCCCAAAAAAAAATTATGCACACAATCTTTGGCGAATGTACCAACAAGAAATATGGTAAAATGTAAACAACGGGAAAAAATCATGTAAAAACAATATTTCGGAATATATTTTGGGTTTCAGAGAGAATACCTATCAAATTGATGGATGCAGCAAATTAATGTTTTACATGATATAGCATGCAGAGTTATTTAACATTGTGTTAAATAAATTAGTGCTACTAATCTGTGAATAATAGTCAGCAAATAATGTTCAGATGCCGCCGATGCCGATGATCATGGTAGCCAGTTAATCTGTATCAGCCCATTCCTAACCACAATTTAGCAAATTAATCCCTTCAAAACTGTTTTCCCATTACATATTATTTCGACATATAAATTTTAACACTGGTACAGAAACACTGTTGAAAGAAGAGATTCAGTCGTATTCTTACCTCCTTCCTCAACACTTCTGGGGCGAGATACTCTGGAGTGCCGCAGAACGTGTTGGTGGTTTCAGTGGGAAAAAGCCCTTCTTTGGACAGACCAAAGTCGGTGAGTACTACATGACCTTGAGAATCCAGGAGGAGGTTCTCTGGCTTTAGGTCACGATACACTATCCCATGAGTGTGGAGGTAACCAAGGGCCACAGCCACCTCCGCAGTGTAGAACCGAGCTCGCGGCTCTGCAAACTGTCGCTCACGCTGGAGATGGAAGAACAGCTAGGGAACACCACACACAACTAGCAGAGGACCAATCACAAGCTGCTGAAATTATTCCTATACAGTCGACTCTCTATGTATCGTTATCACATGTATCGATAAACCACATCCTCAACAGTGTTTTGTGGTTCCTGCTAAATTCCTAAGTAAATAATGTTAACATAAACCACTTGTATAATTTTTGCATGGTGCATCAATCAAAGTATATTTCAGGTCCCTTCACCTAAGATTTCCTGCAACTATAGTTTTGAAGCTGGTTGTTCATAAAAATGTCTAGTAACTGGATGCAAAATACATAATGTGCGCCACTGTTTATAATTGCTCTGCAGCGTTTTGTCTAGTGCCTTGTCTTCCCAACACGTCTGTCTGACACTGCGGAATGGTGCGGCATGCGAGACTGGCTTGCTACTTCCCCTACCTCCCGACAAGAGGGCAGTGGTTACCTACAGTAACGAGTGTGGCAACTTAGCGTCCTAACTCTTCCTCATGTGTCTCTCAGCACACACCTTCCTTCCTCCCCTCACACGCCAACGAGAGGGGAAGCAGTTGTCTAGCAAAAGATAAAGCACACCCTCTCTCTCTCTCTGCCACATCCCCTTCGCTTGCCTTCACACGCCGGCCTAGAGCAAATGTGTGCCTGGCAAACGTAGATATTTTATCAAGAGATTATCTCGTGTATTTTAAAGCAAAAGGTTTTGCTTGAAAATGTTACACAAAACATTTTAACGAGGAATTATTAGTTGCAAAGATGTTTTCTTTTGATTAAAGGTTGTTTTTCCCGTAAGGTTGGTGTTTCATGGTAAGTGGCGTAAAATCAACATGATTAAAAATGTAATAGTGAAAATCCTTTGCAGTAATAGTTTATATCAGTACAAAAAATTGTTGCTATATAGAACTTTCGTTATATAGCAAAAAAATAAAAAAATAACATATTTACAAATTTTTTATTTGTGCAGTATACATATTAACTTTAATGGCACAACCCAAAAAAAAAAAGGTTGATAGTACGACTCATTAAAATAAAATTTATATGTCGTAAAATTGAATCATTACTGGAGAACAAATGTGATGCAAGGTTTAGTAGGGGGGGGGGGGGGGGGGGGCAAAGTGGCGATGCTCAATGTGCGCAAGCTGTTTCCCCGTGTAATGTTGCCCAAGGTCATGCCGTCTTCTGTCGCCACGATGGTGGCTGTGGGTTGGGACATGGAGACAGACGGGCGACGTGTGCAAGCAAAGTTATTAAGCACAACTGTCATTTGGCACATTTTTTTTTAGCTAAAATTAAGTGAAAAAAACTGATGCGTGCCACTTATTGAGTAATACCAAACTACTACGACTCATCCTAACGTGTTATTATCAAACAAAGAAGGAACCATAGATGGCTTCAGGATTGTTTCACGTGGAGGGACAGTTACAGACACGTGGTATTTCCCACTGGTTCCAGAAACCACTTTAACTCATTACTCAAGTAGTTATATGTACCCCAAGGAAGGGTCAAACCCAACACATCATTCACGAGTGTAAACAGGATCGCTCCAAGCCTAGTGGGCGGTTCCAGCAAGTGAAATAAACAATGTTTCCAAGTGGCTGCAGTTACAAGTCAGCCTCTCCGATGCACCTGGCAGAATGAGTGTCGCCACACCAATGAAGCTATCCGAAGAGGGCAGAGCGCCCGAGGCAATTTAGCAGAGCACAGACGGTAGATTCTCACAACCCCGCTCGCTCCAGGCAGATGTCACTGAGGAATGTCATACCTCCCCCTCCAGCCCAGGCCGACTACACTATAAAGGGCAGTGCATGGCCGAAGATGTCAGTTATCTTCCCCAGTAGCTTGCCTCAACACTTCCGTGCTGGAGCTCTCTACTGCCTACCAGGTCTTCTAGATCTTCAGCAAACACCAGTAGCTGTCACCACCAACTACCAGAGGCTCCAGAGGTTTCTACCACCAACAGCTTACCAGAAGCCTGCTTGCTTTCACTCCACACTTCCGCTGGTAAGTGGCAACTTCACCCACTACCCTTTTGGTAGTGGTCTTTTTATAAAGTCTTGTCTAGACAACATCAGGCTAGAGTAACTGCATCTGAGTTATTTTCATAGCCGTCAAAGTCATTCTCATCTTGAGTAGTCTAGGAGCAGGTAACCTCCACCTGTAAGCGTAGTTTGCTTCTGTTCGCACTTTGCTTAGTGAGAGTACGTGTCACAGTATTTATTATTTATAGTAAAAACACTTTTGTTCCTATCCCGAGTGTAGTTTGTTCTGGACGTAATTTCTTTCCAATTGCTAGATATTCTACCCTTGTGCAGAGCAAGCAGGAGACAGGGTTCTCCAATTGTACGAACCATAGTGTAGGACTGCAGATCCCCTTCACGAATCTATACGTCGTAAACACACACCACTTTCGGTGGCCACCCGTTCTAAGCATCTCGGTGTACAGAAAGGTAAAACCACAACCACTAGGTATTCAGTGCTGGCAGGGGTACTTAACTGGAACTGGAGGCCTGATCGTTGCTGGACCAAACCCAACTGTAGTAGGAAAATGGCCCACATGACCCACCGCTCCAGGTTCGTGCGCCAAGATGCAGGACTGATTGGAGCACAAGGTTCGCGCCATCAACTTTTGTTGGCTATACACGTATCTATGGTTCCGTCAACTGCTTGCACCGAGCCAGGAGATAGTTAAGTGTCAATTCTGCCTCTATGCCCTTTGGGAAAAGGCAAGGAGCTCAAAGGAAGGAGCAAAAGACGAAGTTTCTTGCTGCTAAAAGGCACCTTATGAAGACATCCCACGTGACACAGCTAAAGCCGCCCAACACCTGTAGAGGCCTTCCTCTCCAGCTAGCATCCATATTTTCTTCCCCATACACACTAGGCTCGGCATCAACTACCACCCAGCTGCCCGTGACCTGGTCACTGGGAGTGACACCAGACTGGGCATATGAAACACCTTCTTCAGCAGCAATGTAGCTGCCGAGCAGAGCAGGAAGTACTGTACCACTATGTACGCCAACTCCTCGCCCAGCACTGACTTCTGGTTCCAGTCGACCTGCTTCTGCACCAGAGCCCAAGAAACAGATACCTGAATACCCTAGTAAGTCAGCCCTACCTAAACGGGCTAATGTAACATTAAGACAAATTGCGGTACCGTCCACACCCCATTTTGTGCAGTCGCCAACCTACCAGACCACTGTTAACATCTAGCAAAAAGTCAACCCCCAAGTAAATAATTTGTTAACCAGAGCACTCCTGACCCAGCACATGCCAAAACCACATTGACTTAAGTCTAACCAATATGCATCAAAACTTTATTACACTACTAAAAGCTAACAAGAAATCTGTCATATTAGTGAGTAAAAATGCAGACTGATTTACGAGATAAACATTAATTAGGCAAAATATGCAATAGTGTAGCACCAAAATACACTTTATAAAAAAAACACATACACACACCTCACACAATCACACTTTCTTGAAATAAGAATCAATTTTTGTTTGTTTCGCTTTAAATAAGCTTTCCCTTATGACAAATGTCTAAATATCTTGGAAAGTTAGCAACTCTTCTAATTTATATGCGGAATTTGCAGGTATGCAAGCCACTTACATAAGTTAGGCCTTTAAAATTTCTATATGTACTCGTCTTATACTGTACGATAGTTCAAAAATGTTTGGCAATCTTAAAATCGCCTGACAGGTTGCTATTTTTATTTACGTGACGTTCTAATATTATTATAAAAAACAATAACCTGTTTCCTGAATGACACAAAACAAAATTGTCCACAAATGTATATTCCATACTATAAAATGGTAACTTTCATAACCTTTCTCACTCTCATAAGGCACACACTTCCCACTTCACAGATAAACAAATGTGAGAGTGTGTTCCAATTTTTTTCTAGTTTCATTTTTCTTAATTTGTGTGTCACATTTTGTAAGGTTTAGTCGAAACATTACGATATTTAACTGTCTAAACATTCAATGCTGTATCATTTAGGTGTTATGATTTCCAAAATAAAAATGATATAGCGACGATTTGGTAATTTACCAACTTCGAAGTTGACAAAATGCAAATTTCAAAAATACTTAGTAGATTTTCTAAAACAGGTCACATAACCATTTTGTTAACAAAAGGTGCCAATTGGAACACGGCTTTGTGATAATGGAAAAGGAACGAGCGAGTTACTACGCAAAATGTTAGTTGATTGTTGTGGAATATGCACGTGAACATGGAAAAAGGGCAGCTGGTCGACAATTTGGCATTGACGATAAAAAATGTATGCTGTTGGTGCGAGGAAAAAAAGGGTTGTAAATTGCCCAAAAAAATGTGCTTTGCAAGGCAAAATGTGTAAATACCTGGAACTGGAATAATAGCTGTTTCATCACATGTGCTCCACTAGGAATAATGGATTTTCTGTCACCACAGAAATACTTCCATTTGAAGTCCGAAAATTAGTAACAAACAAAAACATTCCCGTAACAGAATTTAAGGCGGATGTTTGCCGGCAACTCAATTGTGCAATATGCCGGCGCTCAGAATACTCATTTCTTAACAGCTGTTCAGTGCAATAATAGCAAGTATAATTAATTTACTTGTACTCTCAAGTCTGTTCCCTGACGATGCGGGACATTAGATGTAATTTTATAATGGGCAGAAATTTTTTTTTACACTTTACCCATCCCCTCCCCCCTCTCAAAGTTTCGTGTATAGGCCACACCCCATATTTTCACATGGAAAAATACGGTAATTTTCAATGATTAATTCAAAGAAGTTTAAGTAAAAACACTAATCCGTAGGTAAATTTACACTCAATTTTACTTTAGGGGCAGATATTCACGTTACATTTCACTGTTAGCTTTGGTCTATGAAACTTTTGCGTTAGTGTCTACACAAATACACTGTGGCGAGCACACAACAGCAAACACGCGACATAGAGAGTCGAGTGCCGGTGCCGGACTGGAGCAGGATGCCATGGCTGGCAAGTTGTGCGGCGTGTTAATTAAATCATTTCTTCTCGCATTGTTTTTTTAAGGAAACTGCTGAGTGCTGCTAATTAAGTTATCATTTAACAAAAATATGCCCACGCTGCATTCATTATTACGGACTACTTCCCCACTGAGGATATGGGCAATTGATGATGCCGATAAAAGTTATTGTTATAACAGACTTTTTGTTATAAAGCATACTGGTTATATTGGACTCCCACTGTATTTATTTAACTTAAGGGTCAACATCTTCGCGAATAAAATCAAATGCCCAGAAGCATATACTTGACCACCCCTTCTCTCCAAAAATTCTTCGAACATCAAGCGACTTCTATTATAAGTGTGAAGTTCATTTTCAGTAACTTCTTGTGGGGAAATCGGAGGATTTATATTAATTAATTTCAATAGAGATACATCTTTTGAATAAACTGATAAAATGTAAGGTCCTATTCAACACCTTTTGACGTCTAATAATTCGTAAGTAAGCACCGAGCCGAGTGCAGTGTAACTCACGAGAGGGAACACTAGAGGACGTCGTTTTGAATCATTAATTATTAAAAGCAGTGAAGAAATCAATCATAATCGCCTTACTTACTCATTTCTGTTTCAAAATTACAAGTTTTCTTTGCAGTAAAATATAATTAACTACTTTAAAAGACAGACATTTGCCTTGGGTGAAGGTGTCTACTCGGCAACAAGCAGCAGTGTGGAGGGGTTATCCTCCCACTGCTACCCCTCCCTCATCCAACAGCCGCAGTGTACTCAGTGCCCAATCAATAACTTCTCAGTGCACTCTTAGCTGAACGGGTGCGTGCAGGACATTCAAAATTTTACTTTCATTGTGTCATATTATTTTCATTTTCAGAGAGTTTGAAAGTTTTAGGTCAGCTTGAAATTTGGTGTTGTATTACACTCAATAATATACAGTATTTTGAGACATTATTTTCTTCATCTAAACAAGTTTCGGTGAAATGTTTTTTAATGTATTATTTACAATAATACTTTTCCTAAAATTCCAATTTTTATTGTGTTTATTAGCTAAATTTTTTCACAAATAAGGTACAGTTCTTGCTATACTCAACATAAAGTTTTATAAGGTTAGAAGTTGTATTTTATTGATATACATGTCAGAAACCTCACCAACTGAAATCCCGCATGTATGGACATTTTTTGGCAGTACCCTGAATAATGATAGACTGAGAGTTGACTGTATATCTAACATTTATATAAGACTATAAATGTTTGATTTCAGCAAGACTAAAGTAGTGCAAATATAAAATGATGAAAGCAAGGAATTCCTACCTCTCCTCCATTTATGTAGTCAAGGACGAAGTAGAGCTTGTCAGGTGTCTGAAAACTGTAGTGGAGTCCCACGAGAAATGGATGGTTCAGATTCTTCAGCAGCACATTCCTCTCAGACATGATGTGCTTCGCTTCGTTGCGTTTCACCACCAGACGTTTGCTCAGGACCTGCAAAAAAAAGAGACTATGTCTGCCAACAGCCTGCAGTGAACCCAAAAGGATGGAGAGGGATAGGCAACCTGTAATTCCCCTTCACGGAGATGTGCAAATGCACTAGGGGGGGGGGGGGAAAGGCTGTTTTCTACACTTTTCTACCCCCACTCTGAGCAAATGTTGTAATTCCTCAGTACAATATATTCCTTCCAGATTTCCTACCAATCAAAATAATTACACTAACTTGTAACTGTAATCACCAATGCAGCAAACATAATCTTCAGCGCCAAGCTCCGCTGAAAGGGCATTCCATTAAATGTTTGTCTTTTACATTGTTAAGTTAAAGATGTTAAATAGGATAAAAATGTTATTGAATTACACATCTTAAATAATTTTTCCTCTACATCAGTGTAAATGATGAGTTAGTTTATTTTTGAGGTCTTATATTTCAGTAACAAAACCCTGAAACACAAAATTCGGGACTTGCTGTTTACAGAGTAGCCAACTGACAACAAGTTAGCAATACATTTCATACAATAATTGTAAAAAAAATTTGCACAATAAACAATAAAATAATTACTGGTATTTACTTATTGAACTGTAGAAAGAATTAAAAAGTAAGAACATGCCAAAACAGATTTACCTTAACTGCGTAATGTCTTTTCTCTAGTTTGTGCCTGGCCAGCAACACCTTGCCAAAACTCCCCTTCCCAACAACACGCAGGAACTCAAAGTCACTTGGTTTGGCACTAGAAATAAAAACATCCTCATTTCACACCCAACTTGCACCCATTTTAGCTGCAAAACATCATATAACGTTTATTTACAGACAACATAATGTTCTTAGATTTAAAATACCTGTTTACTACTACCGAGTCCTTTCTAGTGACAAAGTTCTGTAAAACATTTAATAAATAAACACCACAAACAATTGCAACATAATTAAATTAATTTTTTTTTACAAATATTAAAAGCTTAAATCTTAAAGTGTATGCCACTTAGCGGTTTTTAAGATCCCCAACTTACTGCAGTATAAGATGTAACAGGTTAATGTCCTGTTCTCTTGTAGTTCTCAGTAAACACCAAAGGACTAGATCAGTGTGAGTTGGAGACTCTGACTACAAATTATGAAAGTTTGTTGATACCAGGATTGCCAATAAATAAAAGAAGAAGTTAATGTTTACTGGAGATTTATTGTAGTCTCAGCAAAACAAACTATTGACTCTCGCAGCTGATGAACAAAAAAAAAAACAAGACAGAATGGCAGCCTTCATAAAACAAAACTTCTCACTTCGAGAGTTAAGAAGACGAGAGAGAATCGTTAATTTTCTCTCCTGACGCCCTATTGACTCATCGCTCCGACGGAAAATAAATTTAATAGATATTTGTATTGAAACGTCCAAAATACAAAAGAAGGTTAAATCACAAATGCTAGTCCGTGCGAGTCACATGATCACATGTTGCAGGCTGTCCGACTGACAGCTGAGAAACGATTGTGCTACAACGAACTGAGAAAGGTTGTGCTTCCTTATATATTGGTAGAAAGTTTCCTCATTGAAAAAATATTGATTTTTAGCAGTCGGTCACGCCAGCTGAAGGTGATCTCCGTTATTTTCCTCATTTCACCATGTTGTGCCTTGCGCTGACGGTGACCTCTGTTATTTTCCTCGTTTCACCATGTTGAGCACTGCACTGAAGGTGACCTCTGTTATTTTCCTCGTTTCACAATGTTGAGCACTGCACTGAAGGTGACCTCTGTTATTTTCCTCGTTTCACCATGTCGTGCCTTGCGGTGGCGGTCTGGTGTTGACATCTGTTACTACTGATGAAATGAGGAAAGAAAAATTATAAATTTGGAAAAACAAAAATATCTGAAATACAAACAAGTTGTCATTGCCAGAAATTTTCAAATATTACACAAATTACTATCCTTGACTGGAATATAGACTATTGAAATACTTCCCGAATATGCTAATTATATATATCTAACTGCAATGCTACATTACCCCCCTCAGTTTGGGGAATATTTCGAAGAAACCTGTCCCAAATCGAAACCTACATGAATGTTGGGCTGCAATTCCACCTGTTTTAAGATAAATTATTTTATTACATGGTCATGCATCCATATACAAAGATAGTCACAATAAAATACATCTCATTACATTATCTCATAAAGTAAATTAATCATAACATGATACGAAATTTTAGTCTACTCTACATGTCTCGTTTCAATTAAATAAAATGGTACATTCACTTTCAGTTTTTGTTGACATGATCATACATTTCACGTGCAAGTAAATTAATAAGAATTAGTTATAAAAATTTTGTGCACATCATATATTTATTTCAAAGTCATTACAATGTTACATTCACTTTCAGTTTTGGTACAGGATTCATTAGTTGCTGAATGGTTCAATACTCAATACATAGTTTACACAAAATCCCCTAAAATTATGATCGTCATATTTCAAAATATTGTTCGCAATATTTATATATTTTATTTGGAAATAATTTGTTATCAAATTATATTATGTTTAGTTTAAACAACACAGATTTAATTATTTTAAAGTTTCTATTTTCGATCTAAAGTTGAGGTGGTACCCACTACACATGCCATGTTGCTTCTAGGTTTGCTCAATATTACTTTTAATTCCTTGTTTGGATCAGCACAAAAAAAGGTGATCCAGGCCTGCCTCAAATACTATAAAAACCACTGCCACATTTACTTTAAACATCATAATATCTAGGTCAGTGTTACCAAAAAGGGACTCAGACATGTCACACCCAAAAACTTACTCTTATTGCTAAGATACAAGGACATTATACATACTGGAGCAACCTTTCCACACTTCATCTCTATGTTCATAAAACTAAACACACACCACCTCAACCTTTATTCGTTGTCAAAAAAGAAAAATTCTTCATGTTAGTTATAACCTTTCATTTAACATACCCTGTTAAATTTAAATAATTTTCATTTACTTCAAAACTATCCTTTCATTGCAAAATTTTACATTCTTAAACATGGACATCATAATAGAGTTCAATATCCGCAATATCGATTAGACACACACTCACATTTTATCGTTATAAACAAGTAGGCTACAAATTTAGACTATGTTTTCTTGATTTTCAAAATTATTCTGCAACATACCTCAACATTTTTCAAAATCAACATGTAATACACATCAACATACGAGCAACCTTTCTTGAGAATGATCTAATTACATTTACAAAATTTAAAATATAATGGTTTTCCATTATGACACAAAACACACTGCTTTGATTAATTACAATACAACCTTACTTTCAATTACAATAATATAATAAAACACAGCATTATACACTTAATTTAAATTTGTCATTCTCCAAATTAAACTTTATGTTTGATGCATAGGTACATTCAATTATGAAACATTTTATCACTCAAATATGATTAGTTAACAAATTTATAAACAAATATACATACCTTATACAGTTTATTACTGCATTTTCAATTATCACTTTTAATAATTGGGAGTATTACACTTTCCAATCCCTTTCATATTAGAAAACCTCATAATTGTAAATTTATATTGTCTTGCTCTTCTTCACAAAGGCCATTACTACACTCAACTTTATGATGTTCCATGAACAGTGTTACCCTCTGTCAAAATGTCATGATGGCAAACAGTTATTACAAAATAAATTTAATTTATGAAAGTAAAACAGATTAATCATAATAGACCTAACTAGCCTTAACAAATTTAACTGCAACAAAATAATCAAGTTACTTTCTGTTAACAAATTTCAATACAACTTTCTCAAGTTCAATTTAAAAAATTAGTATATTATAAACTGACATATTAATAAATACTAATAGAATCAAAACAAATTACATTACATTTGGTCTCACTCTAAACTCATCAAGTTTTGTTACATCCTTTAGTATATTCTTACACGAAAGTTACAATAACAGGTAGCCTATGTAGTAGATATCTTCACAGTTTAACCATTATTATATACTTAGGAAAACTTTGTCTCGTTTATACACCATAACCCAAACATCAGGTTAGATCACCCACTAGCCTACAATTTCATGTTACTCTTAAACCCCAGGGCCGCAATGACACATGCCAGTTGGCATTGTGTGTTTACATAGATAGTAACCTACCATTGAATCAATTTTAATTTATATTTAAAAAAAAATACATTATACATAATAATGACTAATGAACTGACACTACTTTATCATATTAGGCTACATGAAATCACCAACTATATTGTGTTTCTTCTTTCTCTTTCTAACTTTATACAATTTTCTCTTCTTCCTAACAAATTTCCTCACAACATATTCCACCATTTCTTTACACAGGAAACTACATTTCTTTTTTCTCTTGTAAGTCTTCTTTACACCCCTAATCATGCCTTTATTTCTTTTTTTTTTGACTTACAGTTTATTTTCTGAATAACTCATGACTCCTAAACATATTTTGCACTTTGTTCAACATTGTCACTACCTAATACAAAACCATATTTTTTCCTATTTAACCCCCCCCCCCCCCTCCCCCACTTTCGGAATAATATTTTGCTACTGTGGTTGTGGTATCGGCAGTGGCACAAAAAAAATACAAATATTTGAAAGTACCCTCCGATGGTGAAAAGTAACAGCTGAACCTAAACTAAAATTCAATTCACTGAGGGTTTTTCGGGGATTAACCCCCAAATTTTTTGTTGTACTACATGAATTTAATTTGCCTCAATTTCTAAATTATGGCAGTTGTACTCTACAATTTCCACCTTATTTTGACAATCATGCTCTACAGTGTCTATTATACTTTGGCAATTTGCAACTTTGGTTTGATCTTTTACAACTTTACTTCCACTGCTAAGAACATTTGGGAATTCTACAGAATTGTTTCCACTCTGACTTGCATTAGTTTCACTTTCCTCCCTAACATCTGTTGGTTTCACATTTAGGATAATCTTACATTCTGTTAAAAATATAGCCTCAATATCTGTGTAGTTTTTTAATTACTGTTTTAGTTCTGCCCCATTTTCTATAACTAACTATAAGATTAAAATTAACTGATCATTCATTTGTGCCTTTTGCAACATGTGTCAATATTTCCTAACCTACATAATTATTTTACCATACAACTGGCTTACACAAAAAAATGACAAAGCATACCCAGATCACTGTGATATTAATAACAAAAATGATTTAGAATTTTACTATATTGTTCATACCTGCAATTTCTTCGGCGAAAAGTTTATATTTACCTTGATGTATTATCGTTCGTTAAATGGAAACTGTGGGCGGTGTGTCAACTGCATTCTGTTGTTGGAAGTTTGAAGTTGATGTAGTTACACTAATGAACACGAATGATGAAAACTCCAATGCGCCAGCAACAGCTGGGCTGGCATGATCTTGAATAATTAATTGATGAGGATGAATGTAGGCACTCTTCACATCACAGGGCGCATGTAGAAATCGAACCCCAAGATGGGCACCACTTGTAACAGGTTAATGTCCTGTTCTCTTGTAGTTCTCAGTAAACACCAACGGACTAGCTCAATGTGAGTTGGAGACTCTGACTACAAATTATGAAAGTTTGTTGATACCAGGATTGCCAATAAATAAAACAAGAAGTTAAATGTTTACTGGAGATTTATTGTCGTCTCAGCAAAACAAACTATTGACACTTGCAGCTAACGAACAAAAAAAAAAAAAAAAAAAAAAACAAGACAGAATGGCAGCCTTCATAAAACAAAACTTCTCACTTCGAGACTTACGAAGACGAGAGAGAATCGTTACTTTTCTCTCCCGGCGTCCTATTGACTCCTCGCACCGACAGAAAATAAATTTAATAGATATTTGAATTGAATTGTCCGAAATACAAAAGAAGGTTAAAGTCCCGGGCGCTGGTCAGTGCGAGTCACGTGATCACACGTTGCAGGCTGGCCGACTGATAGCTGACAAATGATCGTGCTGCGACGAACTGTTGTGATACCCGAGAAAGGTCGTGCTTCCTTATATATTGGTAGAAAGTTTCCTCATTGAAAAATATTTTTTTCGAGCAGTCGGTACGTCAGCTAAAGGTGACCTCTGTTATTTTCCTCGTTTCACCAAGTTGTGCCTTGCGGTGGGGGTTTGTTGTTGACGTCTGTTACTACTGATGAAATGAGGAAAGAAAAATTATAAATTTGGAAAAACAAAAATATCAGAAATATAAACAATTTGTCATTGCCACAACCTTTCAAATATTACACGAATTACTATCCTTGACTGGAATATAGAAAATTGGGATACTTCCCGAATATGCTAATTATATATATCTAGCTGCAATGCTACAAAGTTGCTAGGAAGAAAGTTTACTGTGGCAAACAGAAAGTAACAATGAATAATGTAGTCATGAGCTAACATTCCCACAAACAGGACTAAGTTTCATGCTTTAGTGGAAATACAATTGTACAGGGCACATTGGTCCTTTAATACAGTCAATAATGACTGTACAACTTTGAAAAGTACATAATTGCATAAGTTCCAAGACCTAGCAATTGCTTTCAAATTTGCAGATGAATTCATTTATTTAAACCTATGTTTGTTTGAAACTGTAGATGTGCTTGGAGAAAGTTGTGAACTTGAGTCAACAGATTTGTTTATGTCCATGTTACAGGGCATATTTTGTCCGGATTCAGAGTTTATTCAACTTTTTTGGATGCTGTGTTTTCACATACTTTAGCAGGTTAGATGTAGATTTTCACGAACTTCGGGATACGTGATGCCTACACAATATGTGTATTTAATGTCGGTACAATCACCCATAAAGTGTTCCCACACGGAATACATTATTGTTACTACTGGCCACCACTCACAGTCTACCTACTTTAAAAATTTTGTTTCCCTTTTTTCATTTTTGTAATTAAATTTGCATACTATCGGAACGTTTACATTAAAAATGAGACATCAAGTGAATATAGATGTGACACAAACAAAATAAGTTTATTTTAGAAAATTACAGCGAACAGTTTTATCCTAAAGAAACCGAGATCAAAATACTGACCACGCTTCGTAAAAGGCTACAACTGTGTTTTCGATACATCAATTCTTTTTTCGCTTCGAGTTCTCGACTACTACATGTAACGATATATTGAAAAAGAGTTGTAAACAAATGTATTTACGACAAAATTGTAATTTTGTGCTTGTTTATCACGTTTTTGGGTGTTGTTTCGTGAGTTGTCATTATTTTCGAGGAACAGGTTTTTTTAATTTTTATTTTGCGTACCGCAAAAAACATGTGTGTCTATATGTATGGCATATTGCTTAGTGGCCTTCTAAATATGAATACTATATCAGAACGGTGACGTGTGACATGTTAGAATAATGACCATGACAGTCCAGGATTCTGTCTGCCAAACCAAACGCGTGGTCATTGAATTAGATAGGCGACGATAGTCGAGGGGTGTTGGTTAGTAGTCACTTACTCCTACTTCTTGGGTGCCATGTTGGCGGTGTACTTTGTCCAGTTGTAGCGGGCTTGGCCCACACTGTGGCTGCGATTCCACAGGTGAGATTCGTTGGTACAGAAGTGGATGTTGTCCCAACCGAATCTAACCTCCGTACCGGTCAACAATCCTCTTACCACAGGATGGCACAATGGGTGAATACGCATGCACGCAGATATGAATAATACCACAACTGGAGCAGTCGATACTAACTAGTGACTGAGTGGGGTGGCGCGGTCCCGTTCCGCCTGCCTTTCTGGTGTAGGCTGAGGAAGTGCACTCAACTGTCTGGCGGTAAGGAGCGCTGCATGTCGCTACCTACGCTTTTGGCCATACTTCTGGCTGAAAGGCATAAAGGCTCTGCTCACAGATTACAAGGTACACCTTGATGGGAAAAAAATTAATTAACACACGTTATAGTGTAGGTCCAGTTTTGGCTTGCTGACCAGGCTCTGTAAAGTCTCCACTGATACCCCACACTAGGCGTGCTGATCAAAGACAGGAAGCCATTTGGGTCACCAATGCCGTCACTGGATGTGCATCCACACAGGAATGGACAGCAGGTCTCAAGCCAAGGTTTATCCCAGTACTGGAAGCAGTGATATGGAATAAGGTAATAACTTGAGACTGTAGCCCCTCTCTCGGTGAAGGTGTTACTAGTGGTTGTGGCTCCTCTGTTCCTCTCCACCAGCACTGGAAGCAATGCTGTTGCAGTTTGGAAAGCAACAGATGGCCATCTAATGGGTGTGTGAAAATATGATGGACCCCTGAAAGGCGCCCGTGCCTGAAGTTAATTCGGTAGTTATAAATCCCCCATTCCTTGTCAAAGGTGTACGTAGCAACCCGTATCTAGCAGGCAAACAGACAAATACTCTAAGAAATAAAAGCTGAGAGGTAGGAAACAACAGTATGTTTATTGAAGTCTCAATAAACATGCGACACGTGCTACCTCCTACCAGGCAATTAAGTGCTGAAGCTTAATAAGCTGGACAGGTGTAGACAACCTGGTTCTAATGGAAAATGGGAAAGAATTAGCTCAACGAGAAAATATATAATACTTCTAAACTGTCTAATAAATATGTTTTGAGGAGACAGTGTATTTAACGTATTGGTAAGAATGTTTGCTGGTTGAATGGTCGTCTACGGTGAAGTAGAAGCAGGGGGCTTACTCAATACTTCGAAGATATCGGGCGGTCCCAGCACTAACAGCACTGCTGTGAGAAAAAGCAATAGATGGAGCAAGAATTACTCTCGAGCTCGGCAGCGTCTTGACATATATAGTGGAAGCTTGTAGGCTGCCAATGCGTGGTGCGGGGGAGGCGCGATGTCCTTCTGCCCTGGTTGGAGTGGGAATACTCTGGTCAGCATTTCTGCTTCGTGCCTCGTCAGTGGTGCTTGGCCTTGCCTAAGGTCTTCGCAGCTTGTAGACTCACAGCGAGTTGGGGGGGGGGGGGGGGGGGTTTAGCTAATCCCAATGCTGTAGTTGTTTATTTTGGAAAGGGAAAATAAGCATTTCTTTAATACACATAAACACACTTTTTTTTAATTTTATAAATCGAAATTACGTAATTCGAAGTCGAAAAATTATGTCCTGAGCATTTCTATTTAACAATGTTTTACTGTACCACCCCGGATTCCAAAATTACATGAATTTGATCACCACTAGTCGAGAACCAGTTAGATAAATGCGTGTATGTTAATGCATGCAATATGTTGTGGTATCGTGGTGCCAACCTGATTTTAACAATTATGATTTTTCTCATTAAAAGTTAATATTTTGTTGAATATATCATTAAGCTCCTACAACCTATAATAATATGTGTTACTATATCCCTATTCAAGATATTGTCCTATGTTCTTCTCAACCATAACTTGTAATATTTTTCTATATTATGTACCTAACTTATATACGTACGTATAATATACATCCTCTTCATATTGATTGCCCAACTGTTTAAGATAAAATACTCAAAACATATCATTTACAATGAATCAAAATAAAAATGACTCACAATGAAGATCAACTGCAATCTCCTAGCACAATTTTTCAATTGCTATTAAACTAAATTTCAATTTCTGTTTTATATACATTATAGACAAAATTAATTATTGTATACAAAACATAGATAGTGAGATAAAATAATATTGCATAAAAGTGGAGCACAGGATACTGAGTTTATTCGTAATACACAACCTTCTGAATTAAAGTGTTTTTGTAAATATATATAGGTATATGGAGCAAACTTATATCTGCAATACAATACAGGATATTAGCAGACAATATGAAAAATCTAATTACAAGCTTTTACTTAACTTACCTTGTTTGTATGTACGGTAGGTATCTGTCCGACCTCTATGCACGGAACTGGCGTGCAGTCTTGCCATTGATAATGCGCAATAATAAAAAAAATTAAATGATTTATGCACATCTCTATTCCTTTTTTAATGATTTGTATGTTTTTATGTTTGTGCAATTTTAACTACCACAAAACATGCTTTAAAGATAAATGGAGAGACTGAAAAACGTATACAGATGCATAATGTTTCTTAAATGTTATTTTTAAGCAGACCTCACTGAGACACATTGGATGGTTTTTATTTCATTAAATATGTTCTACTGGAGCTCTGTACACCATTTGGCAGCCTACCCAGGCCGCCACCTCAATGTTAACCCCTATCTGGCACTGAACTGAGTTACAGTGAGTTAGAAATTCACGTTTTTTCTGCAAAACTTGCAAACATGCATCAAATGTGCTGATCTACGATAACAACACACTTTTTAGTCTCACCTATGTTTTTTGCATCACTGTTCGTCAGGTTGTAGCCCGAAGTGTGGAAGGGGGCCACCAGTGTTTAACTTCAATTTGTTACGACATTTTAGTCTTGCACATTATTTTTACATTACTGTTCATCAGGTTGCAGCCCGAAGTGTGGAAGGGACCACTAGTGTTTAACTGCACATTTTTAGTCTTTTTAGTCTCACTAATTGTATTTATTATTATGTAAGTACACTATTTATACATTCACAGACCTGCCCATTATCGGAATCACAAGCGATACGATGGACGAGTCTGTGAATGTATAAATAGTCTACTTATATAATAATATAAAATGTTGAGACTAAAAAGTAAAAAATAATTAAACTGCAAAAAAATTATTTTTAAACCAAGCTTTTATTTATACATGCACTAAAAAGAGAAAAATAATTATAGTAGTTCCAGAATTTGTAGAACTTGTAAGACGTGGTTGAACAACCATAATAAACTTTACTACAAATTAATATGTTTGTATCAATTTATATTCAGTATATACAAGCTTGGTGCAAATAGTTACGAGCCTTATGCAAGATATGTGCTTACTACGATTGTGCAAATGAGGTATACGTTCTATAGTGCACCAAGCTTTTACATACTAAATATAAATTGAAACAAACATATTAATTTGTAGTAAAGTTTATTATGGCTGTTCGACCATGTCTTACAAGTTCTACAAATTCTGTAACTACTATAATTATTTTTCTCTTTTTAGTGCATGTATAAATAAAAGCTTGGTTTTGAAAAGTTTTTACAGTTAATTTATATAATAAATAACAATATAAAGTAACAACAATCTAGCATCATCAACATCAATTCAAAAATAATGAAAATTTTTTGTGCTGCAATGAAAAAACAAGGATTTATTACATATGGGCTAACAACCGACAAAACACTCATTTTTAAATACTGTTGATAATATGATGGGTAGATGAGCTTGTTACAGAAGAAAGAACTTACTGTGGCCTCTCAGATGGGCCCAAGTTAACAGGGTTATTGTCAGGACCATTCTCTTCATCCACACTACCATCCTCAGAGCTCGTCTTGTGACGATCCAGCAGGAAAAACTCTTGCACTTCTGGCCTGTGGCAAACATGTTGATTTAATACGGCAGAAACTTTATTACAAGATATGCACACATGTTTAGCTTTTCAAATTACGATACAGTGCAGAACAGAATATAAATAATGAAACTGAGATGGTACGCACACATGAAGAGAATAGAAGAAGAGAGCATACTGCAGAAGATACATAAAATGTGTAGGCTTGACAACAGACTGCAGGAAATACCTAAGTAGGGATGGCTGAAGGAAGAGAAGGAATGTGAAGTACAGAGAGATGAAGAATGGAACAGAGTCCTGACAGCTATGATGGGATAATACAGAGGGGGAGATGAGGGGGATATGAAGTGGTGAAGATGAGGGGGGAAATGATAAGGAAGGGGGAAAGAGGAAGGGTATTTGAGGGAGAGGGAAATGAGCAGGGGTAGATGAAGCATGGGAAATGAGGATGGGGAGATGCAGAAGTGGGAGATGAGGAAGGGGATATGAGGAGGGACGATATGAGGAAGGGGAAGATGAGGAAGGGGAAGATGATGAAGGGGATATGATGAAGGGGGATATGATGAAGGGGAATATGAGGAAAGGGGAGATGTGGAGGGGAGAGGTGAGGAGCAAGGAAATGAAGTGGCAGTGGCAGCTATGGGACAAGTAGGTGATGAGACAAGGAAATGAAGAAGATGCTATGAGGAGGTGGAGGGGATGCGAAAAGGCGGGAGGGGACGTGACAAGGAGGAGGTGGAGGGGATGCGACAAGGAGGAGGTGGAGGGGCATGATGAGGAGAAGGTGGAAGGGATGCGACAAGGAGGTGAAGGAGGATGCAATGTGAAGGGGTACGCAATATGGATGGAGGGGACACGACGAGGAGGTGGAAGGGATGTGACGCAATTAGGAGGAAGTGGAGGAGATGTAGAGGGGATGAAGTGGAGGGGATGAATTGAAGAGGAGAGGTTGAAATGGGAGAAGATGAGATGAAGTAATGGTGGAAGGGAAGAGATGAGGAATAAATGGTGGAAGGGATGAGATGAGGTAATGGTGGAGGGGAAGAGATGAGGAATAAATGGTGGAAGGGATGAGATGAGGAGGAAATGGTGGAAGGGATGAGATGAGAAGGAAATGGTGAAGGGGATGAGATGAGGAGGAAATGGTGGAGGGAATGAAATGAAGAGGGAAGGAGATGAGATGGAGGAGCCGGAGATGGTAGAGAAGGAAGAAGAGGAGATGGTCGAGGTGGAAGAAGAGGAAATGATTAAGGGGAAAGATGGAAAGACTATGGACGAGCAAGAAGAGGAAACAATGCACGAGGAAGATGAGACAGTGAATGAGGAAGAAGATAAGACTATCAGTGAGGAAGAAGAGGAGATGATGGGTGAGGAAGAAGAGGAGATGATGGGTGAGGAAGAAGAGGAGATGATGGGTGAGGAAGAAGAGATGATGGGTAAAGAAGAGAGGAGATGATGGGTGAGGAAGAAGAGATGATGGGTAAAGAAGAGAAGAGATGATGGGAAGAGAAGAGATGATGGGTAAAGAAGAGAAGAGATGATGGGTAAAGAAGAGATGATGGGTGTAGAAGAATAAGAGATTATGGAGGAGGAAGAATAAAAAATTATGGAGGAGGAAGAATAAAAAATTATGGAGGAGGAAGAAGAAGAGATTATGGAGGAGGAAGAAGAAGAGATGATGGAGGAGGAAGGAGAGTAAATGATGGAGGGGACAAAATAGGGTATGATGGGAGGGGGAAGGATAGGAGATGAGTGGGTGGAAGGCTGATGATGAGGGAGTGGTGAGGTGATGAGGAGAGCAGACGGTGAGGGGGAGAGCAGACGGTGAGGGAGAGAAGAGGAGATGGTGAGGGGGAGGAGAGAAGATGATGAGGGAGAGGAGAGCAGACAATGAGGGAGAGGAGAGCATACGATGAGGTTGAGGAGAGCAGATGGTGAGGGGGAGAGCAAACAGTGAGGAAAGAGCAGATGATGAGGGAGAGGGCAGATGATGAGGGAGAGAGCAGACAATGAGGGAGAGGAGAGCAGACAATGAGGGAGAGGAGAGCAGACGGTGAGGGGGAAGGCAGACGATGAGGGGGAGAAGACTAGAGCAGACAATGAGGGGGTAGAGTAGATGGTGAGGGGGAGAGCAGATGGTGAGGGGGAGAGCAGACGGTAGGCGAGGGGAGCAGACGGTGAGGGTGAGAGCAGACAGTGAGGGGGAGCAGATGTGAGGGGAGGGAGAGGCAGACGGTGGGGTGAGAGCAGACAGTGAGGGGGAGCAGATGGTGAGGGGGGAGGAGAGTAGAGAGAGGGAGGAGCGGATAGGAGAGGGGAGTGAGATGAGGGGAGTAGATGATGAGGGGAGTAGCAGATGAGGAGAGGAGAGAGAGGAGCAGAACGATGAGGAAAGTAGAATGAGAGGGATTTTGCAGAGGAAGAAATTTTAGGGGAAGAGAATCAGATGATGGGAGGAGGGGAGAGTGGAGGGTGAGGAGTGAGTAGGAGAGGCATTGTAGGGAGATGAGGGAGCAGATCGTAGGGGCATAGAGAGACGGTGCAAGTTGCACAGGGAAGAGATATGGGGAGAGGATGGGAAGGGAATCGGCCATAGACCTTTGTGGGAATCGCAGACGCTGGAGTGATTCGGCAAACATGGAAACGAATAGGATAGTCGACGGGAATCGACCGGTCCTCCTATGCAGTCCTGGTTACCACTGCACCACCTCGCCGGTGAGGAGGAGGATGATTGTGAAGAGATGTGCGAAGGAAGATGTTTATTAGGGAGGGAGGCGAAAATGAGGGAGAAAATATCAGGAGAGGAGACGATAGGGAAGCGGGAATTAGGTGGGAGGAGGAGTTAGATGGGAATGTGGGAAGGAGAGGTGACGATGATGATGAGACGATGATAAGGAGATGATAGATGAGTGATACATGGAAAATTTATTGTTGGTGGAAATACTGAGCGAATTACGTTTTACTATCGAGAGATAGATAAAGCAAAGACAGAATTTTGAACACAAATGATGATAGTAAAAAGTGAAAAAAGGCATTTTGTGGCTTGGCAAATACTGTAGCATATTACTTTTACTATCAAATAGCATAAAGCAAAACAGAATTTATTTGACACACCAAATATACTCAGTAAAAAGTAAAAGCTGCATTTTGTATGTAACCAACATGCGTTGTCACAAACTGTTTACAATAACTTTTCATTTCATTGTAAAATTTTCAGTTTCTGAGACATGTGTATCTTTACTTTGTTTTTATTTTATCGATCTATTATTTCAAAAGTGACTAATTCAACTTTTCAGTTGTTTGCACATTGAGACTGTTATACTAAAAGCCAATGTAAATAAGTGAAAACCTGATATAACGCAACTGCTGGAGGACATAACTCAGATGCACATTAAAGCTTTTCCACGTTATTCTGGTAATGACAGAGTACAGTAGCAATAAAAAAAACCTTTTCTGCATTAAGCATTGTCCACAATAGCTAACCTGCTCTGAATTTTTTTTCAAAAATGGAAAGACATACCTTAGAGCCGATATATACATTATAATCAAGGTACCTACATCATAATTATAATTATTACATAGCGCTATATCCCATAGAAGATTAATTATAAGCATGTAAATGACTTAGTCCCTACCTTACCCAGAATCTGAACCCAGAACCCCTTGCATTGCAAGCCAGTTTTATACAAGACGCACCACAGAATTCGGCACCTATTTTACGACAGTATCCCAGCGTAATTTAACTTACTTTAGTTAAACATTCTAGCATTGAATATTTGTAATTGCTTAAATGTGTTAATCTATACAACGCACGCACATTTAATGGTGGAGTAAATGTGTGACAGCAGAACTCTTGCAAGTATGATATACGGCTTGAAATGTGGTCGTGCCATACCCCACACTGCTCCAACACCCAGATAAGATGAAAAGGTTGCTACAGTAACTTTTTTTTTACCCGTTTACAACCAAACAGCAGAACAGGTATATTAATGTCACATAAAAACCTCACTAGGAATTCTTCCGTCAAAGACATTTCACAACGTCAACAAAACTAAATATGGAAAAGCATACAATATTGGCTGTAATGAATCAGTAAAGTAGATCTCAGTGCTGAAAGGAGGGAGAATGCACACCTGCTACCACCGCTCCCTCCATCAGATTCCCCGAATCATGACCACCCACTGACAGACCACATGCCTACCTGATCACACGCCTACCTGACTGCAAGCCTACCTGACCGCACGCTTCCCACTTATTTATTTATACAGGCAGGGGGACATAAATTGCCTCACAGTATAACTGAATCAGCTGTATAAACGGCCACAGTATTCCGGGCTTCCACTGTATGATTGAAGCATGCCACTTACATGAGTTATATCAAACGACTGTGACTCATCCTAACCTATTATACTATACCAGGAACCACAACCACAGATGGTTACAGGATTGTTTCCAGTGGAGGGACAGTTACAGACACGTGGTATTTCCTGATGTCCCAGACCCAACTTTCTCGCACTACTTATGTAGTATCTATGTATCCCGAAGAAGGGTCAAACGCAACACATTCACAAGTGCAACAGAAATGCTCCCAGCCTAGTGGGCGGTTCTAGCACCTGAAATAGGCAATATTTCCAAGTGGCCGCAGTTACACGTCAGCCTCCCCGAAGCACCTGGCAGACAGTGTTGCCACACAAACGAAGCTTACTGAAGAGGGCCAAGCGCCGTCTAACGCCCGAGGCCATATCACAGAGCGCAAGGGTAGATTCTCTCACCCTGCTCGCTCCAGGCAGACGTCCCAGAGCGTTGAGCTCGCCTCAGCACTTCCATGCAGGGGCTCTCTACTGAATCTTAGGCCCTCACGGTCCTCTCCAAGAATTCCAGAAATCTTCCGTAGCCACTAGTGGCTGCCGTCACCAATGACCAGAAGCTCCAGAGGCTTCTACCACCTACTACCAGAAGCTCCAGAGGATTCAACCACTACCAGCTTCTAGAAGCTCTTCAACACCAGAAGCCTGCTTGACTTACCTCCACACTTCCGCTGTTACTCCTCCTGGTTCAACAGCCGGTGCTACTTGTTGGTAAGTGGTAACTACAGCCACTGCCCTTTTGGTAGTGGCCTCTTTTATAAAGTCTCACCTAGACAACCCCAGGGTGGAATAACTGTGTCTGAGTTATTTTTATAGTCATCAAAGACATTCTAAGCTTGAGTAGCTTCAGAGCAGGTCACCTCCACCTATCAAGCGTATTTTACTTCCATTCGCACTTTGCGTAGTAGTAAGAATACATGTCACCAGTACTTATTATTCGTAATAAATACAATTTAATCATATCCCGGGAGTGAATCTGTTATAGAGGTAAATCTTTTCCTACTACTATGTACTCAAACCTTAGACAGAGCAAGCAAGATACCAGATTTTTATAACTGTACGATCCATAGTGTAGGAATGTAGATCCCCTTCAGGAATCTGTACATCGGAAACATACACCACTTTCGACGGCCACCCGTTGTGACCACAGTGTACAGAAAGGTAGAGGTAGAGCCCCAACCACTAGGTACTCATCCAACAGGAGCAGAACATTCACCTCAGGTTGTCTCACTGCCGGAGCACCGCCGGTGCTGGCAGGGGTATTTTGTCTGGGACTGGGGGGCTTGACTGTTGCTGGACCACACCCTGACAGTAGTAGGAAGATGGCCCACATGACCCACTGCTCTAGGTTTGTGCGCCACGGTGCAGAATTGTAGGAGCACAGGGTTAGCACCATGAACTGCTGTTGGGGTCTACACTTAGTAAGGGTACAGTCTACTGATTGCGCCCGAATAGGAGTAATTTAAGTGTCACTGCTACCTCTATGCCATTCGGACAGAGACATGGAGCTCGAAGGGAGGAGATAAAGGAGAAGTTCATTGCTGCTAAGCAGGCGTGCTTTACTAGCAACACTGCTCTTGGTACACACACCCCATGGGAACGAACTCAAGTGGCATCGTCACCTGAAGAGGCCTCCCTCTTCAATCAGCATCCCTGTTTACTTCCCTACGCACACTAGGCTAGGCATCAAGTGTCATCCAGCACTTGGTGCCCTGGTCACTGGGAGTGACACCAGGTTGGGCATCTCCAACACTTACTTCAGAAGCAGTGCAGCCACCAATTGGAGCAAGACATTCCATACAGAAATTCGTCAGCCAGCCCTACCCAGGCGACTGCTAGCCCCAGTCGACCTGCCCCTGTACCAGAGCCCAGGAGACCAGTGAGTAAGTTAGCCCTACCTCAATGGGCTAAGGTTGTAGTCAGACATATTGCGGTACCACCCACAGTTGATTTTGTACAGAGTCATAATCCAACCCGACCAGTGTTAGTCCCAGGCAGAAAGTCTGCTCAGAACCAATAATCAGAGCAAACCTGACCTAGTGCACACTAAAGTTACAATGAATAGTCTAAGCGACACGCGTCATGGTCATAAATTGTGAACATTTATATGTTATACTTTCTGAAACAAGCTAGAATTGTTAGGACAGTTAGAAGAATGTAAAGGAAGAACTTTAAAGTTGAAATATTGAAGTTATCTGGCAATATTTTTGTTTAATTTTTATAGTGGGAGGATACGTAATTGGTACCTTAGAGCAGAACTTCAGCAGGGCTTCAGAAATGATGTTACAATGAATAGACTATACTTTCTTATTTTAGTAGATGGTCTATTAGTTACTAACCATCAGGGTACTGGTCATCCAGGATATGGCGTTTCCCCTTAAAACCCAAGAGAATAAAGATAAACCACCAATGGCACAACAAGCCTAGTACTTACAAGTGAATCAGACGATTGTCAGTCATGAGCTGCTGTATAAAAGAGTCCAGCCCTTCACGTCGTGACTGCACAAAAAGTGGGTCCAAGTTGTTGCCAAACAGCTTCTTGCCAGGTAACTTTAAATGTAGGTTTGGCACCTGTTGAAAAAACAAAAACCCTGAACAGAAAACAAATAATGCCAACTGAATTTGGTGATGTCATGTTCCGTGTACAAGACTACATCCAAACATATAGACTAATATTGGTTATCCACATCCCTACCGAATTAGGACACTTACATTTGTACTTTTTCAGCTTGAGTAAATCACCATTTTCAACAGCAAATTGTTCATATTTAATTACATTTTCAATGAACATCTCGTATTTACACAAAATTCATCTAAAACCTTTAACTAGTAAGATGGCATTCCATAACAGATCTACAAGATAAATGAAAATTAATCATAACATGTGAAACCTTGTATCTTTTATTTACAAATAAGGTAAAGGGAATGAAGTGAAACATGAAAATTATGCAAAATGATGAAAACTCATTGTTATGTAATGGGCTTTGCCCATAATGTGTAGATATGGTTACATCAATGGAACCCAAGACAGAAGGTGTGTGCTGTGTGAGAGAGATGGATCACACAACACTTGCACTGGAATATGCACTAGGATCACACAAAACGTGCACTGGAATTTGCACTAGTCTGTCACATGCTTATCACCTGCTAAAAAGAGTATTTATCCATGACCCCTTGTATTTTTTTCACTGCATGTCATGGACGGTTTTAGGACAATGCAGGAGGGTGCCAGTAGACATTTGGACTGTGTACAAATTCACCACCTAAGGACCCACACCTGACTTCATGCACTAGACAAATACATCAAGGTCGTGATATAATTTTCCACTGTCCAAATTCACAGCATAGGGCATGAATACACCGTAGAATCTCGACTTCATCCAAGGGGACATGAAAAACACCCTTCTTGAACCCTTGGTTGGTTTTTCAATGTTTTACTGTTTGAAGCATTTTATTCATTCATTCATGTTTACGACTTTGCAGGGTAGTGGAAAACACTTGCTACTGTCACAAAGACGAATGAAAATTACACAGAATAAAATTTGTTAAATAATAAATTGAAGTGGATGCAAAGAAGGGAACATGGATGGAGTCATTCACGAAGAGGTCAAGGGCATGTGGATAAGGTCATATGATACTGAATTTGGACACAGCCTTGATTACTAATGACTGTCTACAATGGCTAGGGCAGTTGAGTAACAAAAACACTTGGCACACTTTTATATTAGTTTGTCTATGAATAGTTATAATTCTCCAGTAAAGGAAGAAGTGGTGTTGGGGATTGTTGCTTCAGAACATAGCTGGTGGGTTATCTGCCCATGTACACTGCTTATACCCTCAGCCACCAATCTGCCCACCCACACACCACTGCATGCGGGCAGTATTGGAAGTGGATCTACAAAAATATATGTTACAACATTATCCCTGTTCATCACAAGGAGGTCCAGATATGTGTTTCACGTCCACGGGCCCAGCACCAAAGCCAAAGCATGCTGGACTACCTAGTACTTAACCATACTTTAGGCAAGAGTACTGGCATGGGACATCACAGGCACAAGCTGCAGCAAGCTTTGGGGGTAGTTAATGGAGGAATCTTATGGTGATCTGGATGAGAAGCAAAGATTCAGGTGACTCGTTACTTGCTCTACAATAAGACTATCCACTATCAAATTCCTGGAAGACTTGAATACAAAAGTATTCTACCCCGAGTGGCCAACCATCCAGCTGTTCTAGGCAGCGTATGTCAGGCTGAAGAAACTGTTCAAGACATTCAAAGACAAGACTACCAAAGGACACCTGTGACTAACTCAATGTTTCAGTGAAGACCATTCCTCTATACTCTGGATAAGTATGAGACCCAGAGCAGTGCTTTGGCATAGTCCATTCCAGGCTACTTAGAAGTACAAAGACCAGATTAGTTCTTTGGCATGACCTGTTCCAGCTTTAGAGGAGTATAAAATCCACATACGTGATCTGGCGTGTCCAACCTCCTGACTGCGGGTCTGCTTCCATTGGGGAAAAAAAAAAAACAGCAGGACATCTGTGGAATGGTAATGAGACAAGCACCGTGGCAGTGGACCCTGTGACAGTAACTGCATCTGATAATACTGTACTCCAGCTTGCATGCCCAGTAAGTGAAAGTAGCATGCCAAAAACACACAAACTTGGCCTCATTATGAACAGAAACAAAACAGGCACACTACAATCTGATGCTACACCACTACAGAAATTAGGTCCAGAAAAAAACCTAAAATTATCAGTCATTACCTGTTTCTTGAGTGATTCATACAGCTTGTAAAACTCATTGTAACGACGGAACACAAACCAGCTTTGGCTATCGGAGTTCACAACCACTTTGTACACCTGCATGAGCAAAAAGAAAAGTTTTTAAATAACAAAAAGTTGCATTACAGTATTGTACAAGTAATGTTTATTTTACAATAAAGTTTTATTCACAGTGAGAAACACTTTTAGTGGTATTACAAATAGTTGCCTAGTGATAAGTGTTTAACCATATAAAAATACTGATATGTTGAAAAGTATGATACAATTAATCTCATCTTAAAAACTTTCCATCACTCAGAACTTCAAATAAGCATGCTTAGTCGGACTACAAGGCTGCAAACAAGTAATGCTACAAAGTGTCCATAGTTCCGCACAGTAATTATCTGACAAAACTCGTAGCAAATAAACTCCCAATATAAAAGGTTTAACGAGGATGTTAAAAACTGTAAAGTCTAATGTTGCGTACATTCTGTGTGCATTTTGTGTGTGTTGGAGAAACCTCTTTTATTATTATCTTATGAAGGGACAAGCTTGTGATTGTTCTAGAATCTGCTGCTGAGTGCAAAAACTGTTTGTGTGCAAATTAAAACATCTACCACCAGACAGCGCTCTCATCAGTGTGAAAGAAAATGGCAGCATGGTAAGTCATTTTTATGTGCTTGTCTCACAATAAAATCCTAGTCCTACGATAACGAACTCATTTCACGTCTCTATCATCTTCTATTGAAAGGCATTATTATAATTAACTGAAATTGTATTGAACAATTTCTTTATTTCTTCTGGTAATGGAAAATTTGGTTACAATGAAAGTAACAACTTCAGACTTATTTGCCTCCAATTCATAACAAACAACACTAAATTTTGATTTACTAAAACTGGGACTGCACAGCATCCTGCAGCAGTATGAAGGTCTAAATGAGGTACATGTTACATTACCTTACTTCAAATCAAAACAAGCATCACTGCAAAATAACATTCATGCTTCAGGCATGCATGCTATACAAAAATAACAGATGTACTGCAATATATATTATGCAACTATAGGGATAGGTACGCACAAGTATGCATTTCTTGAGAATCGAAACCGCCTTAGCTTGTACTCAGGCATGAGATAATGTAATGTGTCTGCCCCACACAAATTAATGTGCCACAGCTGCTCTAAGCCCTATAAAATATTCAGCTAATTAAGAATATAAATTTCCATGGCCAAGACATAAGGTAAGTGCACCACTCTTACGACTATAAAATATTCAAAATGCAAAAATTATTTTAAAAATTAGTTTTAAAATGACTATGTATGTACCAGTGTTTGACACCTCAAAATGTGCCATGAACCAGTCTTTGACTTCGTAATGTCTGACCAACTGGTTTACCAAACTGTTAATATTTATGCAGAATCCATTTGTAGAAAGTGTATAATTTGCAACAAATTAAGTTCATAAGAACGGAATAATGCTTAAGATGTTTCAAAAGTATCCACAATTTGCTCAAATGCATATCTCATTCTGTTTTCTGCAGTGCTAATTGATGGCTGAGGAACAATTCCACGACATCAGTGTGAAATTTTAAGACATTTACGGCCTGCCCTGCATCGAAGTGAAGTGTATTAAGAGGATGTGCCAGCGTTTTAGGGACAATATGCAACTTGCAATAACTCCATTTACTTCAATGCTAATTTTGTTATGGTTTTAGCAAAGAAAGTGGTACATTAGAAATTGTTTTTATTTTACAAGCCATAAGTGATGGTTTCATTACAAACTTGAGGAATATGGACAATTATGAAGGTTGCAAGATCATTCCTTAAATGTGATTTCTTAAAGATGCATTTCAAACAGCAGCAACTGCATATTTAATATAATGCACAGATAAGTTCTAGCTTGTTATGTCTTTAACATCTAGATAGATAACAAAAATAGCCTCGAAGTAAACTGGGTTTATTGCAGGTTTCATAATGCACCTAAATGCTCAAGTGGAGTAGTCATAGTTCCCCAGTAAAGTCTTTTGGTGATTTAGCGATAAAAATAATAATTTTCCAAACTAGGAATGCTTCTGCCAACATACTGAAATTTTGAAACGCCAATATGAATTTTATGTTTATAGTTTGGAATGATGTAGGTATGCACATTCTTAAAACAGCACCACTTTCTGTGACAAAACTAGTTATTTACAACGAAAGCACCAGTTTGTATCACTAGTGAAAAAGCTTAGTTTGCTTCAGAATTAAATATGTTATTTTATGAGTTGCTAATATATGTGTGCATATTCCCCTCCATTCACTGTTTATTTAAAATAGTGCTCCATAGGCTTTGAGATAACGTGCCATGCAAACTGCATCTTTTGAATGTTCTTACCTACAACCTTGCTAGCCAACATAATCCAAGAAAAGTGAACACACAAAAAGTACACCTTACAATATGATGTACCAGAGGTCAAATAACTTAAACAGAAAAAAAACTAAACTACTTACTGTGAATTTCTTTTCTTCCTCCCATGTCTCAGTGTTCTCCACACTGACTGTCGTCACATTTGGGTCTCCCTTCTTGATGTCCCCATTGCCGCACAGCATTTCTACCAGAGCACGACACCATTGCTTCATTATTAAGGTCCAACCACAAGCCACAATGAGATCACTACCTCCACACATACACATGTACACTTTGCACCCTTCACTAGGTTAATAGGTCCCGCTTAGTCATGGCCAAGTGCACAATGTACACTACACGCTTGTTGTTGCACACGAAACTGCGTGATGCAGACATCACTACTCCTAGCATCACTGCATGCGTCCCCTCTTAACAATAGGAGGGGCTAGAGCAAGGTAGCACAACACTGACACAGTACAGAAGTAGCACCAGAGTCACGTTTATTCTGGGAAACAATTCCTCCGTAAAAATACTTAGCGAACAAATTTGATAGTATGCAGATCAACTACACCTTTCACTGGTCAAGTGCAAATAAACATAATGAGGTCCTAAGCCATGCTCCAAATTTCAACTAGAATGTTGTCAACTGTGCTCTGTTGTCAACCCAACTATGTTGGCAAACCTAGGCATTTTCAACAATGACATTTGCCTTAATCTTATCAGCATACTGATAGTATGGCTTTCAATATCTCAGGCCTTGAAAGCTTCACTTTTCCTGAAAACTGTCTATAATGTCTACAGGCAGTCTGTACAACAGCTGTAGGAGCACAACCATTAGCCGTTACATAATGAGTGTGTTTGAATAAGGTGCATGGTAGTGTTTGCTCTGATGTTTATGGCCCTCCTGTCGGGAGTATTGTTATCATGCGAGGTTTCCCAACTGCCAGTTAAGTGATGTCAACCATTACGTAATCTCTAATGTATAATGCAAGCGTGCCTCGAGTGAGGTACTGTGATCCAGAGCAGTCATTTAAATATGGCTACACTCCAATCCAAATGAGAACTGGGGATTAAGAGTGAGTGAAATATATTACTTAGTTTACAATTTGTATTTATTTAAGTATTATATGAAAAAATATCCATGTGGAAATACAAAAGTAATAACAATGTATTACAACTTTGCTCACAAATGAAAACCCTGATACATTAAAAATGTGCTGTGAACAAACATTCTTTGTGAGAACAATTATACTCAACCATAAAAACATAACTCTGAAAGGCCAAATATTCTAATAGAATTTAAATACCTAATATAATGGTTATTGTTATTTATACTCATTTTGAGAGTATGGAGGTTATAAATTAGTAACCGACTAATTAAAAAATGAAAGGCACACAACATATGGAAACCCTGCAAGTATTTTATTATGCTGCAAGTAGCAACATTGTAAAGATTTGCTGCTCTACAGTATTTAAAGTAATATTTTTTTCTCTTTATCTTTTCATGTTTAGTTTGTATTTTCAGTGCATATGTGCCATTTTTGTATGGATGACCAAGATGTTTTCAACATTACTGTTTTAATTTTATTATTTCACAACTTTACTTGAGTACACTGATACTTGCTACCATACAATTTCTCATTGATAATGATTATTTTGCTATTGTGGTTTGTTTTATTTTGAAGGAGAATTTTATGTTTTGCATTGTTTGATTGGCCTATAAAGCTTCACTTATACTCATGGTAACTGTTACATTAATGTTGGAACCTTGGTCTGATTTCCAGTAATACTGATTCTATAAACTTACCTCTGTATCATCTGGCTGGACCAAACTCTCACAGCGTAGCCTGCCACTGCTACACACAACACTTTTATATTTTTCTGTCTATTCTGTGTACACGGAAACCTGCTAAACTAGTAATATATTTAAGGCTATCATGCATGGTAACTTAATAAGATATATACAAGATCTACAGAGTTAACATTTCCCCACAGTTTTGGCAAAGAACAGCCATTGAATAAAATATGCTTTGTTAAAAACAAAAAATTACTTTTAATATAAGCAACATAATTCTCATATACTGTTTCATGCAATGGAGTTTTCAAAAAAGAGAAAGCCTTTTCTATGAATTACCAAATTATTTTAAAAACATTTCTCCAAGTTCATAATCTTCACATAAATTACTTTCTGAAAAGAAAAAAATATTCAATACAACTAATAGCTGCTTTCAGTAAATTGCCATATTGCCCACAAACAGAATTATTCTCCCAGATGAACTTGTTAACTATTGCTGGCTTAATACTAAAACCTTGTACCTATTTTGTGGTGAGACAATATCCTCCCTCATGTTTAGTTTAGTTACATTTCACTTAGTTTGGTTAAAATTGTATCTTTAGGACAACCTCTCTTCCATTTCTTTATGATCTTATTGTCTTGAGTACTGTAATTTAACTACAGAGTGCAGTTTATATTCAGTGATAGAAGTTAATATAATTTTTCTTTCTCTTTGCAGCAGCCTATTTAAAATGTATGTATGTTAAGTTTATTTTTGCACCTCAGAGAAATTAACTTTTACTATTCTCATCTAAGTTTGTGATAACAGGATATGACTTTATCTTAGATACTTCTCCGAGTCATTGTCATCGTGTGTGAATCCTGGGACTCTCAAATCAGACATGATGGAAGGTAGTCCACCATAATTTTTGTACTGCGATTTTTTCGTAAATTTTTCCGAGACTAACTAGCATAAGCTTAGGAGAGGTGTTGAGCTGCACCTCAAAGATCTATAAATGTGCATAGACAAGCAAGAGTCCTGAAATGCCAGATTTTAGATTTTGAGTGGATTTTAATTCAACCAACGCTGCCGACTCCACTTCGGAAGGATGAGAATTCCTAAAGACTTATGCTACCAACACTGTCATCATAACATAAATGAATTTTCCTGTCTCTCATCAAGAGTTAAATTATTTCTGGAATTTATTACCAATATTTATTTGGAAGTTTACAGTTTTATCTAACTTGGAATTTCCAGAGGTCTGAGATTTTAATTGTATTATGCATGTTAGCAGAGGTGTATTAATTTCCAGCATCTTAATTTGAGACTCAATTTTGTTCTATTGAAGACAAACTCCAGTGGGTATCTGTTATGTGGTCATATTATTTAAAATTTAACATGGCTCACAAAAGAGAGATGATAGTCAAACTGAAACTAAAATTTTTATTTGCCTGACTCAGTTACAGTACAAATTTTCTCTAATTTCAGATTGATTTTTATAATAATTTCCACAGTAATTTCAATATTCTTAATTTGCAACTTCCTAAGATTTCATTTAATAAACCTGATTTTTCCAGTTAATATGTGTTATGTTAATGTAGTGTCATCAGTAGTTAGCATATTTTATTAATGGTTACATTCATACAAAATGTATGAATTCTCATGTGCCCAGTGTTATTATTTAGTGTTTTCCTGTTTTGAATTGACAAGGTTTTATTGCTTTCATGTGTATTGTTTCATATACTTTCTGCTGTTTAAATACTACAAATGTGGAAATTGGTATGGTTCCTTTACATGTACGTATCCTCTAACGTGCCTATGAAGGTAGAGAAAATCTTGAATCTAATGAGTAATAAACCAGAGTGCGAGCCATATTTTCTTCGCAGTTCGTTACACAATCTATGCGACATGGAGAATGAAGACACGTCTGATTACGATTCCAATACAATAAGCATGTGAGGTACACCTACGTACATGGAGGAAGGAATGAGCAGTTGTAACAAAAGTTTAATTAACAAGCAGGAATGTGAGAATAATGAAATGGTGAATGAGACTGAAACCAATTAAACGGGAAATGAAAAACAGTTGTATGGCCAAGTTCTTACACTAGCACTAGTACCTCTTCTACGTTAGAATTACAAATACACAAAGTTTGAGAGAAGAAATGTCGCAACAGAATACCAGTTTATCGGCAGAAATTTCACAACAGAATTCTAGTTTACGGGACGAAATGTCCAAGAAACATTCTAATTCTGATTGCAAAATGGAACAAAAGTCACAGCAAAATGCTGATCACTCAACAAAATTTGAGCTTTGAAAATAAATTTTTACATTTAGATCAGCAATTTGAGGCAGTGAATGGTGAATTCTCTGAACTCACAAATCAATTGCATATGAACATTCAAACAATACAGTCACAAGTTGAACATACTAATGCCACTGTTACTGTTCTGCAAAAGTCTGTAGCGGATTTGTCCAACACAAGTGCAACACAAACAAACAAAATTGAGTCACTACAAGAGAATTTTGAACGTCTCAAAAACAGGGTGGATGAGCATATTTTACATGCTTAGATAACATTGAGGAACAAATAACAGATGATAAATCCAGTGACACCGGTGTGCAGAATTAAGTTGAGGTTCTAGCTAGATGAGTACATGCCAACGTAGAAGACACACGTGGTTCGATGGAAGTTCAAACTACGGAATTGGAAACCAGTATTTCCCAAGTGGAAAATCAGCCTATTAATGCTTCACCCGTACCTGAAGCCAGTGTAATGGCCAATACAGATCACCATTCGCAAAATTTTAAACATCACATTAACGGTCGAATTAATCAAACAGAAGCTACCTGCAATAATGTTAAACAAATTTTGGGAAAGTAGAGTACTGACATACAAGCCAAGTTAGTTAAGTTAAGTGAATTGCAAGTTGAAACTAACACTACACGCACACGAATACATTTCAGCAATGCTACTTCTCAAACTACATTTCCAGCATATCATGAAAATTCAGTTCCACAAACAAGCGCTATTTTTAATCCGACAGCCGCAATGTTACATCACCCGGCTAAACAATGAGGAATATGCTACATTGTTTGGTTTGGCAGATAACTAACTACCTACTCTTATGTCTCTGCTTTTGCCAAGAGTCAACTGCTTATTTTTGGTGGGAACTCATCAAAGAGAGAAGTTCAAGAGTGTATTTCTAGATCAGTACTGGAATGCTAGAATACAGGGTAACCTCAGGACATGAATACACCTGGACAAGTAAGAAACCTAAGCTCTCTCGAACAACAATTCAGTGAGGTGTTTAAGAGAACAGGACACTTGAATGTCCCTATGGAACTAGCGGAAGTTATTATATCAGAGCTGCCACCTAGGTATCAGGACAGGTGGGCAGACAAGCCGTTCACTAACTTAACTGATTTCCACCAACAAATACTTACAATCGATCAGTCTGAAAGGTGGAAACAAGTGCAGTATCAAGACCCTGAGAGACCAGTTCAAGTTCACACACCACCATTGTACCAGCAGACACACACTGGGTATCAAACAAACCCAGGCAACACTAACAATAATCCTAGGGCACACATTATTCAGTATGACACTAAGAATGAAAAAAGTGTGAAATTTGATCACAGCAGTGTAAAGGTCAGTTGCACTGTCTATCTCATATAAGATGGCAAGATTTTGACAGTCAGCGAGTGGCAACTTGACGTATACGAAATGAACAAAGTGCAGTTTACAAAATTGTGTATCAGCTGATGCAAGAACGAACAAAAGTTAATATTAAGTTAGCTATTCTGAGTGCACTGGCGACGCACATCAGACAGGTACAAAATACACGATAACAAAGAGTTCCTAGATTAATTAATATATCTTATCTTACATGGACACAAAACAGCGGTTGTAAGTGTTACAAACTAATCTTCGTGCTAAAGTAGAAATGTATAGGTGTTCAAAATGAAATGTACATAAGACGATTCATAGCCGAATTAAACGTGACTTCAAACCTTAGAATTTTCATGTCGCATTCCAACCCTCCATCCAGGCTTTCCATATGTGCTTGATATTAATTCCGAAAGCGTACAGAAATATTGCATGGTAATATTGAATTATTTTTTCAAATAATTTTACGAAATATATTTTTTATTTTTGTTTTGAGACAGTAAGTTAATAGGAGAAACGTCAAGTTTTAAAAATCAGGATCTAGAGGCGGCGAACCTGCTGCTATCTGTTGGCACCGTGCACGGCTCACACACTTTGTGGGCGCCATATGTGTCCTATTACTCTAACCTAACCAGCTATAAAACTGAAATGAATATGATTCATATGTAAAATAACTTTACAAACAGATATCAAAAGTTTTATCTTTCCGCAAGCTCTGCGTAGTTTTTAAAGTAACATATATTTTGTGTAGAGCGATTTTGATTATTAGTCATTTCTATTGGGCCAGTAATTGTCCGTCTATGTCCTAAACACGCCATGTTTTTTCCAGGAAACCCATTACCTTGTTTTTGTGTAGCCTCCAATTGTCGCACCAGCTGATGGCGAAAGGATACATAAACTGAAAGTAAACATTCGTTGAACTGTCAAAATCTTGCCATCTTATATGAGACAGACAGTACAATGGTAAGGCAGGAAACAAGCGTGGCAAACGTTATTCACCAGGCTACAGTAAGAATAAATTTAAGGGTTTTAAAGTTGAGGAAACCTCGCCTAAACCAAATGTGTATGCACATACGGATGGCACTGTGTACTACTTGCCGGGTAGTATTCCAGCAAGTAAACGTAGGCCAGCTTCTTTCACTGATAAGGTTTCCACCAGTAGTAACCAAAACACTGGCAAGCACAACTTATTGATACAGCAAAGCCTGGATTTGTGGTAACGACTATTACACCACCACAGTGTGTGTCAGTACCCATACAAACTTAGTACTATCATGCGAGCAATGGAAATTTTATTCAGCAAGGGTATTTCCAATGCAATGATCACTTAAATCCATTGGCTACAGCATCTCCACCGCCTGGTAGAAATAATAATTTTTCTGCAGCACCAAGTGACAATATTTCCACACCTAAGGGTGTGTTAAACTCGAAAGGGTCGGTGAAGAACATCTCAGAGCGTTGACTCAAGATTTTGTACTAGTACAGACAAACTAAATCAATAATCCAGTTTGTATCCGAACCTACTGCTCAGTCTGAAAACAAATCTGAAGTTAAATCTAATGTTTTAACCTCAATAATGGACAAGTCTGAACGTGAGTTCATGTAAAGTGAAGAGGCACTTCCATGTTCAAATGTATCTTTATGTCCTGAAATTAATCTTAATATTTGTGGGATTTCTGTACCTACTTTACTCTATAGTGGAGCTGAGATCAGTTGCATATATGAAGATCTGATTAAAGAAATTGGGAATTGAGGTTACAAGTTGCCAGTATTTCTAGTACCCAGGTTAAAAATCATAGATGTTACATACGTAACGAGCGAGCCCTATAGTTAACAGGCAGACCATGTTATCTATAGATGGTCAAGGGCCGAAGAAATGGGAAAACGTATTGATCATCAAAGGTTTAGCTAAGCAATTGATATTAGGTACAGAATTCATTATGCAGTACACAATTATTTTGAATTTTTGTGGTTGACTTATTACTTCACCTGAACTCAAATCATCATTATCAGTTCCTGAACTATGGCAAACATCCAACAATGGTATAGGTCTACTGAGAAAAGACTATGCAATATTTCAGTTGCATAAAGAACCTACGAGTCTTGTTACGTTATCTGTTACTGAGGAAATTAGTAATTTGATTGCCGCTCTTTACACTATTTCTGATCTGCAAAAACAGCAGTTGTACAACATAATACAGCACCAGTCTTGTATGTCGGAAATTTCGGGTCTGAATAATTTGTACAGTGCGAAAATTAAAGTTTTGGGTAATGTAGTTTTCCACAAGAAGTCCTATCCTATTTCAGCCAAATATTTGCCTGAAGTGGAGGAGTACCAAAAACTGATGTTAGATTGGCGCATTGTAAAGCGGGAAGCGAATCCTTTTGCCAGTCCCATGCTATTCATGAGAAAGAAAGACAGAACAGTTAGGCTTTGTTCAGATGCTCGTAGCCTAAATAAAATCTCTGTCAAAGACAGGGGATGTCCTAATCAGACAAAAGACATATTAAGGCTGTACCAAGGTGTCAATTTCTTAACAACTCTGGACATCACTAATGCTTATTGGCAAGTATCATTTTCTGATGATTCACAACAATATACTGCATGTAGTAAAAGATTATTGTGAAAGGGGGCACTCTCGAGGGAGAAACACTGTAATGTATTATTTAGAAAGAAGTTTGTAAAATGAAAGAAAAAATTTAAACACAATGTCAAACAAGGAAAAAGAATAAAAAACAAGGTTAGAAAAGTTGTGAGGGGAAAAAAATGGAAAAAGGGGGTAAATTTAAAACATCAGAGAAAAGGAAAATTATGAAGTACAGTAGGAGGAATGCTGTAAGAAAGAAAGGATGGAAATAGAGCCACAGTGTGAGAATGTGATGGAGAAAGACAAGAAAAAAATAGAAACAAACAAGGACAGACATGATGTAAAATAGAGAAGTAAGTTTTTAACATTTTTTTGAGTATAGTTGTTTAAAATTTTTCTAGAGATTTTTTAAGTAATTGTATGCTACAGTGAGATAATAATTATATGTTAATGTGATTATTGGAATTCTTTCGTTAAAATGAGAATACGAGGTGGTAGGGAAAGTAAGAGTATGTTGTGTATAAGATAAATGTGATAAATGAATATATTTCCCTTATTAAGCCTTGGGACAGGTCACATATAGTACACTACGAAGATGAATGAAATGTTTGTTTGCTAACCAGCAGATAGTTATTAAAATGAGTATTAAGGTATGTATACTCAGATTTTATTACATACATTCTGGTTAACTTATAGTTCAAAGGTTAGTATACACTACATTTTTTAGTGTAGTTCTGTAAGTGTAACACAAAATTTAAAATAAATAAATAATAATAATGGAATTATGTATACTAACATGTAGTTATAACACTGATTCTGGTAATCTTTTTCAAAGGTTGGTAGTGTCTAGGTTTTAAAGTATACTTGTGAAGTGAATCTGAGGCAGTATCCGAATTACGGTTGCGTTCTTGCATACTTCACTTACCCTTGGCACTAAACTTGATGAATTCGGACAGGCAGTCTTGTTGGCTTCAGTGCCAGTTATTAGCTAGCTATTCCACTTTGATTGTTCATGTATTCCGACTAAGAATTTGATAATTGCCTAAGGTTTTAGGGGTAAAATAAAGTATTAAATAATATTAAAATATGATTTACATTAACATTTATCGTCTTGCATTATTGTAAGTAGGCCCTAAGTGAAGTTTGGATTGCTCTTTTTATCTCAGCTTCTGTACATTAGGAACATAGGCCTACAAATTTACTGCTTAGAGCTTTTTTTTTTTGACTGAAACTTGCGATAATTATTTACTCAGTTCAAAATTCTATGCTTACGAAGTAGTAATGTTGCCCTATTAAATTTTAAATCAAATAATTATGTCGGAAATCAATTGTAACGTACAAATCGGTTCACAAAATGGTGGCACATATTCCGCAAGTATGCGAGAAGTATACAACTTCGTTTACTCGTATACTTGCATAGGTACTTCACTTGCAGTTTTAACAGCACTTAACGTCACTTCCGGGGACAGGTACGCACAAATGTACTTCTGGCGAAATCAGACACAGCCTCAGATTCGAAACTAACTTGACTTCAATAAACGACTAATGTCGAAGTATTTACAGACTGGTTAACCAAAAGTTTTCGACAAATTAATTCACTTCTAAAAGGAGATTGCGTGTCAAGGGTGAGGTTTACGCTACCAACTTACAGCACAGACTAGTTCATGTTTTAAAAAAAAGGGAAATCAAATCAGTCCACTTCATTCATAGGCCTACTTATTTTACAATTTTGTTTTTCATTGACCTGTATAGTTTTAAAATACTTGTGATTGACAACAAATAAGTGTATTTGTTGACAAGCATAGACCATTACATAAGCAAAAAGAAAAATATATGTTTTCTTATGAAAAAATAACCATTCATTAGTATCAAGCACTGTAAACAAGTAGCCTACATTTTCAATTTTCAATGATTTACTGTGTGTGATTGTTCTTTGGCTTTAAAACCACACACAAAAACACAAAGCAGTGTATGGGAAGGGAAGCTAAATCCTTAACTGTAACTTATACAGAAACTGCTGTTTAAAGTACCTAACCAAACTTAACAACTAAAATCTGACGAGCATTGGTCCTCCAAATCTGTATATTGACAAAGTTAGTTGCTGTAAGTTCCGTATTCATTATCTTGGAAATTCAAGGCTCGCAAACTTCACGATGATGTCATTAGTTCCGAGAACTGAACGCAGCGTGCTCGCTAACGTCATAGGCCTATAATAGCTTTGACACCGCTTGAAACCGCTAAAAAAATCTTCTCCGTCCTTAAATGTAATTTTTTAAACATGCAAAAATACCTATGATCGTAGAAAGTTCAGTAACACTCCGCTTCAAATGCTACACTTTTTCCTCAAAAAGCACAGACTAGACCGTGGCACAGACACAGGTGGTGTTTATTTGATAATTATAATACAATTAACATTTGACAGTCATAACAATTACACCAAGTTGTATACATTACAATGCTAACTTCTGTCGTACCTTTCACAAGATGAATCAACAGTTACGTAATTTTTTTTCTTCAAAGAACCCTTCACATATCACAATCAAATTCCATACTTTCTATACAGAACACAAATAATAATAATGAAAAAAAAAATTAACTGACAACATGACAAACATCGTGCATGTATGCCACCCTTAGCAAATAAAATACAAGATATTGACCCTTATTTCGTAGTTCAACGAATATTAATCACGTTAGGAATGCCAGCGTACATATATCAAAATTAAATTAATTTTAAAATGATTATGATACCAAATAATTAAAACTACATGACAAAGAACACATTTTACTTGTGGTATCAATAACCCGCGAAATACAAAATGAAAAAAACTCGACGTAATTTTGTTTTGCTTTGTTTTATTGCATCGGTAAGATCTTTTTTCAATACATAGCTGTACAAAGATATTGGACAATTCAAATTACAGTATACTAAGTTTATACACTGGACATAGTAAACACATCAAGTATGAGAAAAGTAATGGAGAGGCTGGTGGTGCAGTATGTGGTTAGGGTTATGAACAATAGGAATTGGTTGTAGGAGTCCCAACATGGTTTCAGGAGGGGATACTCATGTGAGACTCATCTGGCTGGGTTATTAGAGATCTGGTGCAGGTAGTTGATGAGGGGAAGCAGGTGGATGCCTGTTTCATAGATTTTGAGAAGGTATTTGATAAGGTGCCCCATAGGACATTGATGAGGAAAGTGGAGGCGCTGATACTGGACAGGAGGGTAGTGGAATGGATAGGGAACTTCCTCAGGGGGCGAAGGCAGAGGGTGAAAGTGGGGGAGGCAATATCGGAGGAAGAGGTTACGCCAGGGGTACCACAGGGAAGCGGGGACCTTTGTTATTTACCATAATGGTAAATGACATGGGTTGGGGATTAGGGGAAAAATAAGATTATTTGCAGACGATTGTGTTGAGTACGCTGAAGTGGAAAAAAAAAGGGGGGGGGGTGGAAATTTGCAGGTGGATATTGACAAGATATGGTTGTGGACCAGGAAAAATAAAATGAAAAATAAATGTATGAAAAACTAAGGTGGTGAGGTTTACAAGGAAGAAGGAGATAAGCAAGGACATGTACAGATGGGAGGGACAAGAGATAGAAGAAGCAGCAGAATATAAGTATCTAGGGATTGTACTACAGGAGACCTCAGGTGGAAAAAACAGGTAGAGGGGGTGGTAGCAAAGGGAAGAAGGGCTCTGGGTATGCTGGGAAGGGTGCTGAATGGAGTCAGCTGTGAGGTGAAGGAGAAGGCATATAGCACTATGGTACGGCCATGTTAGAATATGCTGCAGCAGTATGGGACCCATATGTGGAGATGGAGGTGCGAGAACTGGAAAAGGTGCAGAGAAAGGCAGCAAGATGGGTGAAGGGTAGGTGGAGAAGGCAAGGGCAGGATGATGAGGAAGAAGGGAACTATAGGCCATCAGTGATGATGAAAGAAATGGGGTACAGCTCATTGAAGGACAGGAGGAGAGTTGAACGGTTAATCAGTATGTACAGGAGGGTGAATGAAGAGGGAGGATGGGGAGAGCTACACTGCAAGCTAAGTAAGGGGGTGTTTAGAGGAAGAGGAAACAACAGTGAGAAGCTTCAGAGGGTGTGGAGGAGAACGGAGTGGGGTAGGCAGTCCATTCTTGTGAGGTCTGTGAGGGAGTGGAATGTGTTGAGGGAGGAATTGGTATCTGTGAGAAGGGTTGGTAAGTTCAGGAAGGGAGTGGAAAAGGAGTTGGTTGGGCGAAGGAGAGGAGAGGTGAGAGAGCTCGTCACTGGGCGGTAGCCTAATTGCGACTGTTTGTATGTAAAGAAACTATTTGAACACACAATCACCTCAACACACACACACACCCACACACGTGCATGCGCACACACACATGCATATGCACAAACATGCTGAAACAGAAGAAAATGGAAACAAGAAATGCATACATAGAAATGTTATGCAATAATTTCTTAATTTTTGTAGTTTAGATATTCATCTACGCTATAAAATGTTAGTTTAGAAAAAAATTCTTTCAGTCTGTTTTTAAAGAGTTTTTGGCTAAAGAAGCAAATTTCTTGAAGGTGTTGTGGTGACTTATTGAAAAGTTGGCTACCAAGGTACGATGGCCCTTTCTGGACAAGTTTTAAGTTAACTGAAGCCACGCGTGTTTTTTTATTGTAATGTCATGCTTATGAAAGGACTCATTTTTCTGAAATAAATTGCTGTTTTTGGACATGAATATAAGTACTGAAAACATGTACTCACATTCAAATGTTAAAATCTCTGAGCTCTTGAAAAGAGGTCTACATGAGTCTGACTTTCTTTTGCCATTGATTATTCTTACAGCTCTTTTTTGCACGTGAAACACTTTTTTGCTGTCAGTGGAATTACCCCAAAAAGTTATACCAAAAGACGTATGCAAAATATACCATTTTTGCTATATTTTTGTTCAAGACCTCTGCAACACTCCGCAGAGTGAAACATGCTGAACTTAGTTTAGGTAAAATATATGCAATGTGAGATTTCCAGTTAAGTAAATGTCTACTTTTAAGCCGAGAAACTTTATCACTGCAGTTTCATTAATTTTGTCTCTGTTACTGCTAACATATGAATTAATGTTTTTTTTCTGTTCTTTGCGAGGAAATTCATAAGATATGTTTCATCTGGGTTGAGATTTAATTTGTTTGCGGTAAACCATGCATTAAGCTCTGTAAATGTTGTGTCAGTTTTCTGTGTGAGATCATTTACTGAGTCTCCAGAGACTAAGATGCTAGTATTATCTGCAAATAAAGTTGGAATAGTTTCTGGGGTTAAGGCACACGGAAGGTCATTTATATAAACTAGGAAGAGTAGGGGGCCTAATATTGATCCTTGTGGGACCCCATGCTTGATTTTTCCTGGTTCAGAGTAGAATGAAGTAGTTTTTCCTTTGATCTGCACTTGTCTGTTTGAAAGACATGTACTTATTAGTTTATTTGGTGAACCAGAGACTCCATGAAACTTCAATTTTTCTATAAGTTTGTTGTGATTTACACAGTCAAATGCTTTAGTGAGGTTGCAAAATATTCCATTAGATGGAATCTTTTTATTAAGTGCATTAAGAATGCTATTTGTTAGTTTGAAAATTTGCATAATTTGTTGACGTGTTTTTCCTAAAGCCAAACTCGAAATTTGATAAGATTTTGTGATTCTCAAAATGTTGCAGCAACCTCCTGTAAATTAGTTTTTCAATTACTTTTGAAAAGGATGTAAGAAGTGAGATGGGTGTATAATTGTTTACTTCGGTCTTGTCTACTTTCTTGAACAATGGTGTTACCATAGCCCATTTGAGTCTGTCTGGAAACAATCCTATATTGAAGCTGCCATTACAAATATGGCTTAGTGGAACACTGAATTCTAAAGCGCATTGCTTTAATAACCTACAGCTAATGCAATCATAGCCGCTAGATAATTTTGGTTGCAAAGAATTGATTGTTTTCTCCATTTCTTTTGGAGTTGTGCTTGTAAAAGATATAGCAGGGTATTCTGTACCCTGTAGTGTAGGAATAAGGTTTATATCTTATTTAATGTTTTTTTTTTAATCATGTTTTCTACGACATTTAAGTAGTATGAATTAAATGTATCTGCGACTAATTTAGGGTCTGAGGATATGCAGTCATTTACTTTTAGGTTTTCAACTAGACATTGCTCTGTTGTTTTTCCTGTTGTGTTTTTTGCACTATTCCATGTAGTTTGAAATTTGTTTTGAGAATTCTTAATGAGGTTACAGAAAAAAATCCTTTTTTGCAGATTTTATTACCTTGCTCAGAATTTTGCAGTATTTCCTGTAGTGATTCATTGTGTCAGGGTTGCTGCTGGTTCTGGCAGCTTGTATAGTTTTCTTTTGTTTTCGCAGGAAATTTTTATTCCTTTGGTGAGCCATAAATTTTTCTCTTGATTTGTATTACTGTGGGTTAGTCGGGATGGGAAACATTTTTCAAAACAATGGAGAACTTGGTTAAGAAAAGAGTTAAATTTTCCATTTGCTTTGGTACAAGTATACAATGTTGACCATTCTAAATGGCAATGAATTCCACAAATCCTATTGTGGTATTTTGCCAAATAGAGTATAAATAATTCAGTGGGACAGCACAGAATTCGGCATTAAAACCACTCCCTTATTTGTTAGTGATTTTATGAGAATAGTTTTATTCTGTATGTTTGCACTCCTTTTCTAATAGTGTATTCCAATTACTGCTCTGGACTACACTCGGTGCGCACTGGCAGAGAGTCACGTGTTCCAATTACCGGAACTCGCTCTAAAAGCACTCGAATTTTCGTATTCCAATTGCGAATTGCAGTGAACGAGTGCACACCAAGAGTAATTTTTTCCGTACCGAGTTCGGAGTCAGTTCTATTTTCAGAGCAATATGGTGGCGACCTGTGATTATGAAAACAACACGAAAATTGTTGCAATGTTGGAAATTCTACAATATTTAACATTTTGGCAGCTAACTAATATGTACTAGTTAATATGGAACAAATATGTTCTTGGTATATTGACAATTTGTCTGTAATTACAGCGGTGATGAGGTTAATTTCACCAAGTTACTCATGCATACATTTGCCTACGAGTTGAAAAAAAGAAATCGGAGAAAATTATCTTTACGGAATTTCATAAATTTAAATTTAAATACTTTTATCAACATTGTAGTTCAAGCATTTTCTTCAAAAGATGATATATTGTCACAAATATTGTGCATTGTTTTCGCTGCGTGTTCCAGTTGTCGACGCAAAAATAATATACACTCGTTTCTGGCAATATCATGACACATGCACTTTTTTAGTTTTCAGTGCGCTTCCGGTGTGCACCCAGAGCAATCAATTGGAATACGCCATATGTAATCCAACAATATGCATGTCTAAAACAATATGTTATGATTGTTTACTTCCAGCATCATAATGGTAATAATATAACCATCACCTGTGACTGGGCTACTGCCAGGAGCGAACTCACTCACCTCTCTCCTACCCAACTAAACTCCTCTTCCATGCTCTTCCTGAACTTTCCAACCCCCCTCACAGGTACCAATTCTTCCCACAAACAATCCACTCCCTCACAGACCTCACAAGCATCTGCCTACCCTGCTATGTTTTCCTCCATACACACTGAATATTCTCACTGTTGTTTCCTCTCCCTCTGAAAATTCCCTTAGCTTGCAGCATAACCTTCCCCACGATCCCTCTCCAATTACCATTCTGTACATACTGGCCACCTTTTCAACTCTCCTCCTGTACTTCAATGACCTCCATCCCATTTCTTTCAACATCACTGATTACCTATAGTTCCCTTCATACCTACCATCCGGACCCTGCCGTTTCCACTTACCCTTCATCCAATTTGCCACCCTTCTTGGGCCCTTCTCCAGCTCTCACGCCTCCACATCCACGTACGGGTCCCATACTGCTGCAGTATATTCCAACATTGTGACGTCAGCCAAAATCACGGGTCTCTATGACCATTCACTGCGTCGCAGAAGGACAGTAGCCCTGGCTGAGCACTGTACTGATGACACGAACATCTAGAGTGGCTGTCAGCAATAGTATCTCAACTGTGTTTGGGAAAGCACTCCCTTCGCCCAACACTGTACGAGTCAGCTGATGGTCCCACTTTGAACTTTGATCCGACCATGTGGGCGACACCAGGACAGCCTCGTAGTTCGGATCCAAACCGACCGGTATGTATGTGCTCACACTCATCGCTGCGCTGTCAGGCCATAGCACACATGAAGGTGATACCAGGGGCCCGTTTCACAAAACCACATGTTCCCAAGTTTGTTTATCTATTTATTTAGACTTCCCCTAGAGATGTGGAAGCTCATACTAAGGGCTCTACAAGCACATTCGACAGCGGACATGATAAGTTACATAAATTATGTAATATATCTTCTAGCAGTCTTTTGTGATCACACAACATATCATTTACAAACATAAACTAAACAATTCCCCTATGTTATAAGTGCTACTATTACTAGTATTTGTAAATTCCATTTCACGAACAGCACTAGTATGTACAAGAACTTGTAATTTGTTTCTCCTGAAAAGTTTCTGTATACTATTAGTTACTAGTTATTTTCTACAAGTGTGCTTGTTTATTTTACAAGTAAATTAAATGCGAAAATCAAACTAAAATAATTTTACTGCACTGAACAAGGTCAGAGAAGCTAAAACTATTTCAGATAAGTTACCAAAACCCGATAAATGATAGAAATTTTAGAATATTCGAGACAGTGCGATGGCTTTTGGCCTTATATTTTGGGAAAGAGATGTAACCTACAAAGGGATATATTTTCACCAAATTGAAAAAGAAAAACAGATATTGGGAAGAATTGAAATGTTACATGTACCAAAAAATGAAATAACTATAATTGTTTTAGCTGATATGAGTGACACACTCATTTATGTAAAAGTACATTTATCTGTCGATAATGAGTTGGATTTTCCAATAACATAAACTGGAAATGTAGGTAAAAATTAATACAATTGTATTGACGATTTATCAGCATGTATAGGAAAGATGTATACAAACTCGGGCATGTGATTCATGACCGGAAGAGAGAAAGAATTGATATAGGACACCCATGGTCCATCTCAAATAATATGGGCTGTAGCAGCCCCTAAAGGTGATGGGTGACAAGGACATTACGTGAGATATTAGACACAGTACTTGCGCTAGAAGAACACAAATTGGTATACGGAGCGAATACACCAAGATCTTGGTTACACTGTAGCTATGGTCCGTCATACACACCCCCCATCGTGTAAACAATTGGAGTTAGCACCCTTTGATTGCATGCAACACATACATCGTGAGGTTAAATTGGTTGTGGATACCATGGCATAAAGCAGAACGACGTAGGTAACAAATAAGTCCCCCTTGTTGCAACTCTCTAGGACCCACCGTTTCTGGTTACATCGCAAACAAAGAGTACAGTGGTAGCATTAGCATGGCCTAGTGAGTAGGTAACCCTTCCCGCACCCGGAGGAATTCAGCGGGGAATCCCCTTAGAATGCGTGAAGAAAGTGTGGCAGCACATAAGAGCGAGGTCTTGAGAGCCGATGATGATGATATTAAGGTGAGTCTGGAGCTATGTCAGAATGAAAGGGCCGGGCAAACAGGAGAACCCAGAGAAATCCCACCGACCAGCGGCTTCGTCCGGCACGATACCCACATGTGAACATATGGGGGTGACCCAGCAGGGAACTGAACCCAGTTTGTCTTGGTGGGAGGCGAATAGGCTAACCGCCCACCAAATGAGTATGGACAGGAACCAACACGGAAACAACAAAATAGCATTAGGATATGTGCTACACCAAAGTGTAACGTAGTTGTGTAGGTGGCAGATTATGCAGCACAGGGTCGAAACTAAGACAACAGTGTGTTGGTTGCACTGGCTAACTGTGACTGTAATCATGATAAACACACGTGTGGTGTGTTCTGTGATGATGTGTGATGTGTTCAGTGATGATGCGTCATCAGTACGGAAGGCACTGTCAGCACAACAGACCATACACAGCGATCATTCCGGATTATGCACGTGACATATCACAATGATGTTCACAACAAATGTTCAAAATGTGCCCCCCTCATGTGACTGCGGTAGTTCATCTGGTGTATTAGAGACTGGCGGACGTGTTGAAACACTCCTGGTGTATCTCGCATATGATCACAGGCAGCCATGACCCTTGCTAACAGATCCTCTTCAGATGCCAAGGGTGTCTTGTACACACATGCCTTAAGAAATCCCCACAGCCAGAAGTCTAATCGTGTATGGTCCGGGGAGCATGTTGGCCAAGCACGAGGCCCACCCCGTCCCATCCAGCGAGTGGGATACACTCTGTTCTGGTGGTCACGCACAATTCTGGTGAAATGGGGTGGTTGTCCCTCACTATGGCTGCCCAAATGTTAATAGCAAAACAGTGCTGGTAACCTCTCGTTACAGTTGCTCGTAGGTTGGCGTCGTCCCACATGTGGACATTTTGGCTGTTGCAAAAGCCTTCCTGTGTGAACGTGGCTTCGTCTGTAAACATTACAAGAGCCGGGAAATCACGATCAATTGCACACAGCCGCATGAACTACTGGCAAAAGTCTAGCCAATGGCTGTAATTTGCTGGCTCCATTTCTTGTACCCTACATACATGGTATGGTCACAGCAGCTGTTCATGGAGGACACATCATACTGTGCCATGCGATGCATCCATTCTCCGCGCAACTGCGCGGATGCTCATCGTAGCGCTGTCTGCTACATTCTCTAAGACCGCCTCTTCAAACTATGGAGTGCGGATGGTTCTCGGTTGACCAGGTCCACATCGATGCTGAAACGTGCCTGTTTCTTGTAGCAGCTGTGTAAGGTGTGCGAATTTCTGGTGATTTTGCTGACGTCGTGCAGGGTATCTTCAGCTGTACACAAGTGCAGCTGCCTTGCCATTGCGTCTCACTTCACCATACACCAAGACCGTGTCAGTCATTTCCGAATTTCTATACTCGTCCATGTTCACGTCTACAGTACCTAGTGAATCGTAGCAGTGACAGGCTGCGAATAACGGGCTGCTCGGGCAGATGGAGCAGGAAACTACACTGTTCAGGAGAGCTGTGACATGTACCATAGTGTACAAATCTTGTTGCCTATGGATCTCGTCTGCAGTAAGCTCCTTCACCACATTTGGATGGTTCACCTCGGAGTTCCTGCTAAGTAGCCAGATATGCACAGTGCCCAGCAATTCTACTTGCAGTCAGCAGATGCCACTTTCGACCACGGCCCACAGTTCCCTCGAGACATTCGCCATGAGAGAACAATGAGAACTGCTATCATCCACGTAAAAGTTACGTTAATTTTATTATTTTCTTTAGTGTTACTATTTTATTTGTTTCATGTGTGAGCTGCATCTCCCTCCAGCTGAATGCCATTCTTGAGCCAGTTAAAAGGATGCCCATTTTCCAGCTCATTGTAGCTTAGTTTTCATTTGAGAATTTGTTAGCTTTTGTTGTGCTGTTGTCATTGTCTTTCATTCTTATAGTGTGCTTGTTTTGATGTCTTCATATCATTTTGCTGTGTAATATGAGCTTTAATTGGATGGTTTTTGTTTGTATTGTGTTCAACGTACATATTGTGTTTGAGTAGTAACTGATATTTACAAGGAAATATTTTGTTTTGCATACAATATTGTATTAATATTTTCTCATTGTTTTTCAAGTTTATTTCTCTTCTTAATTAGGTGTATGCAGTGTTAATACATAGTTTTTTTTTTAAATAAAAGTTACTTAATTTACCCAATTTTAGAACTTACACTTAAGAGACACCATGCCTCTACTCTGCACACCTACGATTGCCCAAGCACTCCACCAAGGCAAGCGAGAGGTCTGTCCATAATGCTGTGCCTACTTCTGCAAGGATGTGCCCATTATGTGGTGTGATGTAGCTTCCTCGCTTGTGGTCTTGAGGCTGGAGAAAAGTGGAGTGTAAGGGTGCTGGGTACCAAACGTACAACATAAACATCTAAACTATACACACTCTCTGTGTGTCACTGTATGTTAGCCCCTATTCCCAACAGTTTGTGTTTGTGTGTTCACATACTCTTCAGTTTTCGCAGCGACATTGTGCAGTCTGGAAGAAGAGAACACCGGCGCAACCTGGATACGTCCTCACACTAGCAGAGGGGGCTGCGATAGTGTAGTGGTTAGACTACGTGCCTCCCACCTGGGTGAACCACGTTCAATTCCCAGCAGGGTTGCTCCCTGATTTTCACATGTGAGAACTGTACCATACGATGCTGCTGGTATGCAGGTTTTCTCTGGGATCCCTCATTTCCCCTGCACTTTCATCCTAGCACTGCTTCATTCTCAACTTGTAGCATTGCAGATTATGTAAATTTTAATCATTTTTATAATTATTTTCATCTGACTTTTAGTTAAATTTCCCTGTTTATTTGGTAAATGGGTGTAATATTCTAAATTTCTCTTTCACGCCACGTTCAAAAGTAAGGGCTTTATCAGTTTTAATGCAGGGCTGTATTTAAAGCTTGTTATCTGCAGTGCGTTGGCATTTTTGAGTTCCCAGGATCGGAGCAAGGTTGCGTCACTTTTGAGATTAGGTTTTTTTTTACTTCTTTTAATTTTACCCTGCCATCAGCAGTATTTATTTGAAGCCATCACAGTGATGTAGTTTTGTTAGCCAATAGGTCGTGACCCTGCCAAGTGCTATTTTTAGATTTTTAGTTTAAGGAAAGAGGGTAGCCATGTGCCTAGCTGAGTGCGAAGTACCCTGGTCTCTTCCGCAAATGAATAACAACATTTAAAGAGGAGACTTTGTGGTGGAATGATTAAAACCACACCTGCAAACACCCGCAACCAGAAACTCTTTGTTCAAGTAACATTTAATTACAAGTACTTTCAATAATGGGCTGTTCACGGTAAAGTGAGCACTTTGGAAAGCCCTGCTTTTTTGTATGCACGTCGTGAATTCTTCCGCCTTATGTACAATTAACATTACCATGGGCCTCTTCACTTTATTCATGCGTCAGTCAAGTGTGAATGTGAAATTATTAGAAAAGTAAATATTTTACAAATCTGCTCATTTTTACACTTCGACGTGCTCATTTTTACACTTCGACGTATTAAAAAAAGGCAGAAAGCGAAAGGAAAATTTAAGTTATCACAAATGGTAACCTAACATTTTTTATTCGATGTTAAGATATGGAACTAATTTCCCCTCAGTCGTTACAAACTTTACTGGGCGTACATCACTCAGTGTGCCCGTTAAAATATATGCTTGTAGGATCAGTGACTTTTTTCGAAGGTTGATTTCAAAAGTGAATACTTTATTGTGAACGGCCTATACTAACCTTTTTCTAATAAATTATTCCTGCCGGTGTGAGAGTCTACTAGGGTGTCAAGGGGGAAGGTGTTTTCTCATCCTTGTCTTCGTAATTGTTCTTGCGATGCAAGTTTTTTGGAACATTACTTAAAATAATACTGTGATGCTGTTAATTTTGAAGTTTGTCAGTTGAGTGAAGATATTTCTGTTCATGTCTGTGTTCTTGTAAACTGTTAAGGAAACTGAATAAACCGGAGACATATTCCAAACTGGAAGTACATTCTTTTCATTTGTTTTTAACATGGTGCCAGAGTTTCATGAATAACCTGACTGAGCTAGAGTGAACTGTGTATGTAGCGGGGCAGGTAACTGACCTTTGCCCCGACACAAACGCGCTTCACCCTTATCGGCTTTCAAGACCTCCTTTGGTAAGAGCTGCCCAAATCCCTTATATCACTCACTGGTCTAGAGATCCAGTGCAACGACAAGTCAATGTCATGTCTTGCAAAATTACTTGCACATATACAAGTCTGTGAGCCGACCAAGACAGGTAAGTGGCACATTATTTGTGGAAAGGGTCCCACTTCTGGAAATTAAGTTTTTTGTATATCTTTAAAGTATAAGAACCTTCCACACTGTTCAAACACACAACTCCTATTTCTCTGGATGTTATCTTAACAGATTTTTCTCTGTATACATGAGTTTTTTTCATAGTAGCTGCTGCTCTTACGGTATGTCATGGCTAGCTTGAAGACTATCATTAGTGAGTTTGTTTTGCTACCGGACTCAAGCTCCAACGAAAGGTGTTGTGCGACAGTTGCTGCAATATACTTGGTAAATAATTATCAGCAAATGGTAAAACATTTCTAAACACTGACTAATAGTAATAGATTTATGTGTCTATTAACATCAAGTCAAATCACTGCCAAGTTGTCTATCCACACTAGATGCTGCGGCCCACCTGGGCAACATTAACGTAGGAAAGTCAGAATTAGTTTCAGTTGTTCTAACAGCTCTATTCTACCTCAGCCATTAGTTCAAATTTCTGGTCACCTCTACCAGTCTTTGAGTAGATCAGCTTCTCGTCAGCACTGAAAAGCATAGAAGGTAGTGCGTCACCACATGTTTCTTCCTTTAACATGGAATAAACATAGTGTTTAGATCAATCCTCGAGTACCACATTCCTGTGGACGTAGCACCCATCCTAGTTGACCTCCCCCATGAGAGGAAGGCTGGTGATCCCAGGAATATTACTTGTACGAGCCGAGAGACAGTATTACTGACCCACAAGCACTAGCTTCGGCCCACCATTCTACTTACTCTGGTAGGTAGAATGGCAGAGCCCCAACACAGGTACACGGCTTGCAGACCAGCTTGTCGTTTGGTGCTCATCCTTCCCGCAGCACCTTTGTGCTGGAAGGGACGTTCCCTAGACTGGGAAGACTCGGCAGGAGCCAACAACCATGTGTAGGGACTGCTGACAGCAAATCCTGACTTTCTCTAGTCACAGCACCTTAGAACTGAGTATTGAAATAGGGTATCCGCTCCATCGGCAGCCGCTCATGTGATTCTTCACGACAGAGAGACAGTAACCTGCCTTCCGCCTCACATACGTGAGTGTGTGTTAATGCCTTACTCCAGACATCGTGATCTAAAGGAGAGAGTGAAAGAAGTGTTGATTATCACTGGGCATTTATCAGAGCTGACCCCTAAGCTTGTAGCCTCCATAGGACAGCTCACTCCACGAGAACAAACTCAAGCCTTGTGACACTTACTCGTCCTGGCAACACCTGAGATTCCCAAGGATATGTTCCAACCTCCATCCCGCTTGAATACAAAGGTACATCCATGGATCGCAGAATACCTCAACAAGCCTGAGCAGTCGCCGACACATTCCATTGCGTACCTCATGCCTATCGCTCTGTTCCCGTTGACCCAGTCAATGCACTCAAGCATCCGTAATCGACACACGAACAGTCGTTCTGCCAACACCTCACTCTAATCCGAGTCTTATCAGACGGCCAGGCATATAGCTCAGAACCCGGAACCAGAAGCGAAAGATTGAACTGGCTGAACCTGACTTCATGCCCTACTGGAAAGCTACCAGGCCAGTGCTCTACACGGGGACAGCACCAGTACCACGTAGAGACTGAACCATATCAGAACCCCCATCAGAATAGCACGTGCCTGATTTTTCACACAAACAAAAACCTCCCTCACTTGACATAATGCCTCATTGTCGACAGGGCGTAACGCATCAACGTTTTCTTGGGAGTGTACTATGTAAATTTATGAAAACTAAACCCAGCATCCGTTTTATAGATGCAAGAGTAAAAATTTGCATATTATTAACACACTTTCAATAAAAAAAATTCCTTGGATTCCACTTGGCTGTCACATGAATAAAGTGAGATGATCCATGACAATGTTAATCTTAATATACAGTGGAAACTCTATGCACTGAACCCAGATGGATTGAACATCAGTATCCATGGAACATATTCTGTGGTACTTTTTTTTATTTATCTGCATTTCAAGACCACATTCGTTGAAAGTTCATGTGTATTGAAAATGTTTGTCAGTCCCCTGAGAAATGATAGATAGAGAATCCACTGTAGTAAAATTATACTAAATACAGAAGGAAAACAGATCCTCAGCAGGACTTTCAAAAGTGTTCTATTAACTGTGAACAACAGCCTCACCAGACTGTTGAACTTTGCTAGCATATGCTAGTGCTAGGATATAGGTAACTAAGAATAACTTTTGCAGCTAATAAACCGGATTAATTTTGAAGTTAGTAGAATGGAGCTGGAGATTACCACTAAACACTTAACATTCATTTAACACTTATACAGTTTGTTTCTATTGTAAATTTTTGGTAGGGACCAAACATAAGAACACCAATATAAATTTATTTTTAAAAAAATTGTCCACTGATATTTTCAATACCTACTATCTAGAAATAAAAACTAGGGATGTGCGAATGTGACTTTTTCCCACAAAATTTAAATTAAGGATATGTTATGAACTTTTGTGAAACTGAAATGAAAATAAAAAATAATGTCATTAGATCTGAGCATTAATGAATGATTAACAAATTTCATAACATTTAAGCAAATTATTCATCACAACAAAATTTGTTGCAAAATCAAACCACAAAAAATGTGGGATATGGAGTATTTACCACAGAGGATCTTGCCTACTTTAAATTTTTGTTTTATTAGTTATTTCAGATATAAACTAATGAAAACAAAGAAAATTATTTACAGGCAAAAATTGTCTTTCCTGGTGCACTAAATGTACATTCATTTAAAACCAGAAAATTAATTGAAATCGAGAATTTTCTTTTCGTTACCACTTTCCGTACACAAATTTCTTAGTAAAACGAAAATTAAAATTGCCATTTTTAGTTTTCGTTTTGGTATACCGAATATTCACACAACCCTAATAAAAACACTGAACAGCCGTATTATAATGCAGGTGTGTGCACATACACACACCTGCATATTGGGATTAAAAATTTCTATAGGCTATTCGTGGTAAAGTGAGCACTTTTTACTACCCTCCTAACAGCCATAATAACCAAAATATTTTATTTTGTTGTAGTTTCAGATGTTAATTTTGAGAGCTATAAAATTTATATACTGTGTTAATTAGTCACATGACAATTTTTATATCAACAGTTGCCAAAAGGATACAAATTAGCTGAAAGGAACTTAAAGCATGGCTTTGAAAATGGTTCACTTTACTATGAACAGCATACACAATAAATTTTAAGTTAAGAAGAAAGGTTTATAACTGTACAACTGTTTAATATTTCAGTTAAAAATTTATTTTTTTTATCAGCATTACCAAAACTGTTACATACTTTAGCATAAAATACAGAAGAATATTCAAATGATTGTACATTTCTTCAAAAATCACATTGTTTCATAGTTCAAATATACTGAACAAATCACTACTGAATTTGTAGTATATAATTAACGTAGATACCTTTAACACTAATACTGTTTACCATTTAATTTTTAAGGGGTTACATTTGCATTAAGCTTAATCTGTTAGTAAACATTTTGCATTTGACAGTCTCTTTACTACACCTTGCTAAACAATTGTAGCTGTAATAAAACCAGTGCATTAAAAATTTTTATACGGATTTTAAAATATAAAAAATAACATCCTATGAATAAGCTCCAATTTTTTACATGAAATTTCAGCAAAAAAAGGTTCCTGCAATTTTAAAAATTTTGATTGTCATGTTTATATACTTTCAAAAGTTCTACTTGTAACTGTTACTTCCATACTGTTACACAAATAAAAAAATGTATAACATAAACTCACAGTAATTCAAGAACACAGAGAAATTAAAACTTTATATGTATGCAGTAAGCAATGGTTGGTACAAAATTTTACCCTGGATACCAAATGTTGCTTAATTTGTAGTGTGTGAAAAAGATACAGTTATCAACCTGATTGTCTGCTAGGCTGTATTGTCTCTTTCTATGATCATAGCAAAATGAGAAAAGTAACAAATTAATTTAGAAATTCATTATTACATGATAAATAATTATTTTAATGTAAACCTGCTCATAAAAACATTCAGAAACACTGATGGTTGTGTACCATAAATGAGTAGTACAATAAGTGCATGTCATAATAAATGCAAATTATCATCAGCAAAATGTATTCATTTTATGCAAACTTTTTGAACTGTTTCCACTCTTGAGTAAAATTAACAAGCAGAGCATAACACTTTAAATTCTGAAATGTATATCACTAGGGTTGTATGTATGTGAGTTTTGTTACACATAACAAAAATATAAAAAATATTTTAATGAGAACTGAGTTTTAACAAGTTTCAATGACTACTGTAATATTTGATCAAGTTTTTTTATTATGTATTGTCAAACACACACTAGCACATAATAAATTAACTACAATTTACAATACAAAACCAAAATTACAGAGTATCATCAATGGTCATACTGCAAAATAATACTTCTAAAATATTTTCTAAAAATATTGAACATATGAAAACTATCTTACATGAGTGGACTGCACAAGGAAGAAATAAACAGGCACTGTAATAAAATCCTTGAAGAAATCAAATAGATTTTGTCAACATTTCAAGTAAGTTTTATATGATTATTTCAGTAATACATTTCATAAACACAAACAATTGGATATACAAAAAAATGTCTTTAATATGCAGCCTATATTTAAAATGATTGGAGTTTTACCTGCAAGCCCATATATAAATTGTTTCAACTACTTTAACTTTTATTACCGAGGGTAAGGGCTTTGCTGATGGCCTTATGGATCGTTCATAAACAAACCTACGCTTCGAGCCCAGTTTGCTGGATCAAGCTACTCAGGCACTTTTCCACAGTACTGGTTCATGCCCTTGCCAACATTTCTATCTTTCGTTTCCCCCCAATCTGACTTCTGCTTGGGGTTGTATTTACCCTCCATTAAATTATTAGGTCTCAATAAACCAATCAAGGTTAAAAGCAGGACAGAAGATGAAAGGAGGCTGTACCCAATTGGCAGGCCAGCGTGTGGTTCGCTTCACTATCAGATGATGAGGAAAGTGATGGAGTTGCAATATACACAAAAGAAGACCAAGGAGGTGAAAACAACAGGCTACTAACAGAGTGCAAAATAGAATGAAAGGAGGAAAGCAGAAAGAATGATGCAGGGGAAAAGGGGAAGATGTAATGTAAGGTTACTGTAGCATATAAATGTTAAGGTTGTGTAAAAAGGTAAACATGTAATGTAAAGGTTGGCAACAGCAAGAAAAGCAGTTAGCATTGACAGAAAGTTGGCTGCACAATGAGAAAAGAGGAATGTTGTTGTGTAAGCTTGTTGGAAGTTGTAGCGTATATGAGCAACAATAAAATGTAAAACAGTAAACTGGCGACAAGGATGTGATATTAAAAATACATCTGAGTCAGATAGTGCTACATAAGAAGATGGGTTTGATTGGACATATAGGCAAATTCGACCAAGACAATGAAGACTACGGGTCATATGTTGAAAGACTCAGTCAATTTTTCATTGTGAATAGCACCAAAGATATAGAAAAAGTACCGTTGTTTATCACTCTTGTAGGAGCTAAAATATACATAATTTTTTAAAAATATATTCCATCATGAAACCCCAATCTCGAAAACATTCCAAGAAATAGTGGAAGTGTTATCCTGCCATTTCTCGCCCACTCGAATGGTGATAACAGCTGAGCGGTATCAATTTCATAAACATGATCAACAATCCACCAAATCAGTGTCTCAGTACATAATGGAACTCAAGAATTGTGCTAGTCTCAGTGGAGGGACATCCGTTGGAAATGGAAGAAGATATTGGGGGCATGTGTTCATTATATCGGTATCAGCCTATAAAGCTACGTACCCTAAAGTCAAATTTGAGCACTGTAATTTAACACGCAAGGACGTCACTGGAGACAGTTTGAAAGAAATTGGAAAAATCCATGTAACAGTGATAGGGGCAAATGGACAGAAGTTCAGTCTACCTCTTACTGTAACAGCATCTTGTCAAGAAACAGCACCACGCCTAGGCAGGGACCGGCTCGATGTAATACCACCTCGCCGGAGCGAATACTTGTGCGTGGGGGATGACAAAGCTGCAGGATGTTTACAGTCCACTACAAAGAACAGTGCCAATGTGGTCAAATCTTTAAGGATGATGCCCAATTAACTGGAACAAGAACTGCAAGATACATTTCCCCACAAATCTTTGAGGAAAACTCAACAAGTGTTATACAACAGTTCCAGGCACACCTTTTGGTGGAAGAAAATGTGGCACCTATATTTTACACAGCATATTCAGTGCCCTATGCATTGTTGAAGCAAGTTGAAGATTACCTGGGGAAATTACAGAAATTCGGAAAAATAGTGCCAGTGAAACATGGCGAGTGGGCAAGTCCTATGTAATAGTGCCTAACAAGTCAGGGGGTTTCAAATTTGTGTTGATTGTAAAGTATCCTTGAACAAAGTCTTGAATGTTGATTCTTACCCACTGCCTAAGTTAGAAGATGCATCACAAATTTGGCAGGAGGACAGGTATTTACAGAACTTGACCTCAGTAATGCCTATCAGCAGCTAGAGGTGGGGGATGAATCCAGAAAGTACCTCCCGATAAACACTCATTTCTGTCTCTTCCAGTGTATTCGTCTACCATAAGGTGTGGCAAGTGCAACAGCAATCTTCCAGTCAGTTATGAACAGAGTCTTGCAAGTGTTAGAGGGTGTGATGTTTTACATTGATGATGTTTTGATTGTGGGCAAGTCATATGCAAATTGTACACAAAAGGTTATGAAAGTGTTAGAGCACATAAGTAGCTTTAGTGTTAAGGTACATTTGTCAAAGTGTCAGTTTTTTAAGAAGTCAGTAGAATATTTTGGATATAAGATTGATAAGGAAGGGTTCACCCTACCTCTCAGAAGGTGGAGGCAATAATACAGGCAGCAGTTCCTAAAAATGTAGAACAACTAAAATCATTTTTAGGGCTGATACAATTCTATAGGCTATTCATGGTAAAGTGAGCATTATGAAAGCCATCTCGTTTGGAATTTTAGTCAATAAATATATTTTATTTTAGCCTTAGACGTTAATTTCCGAGTGCAATGGAATCTACACACTGTGTTTATTACTTACACGACAATATTTATTTTAAAAAGTTGTTGCAAGATAAAAAATTGCTGAAATCAAAAAGTAACTAGGGCCTCAAAAGTGCTCACTTTACCGTGAATGTCATATATCATAAGTTATTCCCAATGTTGTCAAGTGAAATTAAACACCTCTATGATCTCATGAAAGCTAGCAAAAAGTGTAACTGGAGTCAGGAATGTCAGGCAGCATTTGATTGGTCCAAACAAATGCTCATATCCAATCAGTCACTAGCACATAGTGACACGTGATGCCTCGCCATATGGAGTAGGCGCAGTCTTGAGTCACAACATAAATGGGATGGAAAATCCAGTTGTCTTTGCACCCAACACCTTCTCCAAAGGCTGGGAGTAAAAAGAAAGAAAGAAAGAAAAACACACACGCGCATGCGCAAACGTTTTCATAAATATTAATATAGCCAAAAGTTTACGTTTTGACAGGTCATCAGCCATTACGGAGGCTTTTGCGACATGCTCAAGGAATTCCTACCTTAGCCAACTCCAGATTGCAGTGTTGGGCTGTGATATTGTCGTATACAATTACGTAATGGAATGTAGGAATGGGTCCTTGATAGCAAATGCTGATGCCCTGTCACGCTTACCAATGCTGGGTAGTGTAGATGTGTGTGTGTGTGTGTGTATACTCATTCAGTGAAGCATTGGACATTGCTGTGGATGCCCAAGTAATAGCAGAAGCCAGTAAAAATGATCCAATATTGCCCAATGTGTTGACAATGAAAAATTTGGTTTGCCTAATCATGTCAATGACACAAATATGAAGCCTTTCTTTTGCAGGCATTTTTAACTTGCATGTGACGAGGGGTGTTTAATGTGGGGTAATCTGGTTGTAATTTCTTCGGAGTTGCAGCACGAAGTATTGAAGGTACTGCATGCCGAGCATCCAGGCATAGTAAGGATGAAATTGTTAGTGCGTTCTATAGTTTGGTGGCCAAACATTGAGGTTGACATGCAAAGAACAGTGGAAACCTGTGAAGCTTGTCAGAGTTTGTTGAATGTGACGTGTGCTTGTCCCTACCCTAGCCCGTTTGTTGGCCAACTGCTCCAATAGCACCGCACACGACATCTGCACTCTACTCGTGCACTAGTGTGGTGTGCGCGTGACATGTGCAGAGTGCAAGGTGGAGCAGAACCCAGCAAGGACAGGCTGGGGCAGGTAGTGTGACGTTCCATACAGCCTCTGCCCGGCCTAGCGGCAAGAGACTTCATGCGTGAAGTAATATGTGTCGTGAAAAAAAGTACCAAAATTAACTACAGGAAGTTTGAGCTCGTGTAAAGCGAAACTGGATCACGTGTGTAATAAAAGCAGCGTCTCCAATCATCCTTTCTTATACTTGACATGGTTTTGAAGTGTTTTGTTTCATCCCTATATGTACATGTCCACATCATTTCATATCATCCCCATGGAAGCCGGTCTGGAGAGAGGAGTGCTTTGGACACCTGACCTACGAGACCTCACCTGTATGCGTCTGCATAAAACAATGTGACAATAACCTAAGCTCTGTTCCACCACTGTAACGGACGGAAGTTCCACCCACCGCCGCAAGGCTGGGCAGGAAACAACAGTGTATGTTGTCTAGTTGCAAAGCCAGTGTCCAGAAGTACACTATATGGTCGTTATTCCAAACCGGCTTAGCTTCAGGATAGTATATTTCTGATTACTCATGCCTTACATCATGAAAGGTGGTGAAAAATATAGGCTTAAGTTAGAAATCAAGGGGATTGTTGAAGAGCTAGTCAGACTAGCCGCTTTGCAACCAAAACCACAATTCTTTTATTTACTCTGCCAACCCAGTTACCTTTTGAATCACACCCAATTCATCTAGCCATAGTAAGATATGGAGATGCGTTATTAGGCTTGGATAGACAGTGGTTACATTAACCTCCTAAAGAATTACCCTCCAACTTTGGACACCACAAAAACCACTCCGCAGCAACCAACACCAGCTGCTGCGCCACCCACCGGAACCAGCCAGCAAGGAGAAGCGCACCACGGCCTGGCATTCACAAGGTAAAATCTCGACAGAGTGTGATACTTGTAACACCTGATTTTGTTCCCGTAAGGAAACCCACAAGGCCCAAATTGTACAATGGCAAGGCATCTAAACGTAAATAAATTCCCCATTTCTGACATTTTAAATGTCCTTTGTGATACTGGCTTTGCGTCAGTCTAAGTTCTCCTCTGTAGCAAAAATCCACACTAGCCTAACAAGAATGTCCAATATTAAACTAGTCCTATCAATCAACGTCCCCATTTCTTTGACAAGAGCGGACGTTAATAAGCCCCACTATCTCAAACCTCTGTCCCAATGTGGCGAACACCCAGCCTAGCTGGCGCATGTTCTAATTCAAGTGTGTTAAATGAAACCCCTAATCTAGGACAGTACATGTCCTCCTAATCCATGGGCTTGTGTTCGACTCCGACCTCCATTATTGGTCTAGTTTTAGTGTGTTGTTCATGTTATACCCCCTTTTAACGTTTACGTCTGATTACACTTAGTTATTCTAAACCAGACCGGGAGGACACGCAACAATATTTACAATAATAATTCGTGAAATATGACTATTGTGTAGCAGAGTAGAGAAATGGAAATTTTGCTTGTTCCGATTGTCTTTTTCCATTTTTTTTTGTGTAAAATCACTTCTAAATTTTAGGTGTCAAAATTGACACGTGCCCAGTTAGACTGACTGACACGTTTGTTGAGGATTTTTCCGCTAGACCAAAAGCGGGGTGATTATCTCTGGTTAGTAGGCATGAGGTGAGGGGTGTTGGTTACTGCTTACTTACACTGTCATCTTGGGTGGTGTTGGTGCAGGTTTCACCCAATAGTGGCGAACTCAGTCCAATCCGAAGCGGCGATTCCAGTTGTAGACTGCACGGCTCCAGAAGTTCAGGTTGGCCCAGCCGTGTCTTGCCTCACTTTGGTTTAACAACCCTCTTAACACAGGGTGGACGATGGATGCATACGAAGGCAAGGCGACAAGTAGATTACTATGACCGGAGCAGGTGCTACTGCTTGGTGCCTATGTTGGGCGGTGCGGACCCATTCTGCCTGCCTTTCCTGCGTAGGAGGTGGTAATGCCAACCACGGTTTGATAGCAAGATGAGCTAGTTATTGTTCCCTATGTCTTCTGCCACTCCTTACCTTGAAAGGCATAGAGTACAACAGTTTGACAGTTTATGTAATGCACTTAGACAGGAACAGTTACTACAGTGTAACCCAATAGTAACTTGCTGACACGAGCTCGATAAGAGTCCCCACTGATCCCCCATGTATGCGGGTTGATCAGGGACGTGGAGCAGTGTCGACCACCAAGCCTCTACTGGTTGTGCGTTCGCACAGGATTGAGCGGCAAACCTCAGACTAATGTCACTTCAGCATTAACTTAGACCTCGAAGTGAGAAATAACCTGAGCTTGCAGCCCCTCCCTATGTGAAGGTGTTTCTAGTGGTTGTGGCATCACTGTTTCTTCCCACCAACACTAAGTTAGTGCTCGGGTGGTTGGGATGAAACAGGTAGCCAATGTGGCTTATAGGCAAAATGTATTAAAAGTTTGACTGAACAAAAAGAAGGTATTTTTATGTTCACAAAAGTTTAAAAAACATTTGTTATAACAACATATTAGGGAAACAACCAATCAAGTCATAGGTGGGGTGATTTTTCAAAGGTTTAATTTTAAAAATGTGAAGAAAACATGAACAGAAATGTGATCTGGTATGACGTTAAGGGCCCTGACTACCCTGGTAACGTTAGTTGGCGCGTAGATGGCAGTAGAGATACTTCTCAACGTAAATGCCAGAGGTTAGAAGTGGAGCATGCTGGCTGGTGGTTGACCCTTTTTGATGTGCTGCCTCCTCTTTCTTCCAGGAGTATACCTAGTTGTCAGCTGGGTCGCTTTCCCTTCGTATCCAAGTCTGAATTAACCCTAGCTTGGCAGCTTTGCCCCGCCTAGTCCTATAATAAGGCATAAGGTGGTGGGGGTAACCAATTAGGTTGACAGTGGGTGGCCAGTAAGGAGTAGACAGAGCCTGATGGAATGAGAGATGCAGAGATCAGGTGAGGTGGGATGCCTGTACTACTGGTCTTCAACCTATAGACTTGGCGCATGGAACATCGTGATCTGACCCAAGTTCCAAACTGGAGGTTACAGTAGACGGCAAAGGGCATCCACTCTCGTGTCTCCCTGGCGCGTAGGACGTCGCAATCTGACCCAGGGGTCATGAAGAGCAGGACTCCTGTTGGGAGTTGGGCTATCGTTTCCAAGCAAAAAACCTGGCACGTGGAACGCCGCGGGCTGACCCAAGCACTTACTATAAGGTCAGTAGTCCAAGAGACAACTGCTCTAGTGAGGCCCAGGAAAGCAAGCTTCCTAAGCAGCACTTCGAGACACCTATCAACAGGAGCAAAAAGGAGCAAGGCATCAGCTCGTGGCTATCCCTAGAAGAGTTTTACTAGGACGAGTGATGAACCTAAAAGAGAAAGGACAAGGTGTATGCGGAATGCATAGTGCTGGAGAGAAAACTTGACCAAGTCAGATTTATGACTGGTTTATTGATTACTCTATGAAAACACACATAAACGAGCCTGTACCCTGACTGAGAAATGAAAAGACGGTCCTAAGTTACTAACTGGTGTAGCTACCTTTGTCTCGGAAGACACAGCAGCACGGGGGGCGAGGGCAACCCCAAGACTATGGTACTCGCACTTGTGATAGCTAAGAGTAAGCTACAAGGTAGCTGGAAGCACGGGGGCTTTGGTATGCTGACAGCAACTATGCTGCAGTGTTATGCAGAGCAGACCTCTCGACTGAACAGCGTAAGACTGTTGCGACTTGAAAAAGTCTATAGTTCTTAGTTCAGTACGACGTTCTACGAAGGCGAGACCTGAAGTCTGGTGGCTCTCAGGCAGAGTAATACCAGGCAAGTGGACTTGCGCGAGACAGCCTCAAACTGAGGACTGCGAGTCCTATTTATACTCGGCTCACAGGGCCAGCACAGGGGTTGTGGGGTGTGGAGAGAGAGAGACGTGTAGGAGAGAAGAGAATAACTGAGAGCGGCAGAGACTTCCCCTCATACGCCAGGCACTAGACGGGTAAACGGTGACGTACTCCAAAGCGGGTTGCAGCACAGCAGATGGCAATGGCTGGGCAAACCACCCTGGGGCATGTATGGCGTAACGACTCTTCTAAGGAGGGGGTCGCAGCTGTGGCGAGGTTAGATGATGAATGGCATCTCATGGCGCGTCAGTTTTAAATATGAGTATAATGGAGTGTTCCTGTCCGAAATTTCCACTTACAATATATGAAACAATATTTCAGTGATTATGGAGAGTACCCTTATGGAAGTGTTGGACTACAAAAGAAGTATTGTCTTACTTTCCTCCTCTCATCCTAATGTCTTGAAATTGATGGGGACAACTGTACGAGAAGTCATTAATGTGCCCTGTTTTGGAAATTATCATAAAATTTACCCACCCAAAATTATCTGATGGTAGTGCTAAGAAACTTAGCACAGGATTCATTATCAGGGGTGAAGAGTGCAGAAATTTGGGTGGTTATTAACAGCAAGGTCTTGAGAGTCGATGGGTGAAGCGAGGTGAGTATGGAGCAGCACCAGAATGAAAGCGCAGGGGAAATGGGAGATCTCCAAGAAAACCTGCCGACCACGCCAGTACTATTACCACATGTGAAAATCCGGGAGTGACCCTGCTGGGAATCAAACCCGGTTTCCAAGGTGAGAGGCGAGCAGTGCAACCACTACACCACTGTGACCCCTCATTATCATGGTTTGTATCTAATTATGAATTGAAAATGATGCTATAAGAACTGTCAGGCTAATAATTTTCATCATCTTCACCAATGCTGATTTAAGTTACAACCAAAGTCAAAGTACAAAATTACATGTTTAAGTACAATACATTTGATTTGAGAGTACAAATGCTACAATCAATGAAAATATTTTTATATTTAATCAAATGTTTACAATTAAAAGCCTTTTAGTATGTTTTATTACATAGTAACTAAACTGTTTATCAATGCATTTGTAGCTACTGGGTGTACATGTTTTTAATTTTAACCTCATTCTCTTTATAAAGGCATTGTACATGTCTTTTATTTAATTTGCAGCAAAATTATCACAAAAAACACACATGATAATGACAATAATCTACTTCTAATTATATGAATGCTAAATGTCTTTTGCATGTCTTTTACACGTGATATATGTACTCTTAATGCATTAAATATTGAACAACTTACAACTAGCAATTCGTTTGAATCACAACCAAGTTCAAAGTACATCTTCACTTGAATTATCTGATGACAACAAGAGGAATTTAGGAACTCAAAAAATGGAATTATGTACAGGTAAAACATAATACAGCAGAACTTTGGTAGTTTAATGTGTCCATGAAACCAAAAAATATAATTAATAATAATGTGACTACAATATTCATGGACACACTTATTACAGTCTTTTCTGGGACAGTAGAGAAGGAATGATCACAGCAGAAAAAAAAAACACAAAATAATAAATAAATATTTGATTATATATTATATTTGAGGGGAAGGGGCGAATGCGAGTAGGAGAGAGATGTGAAATGTACCTGTTGAATTAGACTGCAACAACTGCTACACTAATCAAAAGTGTTTTAACATGCTGCATCTTCTCAACCATTCAATTTAGAAAGAGAATGAAAAAGAGTGAAGCCATAGCTAATGCCATTCCTTGCTGCTACATTATATGTACAGCTTGTGCAACACAACAATGATACGTACAGCTATGGCTGTAGTACACATAAAAATAGAGTTACTGCTATTTGTTTGCAGTTTGCACCTTTTAGCATGCAGTATAAAAAATCTATACGCTTGTAAAAACAAATATGCACATGGCCATATTATGCTACATTCTGTTGAACTGTACATACTTAGCGATATATTCTTTTTAAAATTCAAATAACACTCAAAAGGTGAGGCAAAGATCATATAAAGTGGCCGTTAATATAAGTTTGATGGCTTTAATAATAAATGCTGGGCAGGGCATGAAGTGTATTCAAAATATCAGAGGGAAATGAGAGAAGAGTCGCAAATAACGAAAGAAAAAATTGTACCTGCAAAAATGTTATAAGTACACAGTCACAAAGATTGTCTTTCATTTGGAATGAGTTTTACATTTCTACCCTTTTACGTTTATGTCAATTAACACAAAAAATTTTCCTGGTACCCATGCAAAACAAATAAAGTCACTCTCATCTTCAAAGCACTAACTCCACATTCTTCACATAATTCTTGAAACCAGCCATTATAAAATTGCAGTCCTTAGTATGTAAAACTTACTGCATGTTCAAAAATGAAGCATGGCAGAAAACATAATGGTGAAAGTGTTCACCACAGAAGAATATTTTCTTTGGCTACATTTTGTAAAGGCAGAGTTACAAACTTGCATTTAAAAGATTATAAAATGTGTAAGTATTTTGTGAATACTGTACAAGAGGAGTTAATTTTACAGACTACCATTTTATATGGAATTATATCTTTTACATACAAAAAGTTTTCTAAAACAAAAATACCATTCCTGCACACCCCTGATTAAAATATTAACATTACATATATGTAATAAACTGTTGATAGTTATGCAACTGTCAAATATAAAAAAGGTAACAAACATTAAAAAAAAAAAAAAACTTACACACTGACAAATTAAGCAAATCCTAGTGTTTATAGGACATCTAGGTAGTACACAAATAATACAATTCAACATTATATACTTTGCATTAGTACTCTCTGGAATGGAGTAGAGAGATGTGGGGTGCTCTTAATAGTGGGGTCTTGAGAGCCAATGTGGGTGAAGTGAGGTGAGCATGTAGCAGAATCAGAATGATAGTGCAGGGGAAACAGGTATTCCCCCCCCCTCGCCCACAAAAAAAAAAAAAAACCAGCAGACCAGCGGCATTGTCTGGCATAATTCCCACCTGCTAAAATCCATGAGTGATCCTGCCGGGAATCAAACCCGAAGTTTAGTCTCGGTGGGAAGTGAGTAGTACGATCACTACATCACAGTGGCCCCATAACTGTTCTGAAAAAAAACACAGTATGTATGTACTTCATTGAAACTCTGAAAGAATAAAATATTTCTGCACATTCTATTCACTGTTTCTTCAGACTTTTTGAATCAAATCTTTGAAAAATAATCCCATGAATAAAGTGTTCGGTTCTTTCCTAAATATGTTATGTGTCAACATAATTTTATAGTTCTGTTAACAAAACAGTATCTTATTTTTGATTAAACTGAACTTTTATTTATATTTCATCTATAAATTTTATTATTTCACTCATAATTACATAATATTAATGAAAACAGAGAGAAAATAGATGCGTTGGTAATGCTTAGTAAGAAATAGCTCTTATGCAGAATATTATTAAAGTGAGTGTGTATGAATGCAGTGCTTTGTCCCTTTGACGTAATTTTCTAGACTTGATTGAGCTTTGTTTAAATGAGGTGGAGGAATACTGCAAAACTTAAGCAGGGCTTAGTTTGGAAGTAATAGCGAATTGACTATAAATTTTCATTACTGTATAAAATTTCCCCATTGTTAACTAACTCATATTGGTGTAGTGGGTGTGTATATTAAAGTGTGATGGATAAACTTATATATTCTTTACACGGCTACGTCGCTCAACCAGAACATGAAAGTTGCAACCATCATTTCTGATCTCCTGCTGTATACAAATTGAACAGTATCACCTGTGATGTTTTAATAAAAAACTTGATTTCTACACAGGTATAAAATGACAAATATTAAATTGTTCACTAACAGACATCTGACAAGAAACCAGAAGTACCACGGAACACATTTTATACCTGCAATAAACAGGATTAAATGATTGCACAATTTACATGTTCAATCTAAACAAGCGTTTGAATATAACTGCACACTAACCAGACAGCCAAGCACCAGGCATGTTCTCTTGTATAGAAAAGTGCAGTTTACACATGTACAGTGTAGAGCTTAGAACTAACATTGTAAATAATCAACAGCTTTCAATGTACTGTAGTACTAATACATTTTACACACTTGTTTGGGAGTGAACCACAATTTCACTGAAGGCCTCACAGATGGCTGTGACAAATGCAAGTGTCACCATGAACATCTGCAGTCGCTGTGTACTACATACAGAGAGGCATGTGCTATACACCGAGAGATGTGCGCCTGTTGGGACAGAGGCGACTCCTGCTGCATAGATGACGCAGCCAAGTTGCGCACACCATGGCAATCAACATCACAGCCACCACTCCGTACACTAGCAGCTGGGCAAAACGGGACGGCAACCACAGCACGACATAGCTCAGAATCTGCCTCTCCACATCTGTAACAGCACAGTCAGAAAGAGAGAGATCTGGGTGGTGCTTACTAGTGAAGGTCTTTAGTGTCTACTTGGGTGAAGTGAGCACAAGACAGAGCAGCAGTAGCATGTTTTGGTGGTCAAAACAAACGTACCAAAAAAACACAATACAGTCAATTCCCTATCTACTGTTTTTCAGAGGACTGTCAAAAAAATTTACATGGCTTCTACCTGCCATGCTCTAGCCACCAGCAGACAACCCTTGGCTCCATCCATTAGCAGACAACTTAACCGCCTGTGTCCCCGCAGCCTGGACGAGGACGAGCCCACATAATATATCTGTGTGCGGCCCAGAAACATCAGTTGTTCTTTGGCTCTTCTTAGAGCCAGACAGCCTGACAGCTCACTCTACCAACTCATGTGCTGGAGGTCTCTGCCAATCTAAACGTCTTCCAGACTACCCAGACTCTTCAGCAACTTCCCCAATGCCTTCCAGACATTCTAGGAGCCTTGCGCCAGCAACCCCCGACCCCAACGAAGTTGTAAACCCACCCCCTTGCCACTTACCCCCGGTAACAGCAATTACCCACTGCCCTTCTGGAAGGCTCCCACTGCCCTTCTGGAAGGCTAAGTCCCTTCGGGATAAGGAACAGAATAAGGAGATAGGGTTAGTTTATTAGCTACCTAGTAAAATCTGCCTTCCAGCCTAGGACCAGGTCCCCTTCACCTGGATTTTGCGTAGTTAGTACATCTGGTCAGCTTTAGGTAATTAGGAGGTAGTACAGGCAATCATGTCAATTCTTCTTGGGAATAAAACACGAGTTCTCTCTTACTTTTGAAGTATCAATTCTTAGGTGACTGTGCTACAATGCCCAACAGAGTGAAGCAGGAGACCAGGTTTTACCACAGCATTTTCTGACCTAGTGTAAGAATGTAGTCTTCCCCGCAGGGACGCTCGTATGTCGAATAACACACATGCTCGACAGCCACCCATTCGGTGCACCCATGTGCTCTGAAAGGCAGACCTACAACCACTAGAAAGACAACTCACAAGGAGGGTAGTCAACCAGTTTAGTTTGTACTCTGTCCACCGCTCCGCTGTGTCGCCGGAGGGAGTATTTGACTGATTCTGGAGGTCTGACCGCTTTTGGGCCCACACCCACAGTAGTTGTCAGGTGCCTCAGAGAAAACCCAACTCTCCGACCACCTTGCTGCTTGTGTCGCTGGTTGGGGAACAGAGTACGGCTTTGTGTTTGTTTGTCTTCGGCAGAACACTTTATACACGGACTATCGTCGCCTGCTTCCCTCTCATGAGGCCGGTCTTAGTACCCATCCCAGCCTTACACCCACAAAAGTGGGAAAAAGTGGCAGGCACTTCTGCACTTTGTAAAGAAAACCCCTCGTAACGAGCTTTCGCCGCCCGTCAGCTGGAGAGGCCTCACCTCCCAGCTCCCTCCCCTCCTCTGTTTTCAGCCTCACAGAAAAAACCAGGGACGCCTCATCCAATTGTCACCACCACTTGGAATCGTCAACCCGTGGTTCCAAGGGCACCGGAGCACCAGCCCTGCCAAGACCTACACCAGCGTCAGCAGCCGCAGTACCTCCAGGGCACCCAGCATCTCCAGCAATGCCAGCAGCCGTGAACAAGTACCACCACTGCCGCAGCAGTCCAGTCGAACCAATGCCTTTACAGGTAACCACATGGCCGCAAGTCACTCCGCCTGTTGGACCACCCAGCCAGTTATAGACTTTGTACCAAGCCGCCAAGCTACCTGTCCAACCCTGTGCACTGGTCAGGCCCCAGCCTGCCATTAGCGAGGATGGCCCTTTACCCTCGTGTTCCCGACCTGATGCGAACCAAAACAGTTTCCGACCATGACGTAGCCTTCAGCTATTCCCAGCCAGTCACGCGTCAACATCAATAAAATACAATTTCTGACCTAAGTATACTTTATTTTGAGTATAATGTTAGATGTCAATTATCTATGATTAAGTTTAGCTAATCAACACAATATACACAAGAATTTAAAAAAAAAAGTATTACTGTAAATAATACATTAAAAACATTTTATCTCAACTTGTTTGTAACGTGGCATACACATGATACCCTACTCGTCGTTTGAACTTGCTTGAACTGAACATTTTTGAGTGCTGACTTTTGATAGTGCATAAATTATTCCGTAACTGAGTGTAAAATGGTGCCCCAGTCGTCGCCGCCATCAATATCACAAGCTGCATATTCGGTGGACAAAGCTTGAGCTAGGCCTCAACTGATTGCGAGACTGTTCCTTCAAGTTGGTTTCGCCCCCTTTGCTGCAGAGTAACCTTACACTCCATGTTTCAAGGGAGATGTGTCATGCTGGAAAAGGGGGTGAATTTGTGTATATACCGGGCCTGGCTTTGGAGGTTGCTCACTTCTGCGGGGTTGTCATGGGTGCTTCAGCTTATATTCCTGATCTGCATAAGTATTTACAGGGTTCTAGGGCAATGGACACCAAAGTATGCAGTCTGGGTTTTTAAAAATATTATTGGGGGCAAACATTTTTTCGGGTTTGGCCATTTGTTCTTGATTTAGATAATTACTGTGTTTTTCTCACAAAGTGCTGTAACTTTTCGTCTGCCAGTAACTTGTAATATTGCTGTTAGGTCTGAGCATATTAGTATGATTATTACTGTAAGAGTACCAGATGGCTGGCTGGTACACTCTGCTATCTTGAGGTCCCTTTTCCTCTTTAACCTTTTTCTATATATCCGTTCTTGTTTGTTAATTGAGTTTTGACAGCAGTACACATCAAGCCCAAGTCAAGCAGCACAATATTTAATTGAAATTTCTTAATATAATGCATTCTTTTTATTCAGCTACCTTCGTGTTCATTGCATCGTGCCATTAATTTTTCATTGCCTTTGGTATAGTTGTGGGCCAGCCAGGAGCAAGTTTTGTTTCCCACTTATATTCAGATTGCTTTTGTCGCGTTTATTTCATTTTTTCCAGTCAGTACATATTAAAATCATTGAATTTTGAGAATTTTAAATGTTGCATATGTGGATTTAATTAATTTTTTGTGTCTTTTATATTTGTCAGTTTCTCTGGCAAAACAAACAAAAATAAATATTGTATTGTACCATAGTTACTACATTGCCATATTGTATTACCGTAAAAACCAAATCCAATTATTGTTTAGTGGATACTTTCATTATACTTACCTTGTTTTTCACACTCATTTTACCTTGATGCACCTTACATGTGTGACAGCCCTTCTCCTATGCCAAATTCATTAGTCACTAACCACACAAAGATTGAGTAACTAAGTTGCCTAGCTGGGTCGAGGGATTTCCCACATTAGAGAAGTTAACTTTGGGACTTTTTGGCTTAGTGACTAAAGTGGGAGGAGGGGAGTCAAACCCCAGGGTAAGCATTATCTGAAAAGTCTCTTTATGGGAGGCTTTCACCTTGTTAACCATTAGGGCCGCCAAAATTCCCGTAACCAGCTGCACGGGGTGCGTGAGGGTGGAGAACTAGACAGGGTCCTTAAGTTTCTGCACTTCCCTGCTCTGGTTGAGCGTTGGCCAAGTTGGCAGACGTGAAGGTACAAAGTCGGGGGTTGTAGGAACTACTTTTCTATGCTGGTTTATCTGCTGTTGCAGCAGAACGTTGATGATTTTCCCTGCTGCCATGCATACTTGACACGTGGGTGCAGACGTAGCTGTCGACAGGGACGAGTGAGGAGGGGCTGATTTTACTTCTGCAGGAGTTCTAGGGATAGGCGCCTCTGGTATTTCAAGATTGTGACAAGGCCAATTTAACCCTAGAAGGTTTTCACCGCACTGCCATATCGATTCTACCCCTGTATGATTGCCCGGTGCAATTCTCACTTGTGGGCCAAATAATGGCATAGGTTTGGAGTCAGCTCATGGAGTGTCACTGGGTGAAGTAGAATTCTCAGTTGAGTTTATTAATAATAATTCTCTGACTGTTACCAATAGGGCTTTTCTCTTTTGGTTACTTACTTGCCTTACGCTGAGTAAGGCATTTAGCTCTCAGCTGAGGGCTGTTAATGAATGAAAGTAATTTAGCACAAAAGTGACTTCCACGACACAGGATGTTACCAGTTGTCCTCTAGTCTGGTCTTTGCAAGCTGGGACTTAGGATGTTAGGTAACTGTGAAGCCTGTTGTCCTAGAAGCGAAGCTCGCCAGAGGTCAGACAACCCTGAATGATGCGCATTTCACTCCGACCTTTGCAAGCTGGGAGTGGGTTTGAACACCCGACCTGATCATTCCTCATAGCAAGCTCTATAGAAGGAAAAACTGGTATTTTACGAGCAATTCTATACAGTGTACTTCCAGAGTTAGACGAGTTCACTCTCCATTCCAAACGTCCAGCTTTTTCATGCTGGGACTGAACTGAGAATAGCGCAGATGTCTGGACTCTGGGTGAACGACCCTCTAGGGCCAATCAGGCCATAGCACTATAGGTTCTTCTCCGGCCTTTGCAAGCTGGGAGTCAAACTGAGTACCCAGTCTGGGGGGTTCAATTTCTAGTGCTTTTGGCATCCATCGATGATCTACCCAATGGCAGACTTCGATTTTTCCTCTTACTCTGTGTGCTCTGCCGTTACGGCTTGTCTCATGAATACCAAGATAACCTTGGCGGCACTGAACAGATGTTTACAGAGCATTAATTAAGACTCCAATAAACAAGAAAGGGAATATACAAAAGGTTACACTCATTAAACAAATGGCACTCCCAAATTCTTATTGAAATATATATAAATTAATATGTATAGGAAAATAGCATGATGTGTAGTAGTTAACTCCTAATTTATTAGCTGGAAGCTGTTTCTTAAAGCAAGCAAAGGCGACCTGTGCAATGCTAAATGAAGTCAGATAATTCCAAAGTCAAACTTCTAAACTAGGTTTGAATTTAAGAGAGGATGTTCTGGAGGAACCTATGCAGATTCTATTTAACGATTAAATTTGAATCCGGAGAAAAAGAGGTCCAGGAGGGACATTGTCGCGACCTGCTACCACGGAGGGTGCTAGCATGTTTACCAGGTGGTGAGACAGGGGCACGTCTTCGGATACCTTTAGAAGTCTACCAGCAGTGACAGTGTACTCGGAGTGACTGCTGGCAGCTGTAGAGCACAGTCATTGGAGACCATCTTTTGCGTCGCTGAGAGGCCTAAAAGTCAGTTCCCTTTCAGATGGGCGTCCGGTCTTTGCAGACTGGGAGGGCAGGAAGACGAACCAAATACCCTGGAGACTTTGACAACTTCTGTGGCATGCATGAGTGGTCTAGTGGTCAGAACCCTTATTCAGAAAGAAGTTCTGTCTTTGCAGACTGGAATAGCAGGGTGACTGCCACTTACCCCCTTCCTATGCCCTCAGACTTCTCAAGTTGGAGGGCATGACAACTGTCCTGAGCCAGGGAATGGCACCTCATATACCAAATTTTTTTATTTGAAGGCTCTCTGAGGGGTGCAGGGGTGGCTAGCTTCTCTCCACTGAGGGAGTTTATTCTCGCTTGGTGGCAGCACCACTCTTTTCTTATCTCCTGGGTCGGAAGCATTGCCATATGTTATCACCTCTGCGCAAGGTGCTGGAGGCTGTGGTGCTCCAATTGAATGACTGCTGCGCTTTTGCAGCAATCTGTGGAACCATTTATCTTTGCGTTGGGGTTAGGGCGACTGGGTGACTTTTTTGAAGAGTACAATTTCTCCAAGCATGTGTCTGTAGTTGCTCATGACGTGCAGTCTACGGACCCTGTAGACATGTAATTATTGTACTATTGGGAGTATGACTTAACACGTGCCGCTTACAAATATAATCTAATACGATTATGACTCATCACCAAGAGTACCTCTTCCATAACTAATCACCAAGAGTACCTCTTCCATCACTACAGACGTGAGTGACACGTTACCTATTCTACAGGCAACGGGAACTTATGAGCGTAATCTCTTCATATGGAGCATACGCAACCCGGCAAGCACCCCTCCCCCCCTTGTCTGTGCTGAAAGCCGACAAGCTGCCCAGACCTTGGGCAAGGCCGAGCATCACCGACGAGGCACAAAGTAGAAATGCTGACCATAGTATTCCCATGCAAACCAGGGAAGGAGGACGTCACGCCTCCCCCGCACTGGCAGCCTACAAGCTTCAACTATATAAGTCAGGATGCTTCAGAGCTCGAGAGTCATTCTTACGCATTCGTCTCTAGCGACCTCCTACAGCACTAAGTCAGCGCTCGGGATCTTCGGAGAATCTTGTTACTTTCAAGTACGCCCCAGCGGCTACTTACTACGTACGACGACCAGCGAACATGATCACAGATTTATTTAACTTCACTTTGTCTCCTCTAGACACTTTCTACTTAGCAATTTAACTTTAACTAATTTGTATTCATCTAGAACCCACTTTTCCCTTTTTACTTAGAACCAGGTCGCCTCCACCTGGAACCGCAGTTACCTTCAGCTCCCCACGACTTGGTAGGAGGTAGCACAGGTCATGTGTTTATTGAAACTTCAATAAACACTCATTGTTCTCTATCTTTCTGTTTTCATTTCCAGGGTATTTGTTTGTATTAACAGTTGGAGACAGAATACGCCGTGCACTGTAGACAGGAAACGGGAGTTTTGGTAAACTGAGTTAGCCTGACTGTGGATCCCTTTCAGCTATATGCACGTCAGAAGACATACATATTAGATGGCTACCTGTTTCTTCCCAGTTACACATTAGCACTTAGTCAGTAGTAATGGGGGAGAAACAGCAATGCCACAACCACTAGAAACACCTTCATACCGGGAGGCACAACAGACTCAGGTTGCTTCTCACCATTCGCACTAAGTCCGTGCGTGGTGACTATAGCCTGAAGTTTTGTCATTCATCCTAGTGCGAACGCACAACCAGTACAGGCTTGGCGGCCCCACGGCTCCACATCCGTGATCAGCCTGCATACTGTGGGGGATCAGTGGGGACTCTTATTGAGCTCGTGCCGGCAAGTCACTATTGGGTCACACTGTCAACCTTCCTATCTAAGTGCATCGCGTAGACTATAGAACTGTTTGCCCTATGCCTCACAAGAAGAGGAGTGGTAGGAAATGCAAGGAACAATATCTGGCTCGCTCTGCTCTCAAGCCGTGGATCGCATTACTATGTCCTACGCAGGAGAGGCAGGTGGAATGGGGCAGCGCCGCCAAACTTAGATGTCAAGCAGTCGCGCCTGCTCCGGTTCTGGTAATTGTCTTCCCACCATGTATCCGCATACATCCTAAATGTCATGCTGTTGTCAAAGGACTCCTGATCAGTACTGAAGTGCGCCTAGGCTGGGATAACCTCATCTTCTGGTCTAACGAAGCACACCTAAGGAACCTCAGCTCTGGCAAAGACTGAATTCGCCGCGTCTAGGCGAAACCTACCTGACTACAGCACCCAGAAGCAGGAGTGAGTAAGTTCTAACCAACACCTCTCGCCTCTCATCAACTAATTAAACCAAATACCCCGCCTTTGGTCTAGTGGAATAAATCCTCGACCAATGTGCTAAGTCAGCATATGAGTGCTGGTGCTCAATGATGGGGCAAAGTACTCAAGTAGAGTGCGCATGTCTATTGCGCAGAAATGTGTCACGCATTCACTTTTACGTACCGTTACTCTCCGTCATATTTGAGTCTGTGTATGTCATTATGCTTAACACCATAGTGTCCCATTGGTAAATGCTTAAATATAGAATATAACATCGCAAAATACCATACATAATTGATTGTAATCCTACACCAAATATAAGATGACTTAAAACTTTCAAACCCTCTAAAAATGAAAATAATAACAGACAGAATGCAAGGCCAATTTTGAATGTCCCGTGCACACTCGATCAGCTGAGAGCATGTGGAGAGATTATCAAACACTCAGTGTGTTCATGGCGGGCGTGATGGGGAAGTGGTGGGAGGATAGAAATAATGCACCCATCCCCTTCATTACATGTTGGTGACACTTTGCACGCATGGCAAATGTCAATCTTTTAAAGTATGTAATTAAAAACATTTCACTGCAAAAGCCTGTAATTTTGCGGCAGAAAAGAATAAATAAGGCAACTAATATTAATTTCTTCATGGTTTTTAATAATTGCTAATTCAAAAGCCACATCCTCTGATTTTCTCTGTTGTGAGTTACGCTGCACTCGGGCTCGGTGCTTACCCATTATTAGATGACAAAAGGTCTCGTCGAGTAGGCCCTTACAGGATATCAGTTTATTCAAAAGATGAGTGTCTAATAAATTAAATGAATATAAATCATCCAATTTCCTTGCAGGATGTTACTGAAAATGAACTTTACTCTTGGTAATACAAGTCATTTGATTTACAAACAATTTTTGGCAAGAAGGGGAAGTCAATATATGCATCTTGGCATATCATTTTATTCATGAAGATTCTGTCCATTCAGTTAAATTAATTTTTTGTTTTAAAATTATACTGATTTGAAGCCAGATAAAATTAAACACCAAACTTTATCGGAAAAAGCGACCTTTAATCACAAAAGAAAACTCCTTTGCAAATAGTAAATCCTTGTTAAAATGTACTGCATAACATTTTCAGGCAAAACCATTTGCTTTGAAATAAGAGTAATGATAGCAGCCAATATTCTGAGCGACGGAAAATCTTGATAACATTTCTACGATCACCAGGCACACTTTACTTGCACTGAGGCCAACGTAAAGGGTAGCGGCCAAGAGAGAGGATGCACTTTTTATTTGCTAGACATCATCTTCCTCTCTTGAAAGCATATAAGGGGAGGAACAAAGGTGTGCAGCTGAGAGACATACAGAGGGGTGAGAGAGAGATGATGCTAGGTTGCCACGCTGGATGCTATGTAACCAATTCCCCTCTCGTCAGGCATGTACGGGAAGGTAACAAGCTAGACACACCACGCCGCATACATCCAGTTACTAGACGTTTGTATAAACAACCAGCTTAAAAAGATTGTTGCTAGAAATCTTAGGTGGCGGGACTGAAATATATTTTGATCGACGCAACATTAGATAAACAATACAACCGGTTAGCTTTGTCATTATTTACACAGGAATTTTGCAGGTCCCGCTGAAAATTAACTGTGAATACAGTTTATCGGTACATGCATTTTCAATACAACCAGAGTCATTGTAGCAAGTGCAAGATCAACCATTTTCATACCTAGGGAAATTTAGCAACTAGGTCTTTACCACTAATGAGGGTAAAGTGACAAAGAGATGGAGAGGCATTAGAATACTTGGGTGGGGCAAACAAGTGTACACATAAAAGTCTGCAACGTTTGAACATGGAAAATTTAAACAATATCACAATGGGAATCAAACCTGGGTCACCCTGATGCGAAGATGGTACAATAGCCATGCAACTGCAATATATATTTACAATAGGACCCCTACAATGAAGATGATGGCACTACATTGCTCATCAACATACCAATGACAGCAGAACCATAGCCCATGTCATAGACGCCCATACGGTAGGAGCAGGTGGGAACCATGATCTCGTGCAGCAAGTCTTGGCCGAGGGAGAAGTGGAACACGGTGGAGCGACCAGCTGACGGCGATAGCACCTCTAGCGTGCGCTCCTCTCCTGTGCTAGTGTCTGCAGCAATGTGCAACGACTTATGGTCATGCGCTGAGAAGATCAGGTGGGGACGGACTTGTGTGGATACCTGCGCAATTGCCCCAACCACTCAGCCAGCCATACTACAAGACACACAAACTAGAAATAATCATTATTATTAATTACTATTCATTGCTTACTGCAGTCTGATATTTTAAGTAGGAACGTTTGACAAATCCTCATTCTGCAGTCTCAATACTGATGTTAAGATGTTGACAGTACAACATAATAAAAAATTTACTGGCATCCTCTTTGATCTAATAACACCAATAAAATTACATCAAATCTAACATTTAAATTGATGCATGCCGCTTTGCAGTATTATAACTAAACTACTATGACTCACTAACCAACACCATCCATGAGTGCCATTTAGATCACCAGTATCTTGGAAGGCGATTCTAGACACATGAATGAGATACTGTGAAAGCCATCAAAATGCACGCCGCCCCCTCCTCCTACGCGCTCTGAGAGCCGCCAAGCCATCACCTGCCACAAAGCATTCCGAGCACGGCTGAAGCAGAGTGCCGGAGACAGAGGGTAGCTACCACCACCCCGGCCTTGCACTAGAAGGACGTCACAAGACGACATCACACCTCCCACCCCGGTCCCAATAAGGACAAGCATAGTGCACTATAAAGGACCATGTGCCGCAGAGGACAGGAGGAGTGATATTCTCCAGTAGCTCGCTTCAACACTTTGTGTGCTGGGGTTCTCTACTGACTGCCAGGTCTTTTAGATCTTCAGCAGCCACCACCAGTTACCAGAGGCTTCTGCAGCCTCTACCACTACCAGAAGCTCCATTGGCTTAAAACTACCATTTGCATCTACCAGAAGCTCTCCATCAGCAAGCCTGCAGACACCATCACACCTTCCGTTGCTGTTCCTCCTGGTTCAGCAGCCACCTCTACTTGCTGGTAGAGACAACTACACCCACTGCCCTTAAAGTAATGGCTCTCTTTTTGTACAGTCTCTTCTAGACATCCCTTGGTCAGAGTAGCTGCGACTGAGTTGTTTTCATAGCCGTCAAAGTCATTCGACATCTTGATTTGTCTAGGAGAAGGTCACCTACACTTGGTGACCATAGGTTACTTCCGTATCATACTACGCTTGGTTAGGAGGGCGTATGCGTCACCGCAATTATTATTTCTAATGAATACATCTTGTTCCTATCCCAAGAGTGTTTCTGTTCTAGAGGTAATATCTACAATCAGTATAAACTACGGTATATCTTTGCACGAAGTCAACCAAGACTGGGTGTTACAAGTATACGAACCATAGAGTAGGACTGCAGATTCCTTCAGGAATCTGTATGTCAGAACACACACCATCTTTTGATGGACAACCGTTCTATACAATCTGGTGGATAGAAAGGTAGAGCCACAATGACTAGGTTTTTTTAAAACCTTTTTATCAATGTCAAAAAAAAATACAACAGAATGGCAAGCCCGTATAATAAAAAAACATGTACCTACTTATGTGAAATAGTAGTTATGTCATTGGTATAAAATACATATCATACAATTAACCAAAATTTAATTTGTTTTATCTCAGTAGCATTAAAGTAAATAATTTACAGCATTGGAATGTTAGGATGTGAACCACAGCACCTGCTGGACGAATGCGGACGGCAAGAAAAGCAAAGGCAGATGGGTGAGGACGATACGAGTCCGGTTGCCCACCAATGAGACACCATGCTGCTCTGGTTTTGGAACAGCATACGCCAGTCTGTTCACCTGCAATCCAAGAACAGTAATAATTGGCTTCCATACGGTAACTGTAAACACCGCTGTGAATGCATCAATGTAAATATAATTCAGTAGCTTGTTGCTTAGTTATCCTGTAGGTTTAAAACACTACAATAAATATACATTGGCAAAGTGACATTCATCTCTTGTATTTGCCCAGAACAGTTCATCAAACTGTGGCTGTCAAGGTAGGTTATAAAATTGGATATTTTAAAAATTTCTAGCAAGCAAACTGTTGCGTGCCTCAAGGTTATCTCTAACAATATGCATGTCTGCTCCACTATCAAGCGCAATATAATAATTGCAGGGCAATCTATAGTTTCTGTCCCTATGTTATTACATAACATTATAAAGGACAGGAAAAGAAAACAATCTTTAAACACTACCACACCAATAGCTGCCACCACCTCTCTTACTGCCTGCTACGGTTAGTGATGTGCTAAGGAGCAACAGTTGACACTTTAACACATTTCTTCCCTTTACCATGATATGACAATTGATGCGTGTCTCATTTCTGCGAATTCGCAATGCGCACTCTACTCACCAACTACGCCACATCTTCGAGCAAACTGCTCATACAAGGGCAAATCATTACTCCATAACAGTGAAATGGGACACGTGCCTACAGGGAACGTTGGCGCTAGTCAAGAGAGACTACAGACACGCAGCCTCAGATTGTACGGTTCGCCAAGAAACTTCAAAAAGGCGTTACGCCATCGTGCAACCCCCGACATAGAATTGTACTGTTGGCTGTAACACTGGCATCATCCAGCGAAGATCATGCTAGTTCCACAGCTCACCACTGGAGGGCAGCACCCAGTCTACTCCAGCAGCTTCAGCCTCCTCACCTCCAACGCAGACAATAAGAAGGGATCGCACCTTCAGCCGAGGAGATATGAAATGAATGGCACCCCTTCAACAGCAAGAATTATTAATCCCTGAGAACGAGGCTAGTTGCCCTTAGCCCTGCACCACTGAGCCTCTACAAGATCCATAAATAATTATAAGAATGAGAGCATCCCTTAGCTCATCAGTCCTTGCTCCTCCACCGCATGCAAGGGCCGGAGGAGCCATAGGGGTGCACAACCACTGGTACTTCGGAGATCCCATCACTTGAAAGGGCCGGGATCTCTACTAGTCAGAAGACATCAACCATCCAGAAGCTCAACATTTCATCTGACGCTGACCCGCCTCTGCAGACACCGCAGATTCCAAGCTTCTGGGGGACTCCACCAAACCAGAGGCTCCCAAAAACATTGCTCCTCGCCTACCACCCCATCTTCTGGTAGCAGGTCGCATCGACTTACCTTCTGGCCCTCTTAGCCTACAGGAAGGTGCGGCTATGTCAACAACCCCTCTGGTAATTGCAGATGTTAAGTTCCTTAAGAACATTCTCCGATAGTTAGGTTTTATTTAAATGTGTTTGCTTTTGAATCTATTTAATTAGACAGTTGTATTCACGTTACACCCATCTCTTGCCCTGGTTTTAACAATAGGCTCAGCTTCCATAGCATACGTTATTTTGGTAGGAGATAGTGTGGCATCACCCTGTTTTCTCTATACATATAATAAAATATGTATTTTACCATACTGCTTGAAAGTTTCATTCCTCTTAATACGTAATTCAACTAACCCTTTTTCATTTAGTAATTTAATGTAATTTTACACCTCAAAGGAAAAGCCGGCAGCCACATAAAACCACTAAGGTAGACAGGTAGACACACACAACAACCAATAAGAGGCAAATCGTGCTCTGCCAAATGGTAGATCTTAGGCTACGCCCAAAACACTAGGAAATCTAATCCACTAAGAGAATCGACCGGACAGAAGTGTTCCATACTCCGCCACAACTTGCAAAGGCCGGATAGGGGCTGGAATCACTTAGGCCTGATCAACCTCTTGTGGGAGCTACACCCAGGTCTCAGCGATGAAGTGATGTGTGCCGCTCAAAAGCTCTGTCCAACGCTTGCAAAGGTCAGACTATAGGACTGCAGAATGTTACTGCACATCACAAGTCTGAGCACTGGAAGTACACACTAGGCTCATTAATGCACCACCTTATCCTCTGTGGATTGTTTTGTTCTATTCCACATGCGTTACTCTCGTGAAATAGATTAAAGTGGCCATTAAAAGCCATAGTAGATGAGACCACTAACTTACCCCCTTCAGAAATTACCATAAGTAATATCTATACTCCTTTCCCTGCACATCTCACGGTGCCAATATTTCCGCCACTAGTCCAACTACTCGGTATGGAACATCCAGCCATAGAAGCAATTTTACGGGAAGGAGAGACCATCTTAGGCATTAAAAGACACTGGTTAAAGACCCCCCTGCAAGAGTCTCTACGACCAGTTGCCACAGTCAACGAGGACATCTGCACCAATACACTTCTACCAGAGCCAGCCGCTGTTCAACCACTCACCCCCCACATGAACCAGCCAACGAGAAGGAGCACCCCTCATCCCATCACTCGTAAGGTACAGTGCCCACCGAGACGAAGGATTGTGTGCTTAACCCCAAATTTTGTCCCGACTAGACAGCCCACGCGGCCCATACTATATACCGGCCGGCCCTCAAAGAGGGATTAAGAACCCGGTCTTATTTGTTTTTCCTTTAATGCACCCTGCGATTCTGGCATCACTATATTTTAAGTCTTTCAAAGTAACCTAGGCTAAATCTTCCTATACAGAAATGCATCTTGTCAAAATAAGCATAGGGTTTAAATTCCCTGGACATTGGTCACGGGTTGACGGAACTAGGCCACAGTGTAAGATTCATCCCAACATGGAGAACCCCCCACCCAAGCCAGGTGTTACTTATTTAAAGTTGTGAGATTTGTGATTCAACCGAGGCCTACGTGAACTACCTTTCATACTTCAAAATGGCACCCAACATAGAGCATAACTGCTTCACAGGCGCATATATATCTCCTCTCTATCTATCTATCTATCTATCTATCTCTATATATATATATATATATATATATATATATATATATATATATATATATATATATATATATATATATATATATATATATATATATATATATATATATATATATATATCTCTCTATCTCTCTCTCTCTATATATATATATATATATATATATATATATATATATATATATATATATATATATATCTCTATCTCTCTCTCTATATATATATATATATATATATATCTCTCTATCTCTCTCTATATATATATATATATATATATCTCTGTGTGCGTGTGTGTGTGTGTGTGTGTGTGTGTGAGAGAGAGAGAGAGAGAGAGCCAGGTTTCAAAACGACACCCGAGTAGGACCCAAAACCAACTGAGAGATGCTTCACAATAAAGCAGTTAAAACCCTGCAAAAGACTTGTTTTCTTTCAAAAAAATCTGTCTGTTGAGCCTCTGGACCAGAAATGAACTTTTCCAAAACTAATAACTGGGCGGCGTGTTCATTTCACAACTACTATGATTGAATACGCCTTCAGAGGCTTCAGTTATAATGCCAGCGTTGAGCAGATTGCGAGAATATTCACCCAAGTCATCTGGCAGAGAGTAACATGTTCTCCATTTCCTGGTACCACTCAGAAATGTTGACCCTGTCTAAAGAAAACCCCAACACAAATTTTCTTGGCCTATCTGGCCCTTGCTATTATCCACTCAAAATTTTGACCTTCCTCCTACCGTCCTGTGTTATTTCATGACTGTAAAATCAGGCTGAGAATAACTCTACAGGTAGCATACGTGACATTTTCTTGGTTTATAGACCCCTTCATCATAAGTTCACAACAGATGTCAAGATTTCAAGAGCAACAGAAGATCTTTCAAGTACAACATCGACCTGGTTCAGTCACACAGGTTCCTACAGTTGCTGGCACCACAGTTATCATCAAATAAACCAGCGTCAGCTGCACCACAATTTAAGTGCTGCACTCCGTGCTATCATTATCTCACAGAGACAACTCCACATATGTACTTGTACTGGTATACAGGCACTAATTTATATTTAATTTTTGCCTTTGACATCAATTAAGAGACATGTTAAACATTTGTTACAATTACACAATAAAAACTCCTGCTAAGTATGTAAACGTGTAAATAATTGGTGAAAAAATTGATTCGTATATGTGTCAAAATGCAATTTTACAGTTCGTCTTGCTTTTGAGGTTGCCCTACATTAAGACAAATATGGTACAGCTGATGCCAGCTAACAGCCAGCGGCGCTAGAGCCCACGACGGCGCTTACCAAGTATGTGTCACGTGTCCCGCACGTGCACAAAGAAGCCAATAATTTTGAACTTTCGAATAAATATTATTTTCAGTGTAAAATATGTTCTATTGTCTTTGCAGTGTTTAATATGTCTTAAACTATGTTCAAGTGTTTGTACTAATTTTAAATTATTTGGTGATAAAATTCAAAGTGCCCGCCGCACCAAGATTAAGAATACTTAATATTCTGGCATGAACGCTGTCATAAAGAGACAGCAAAATAATATTGAAATACATAAGAAAATTATACAAATGTAAAACAATACTTAATTTAATTTCTGCCATTTTATTTTCACTAATTAAATATTTTACTCGGTGTGCATAGCACTTCCGCTTATGTGAACCCCGTAGGCGGCCTTGGTAGGTCCGTGCGACGCTCGTATTCGGACAGTCTGTCGAGGAGAGCTGGCGAGGTAAGACACAGTCATGTATGCACTACAACTTTTGTTCACTGATTTAGGTTTCCATATTCAATTTAGTTTACCGGTTAATCTTTGCTTGCGTACAGTTTTGCCAGTCACTTTCCCCAGCATTATGCTTCCGCTTTATTAATTTCTTGCGCCTTTGCTGCATTTTTAACTTAATCGAGGAGAATGAGGAGAAGTATGTCGGAGAGGTCACGCGACCCGCGAAATTTGAATCAGGCACCATCCGCCTATGTTTATGGCATTTCATTGTAATGTCTTCATTACTGCTACACACAATTTTACGGGCTATATTTTTATGTATGTATTTGGGGGTAATTTTCGTGTTTGAATATTTTACGGCAACATCACAAATAACCACGTGGCCGACCGATGCCAAGTCTTTGTATACGCCATCGTTGCGTTTGAGAGCTTATTTATGTAACATTGTATGTGCAATAATTTATTTCACAGTTCTATGTCAATTTTATTCAGGGTTCAATTTTTTTTTCACGTAAATTTATGCTTTTGTACTTGACCACGCGGTCACATTAGTGTTTGATTTTACCGCCATCAGGCATGTTACACACCTGTAACCACTACAATCATAAGAGAATAATTTTCTCAGCAAGAATAATCTTTTGTCTGACTTTAATTTGCCATTTCCATGCAGAAATATTGCAATTTCACCTTCACCACGTGGTCCGCTACGAACTTCATCCAGCGGCATCCGCGCAATCTAAGCTTGTTTTCACACATGCGTGTGTTTATTGTGAATATTCATCTCGTGTCCCATCTTGTTCATGTATCATTCAAGAGTATACGTAATTTTGTAATTAATGTACGGTGCAATTATTCCCGTCCTAGCTGGCTCTGTGTATAGGCTGTGTACGTGCTGGAGGGCGAGCCCCGAAGAGTTTGCGTTAGTGATGCCGAGTGATCACGCATGTTAATATATATTAAGGGTTTCATTTGTAATTCACCGTGTCCTGTCTTCAGGGAAAAACCGTCAGTCCACTCTAGCGGATGTCTGCCCTCTTCCCTTGTGAAGGCTATGCTTTCATGCACCTCGGTGAGATCATCCATCTAGGTGTGCGGGCTGGGGAGCACCCAAGCGAAATTGGCTAGTCATGACCGAGATAATCATTTCATTGGCACGTTGATGTGTATACATAATAACAATAAAAAAAGTCTACAGAGAACTTAATTCTTTTATTCAATATTGACAGTGTCCTAGCCACATATGTTTTTTTAAGTGTTTATTTCCAGTGATGTTCGTTAAAAAGTTTAGTATTGCCTACATAAGTATGCATGGGTGAGACGGACACACAGAACCCACAGCATATCCCTGAGAACCCTGAGTCTCAATAGTGCGGTGATTGGGAAGCACCACTGGCACCCAAATTATCAGTAAGTATTTGTGTCATTGTTCGTCTTGTCTCTCACCCAACGGCGTCACAGTATTCATGCCTTAACAACCTCAGCAAGTGACTGGCATATTAAGAAATGCTCTTACCGACAAGAACAGAAAATTAAGGCTTCCACATGCTAGTTTGCTTGTTTGAAACCACAAAACACACAAGCTCTAAGGCCAACTCTTGCTCGCTTATCACATACCTCATCACCTCTATGCACTAGGCTAGCTAATGTCGTTCCGTCGGCAACTCGCCTGGATGTGACTTCCGAGTGGCAACCCTGTATTTTATGGCACTTATACAGTTAAAAGTACAATGACACCATTACAAAGTTTCTGTGTAGAAAATTTAGCATCTAAAACTGGTTCTGAAAGCACCAGTTCATTTTAGCCAATTCCATTCCTAAAAAAAAATTCTTGGAGTTGAAAATAGAACTTAAAACTTGTCTTTGAAATCAAAACGTTTCCTAACTGCTTTTCCTGTGTAGACACTACTACAAAATATTCAACAGTTTTTGAATAACAAATTTTCTATCAAACTTCTACATACTTCATGCGCCAACAAGGCAGAATCTTTAATTCCCTTGCAAATGCAGATTGAAAAAAATTAACATTGCAGCTGTTGACAAGAAACAATGTGTGTTTCTATAAGGGTACGTCAAACTGTGATGGATACCCACTGCCCTATTTAAGCATTAACACAGCTCAGTGATGAGATATTTTTTATGTCAAAATGGTAATGGCTCATTAATTGGTTAAGTACTACCAAAATGATTTTTAAATGAGAAAATAATTCAGAGCATTCATGACAGTTTCATGGTACCTTGAACAAGTCAACAAACTCCAGCTTGATGACATCAGGCTGTGGAAAAGACTCTTGGAACCTCTTCATTTTACCCACAGTCAAAGGCTGGTCTTCACCTCCAATGTCGTTATCTCCAGGAACGAACACTAACTGTGGGTACAAAATGAGGGCGAAAATTGAAACACACAAGTAAAAACTAAGGTTCCTTAAATTTATCACTATATACAGTACTTAAAATTGTAGTTTTTTTCCTGTTAAAACCACAAAATTTGTTGCAATTACATGGTTTTTACCACAAAATGTGACATACTGTGACTTTCTTACATAATGACATTTCCCAATAAAAGTTCTTACGTGATTATTGAATACCTGTTAAATTTTTTTTACAGAAGGTAATCAAAGAGATACAAAAATACCCCCCACCTCCCTAATTTCAAAAAAAGGTCAAGGAATATAGAAGTTGAAGGAAAAAATTGTTACAACAGTAAATTTGTTCAGTCTATGCACACATTCCAAAATGTTACATCACCCTTGCTCATATTTGACATGTTTTTTATATGTACGTAACAATTCCTTTTCCTATTTTAAATTATTAAATTTAAATAAGCACAGATATCAGTACAAATACAAGTACTGGTATAACATATGTTAAACCTGTGAAATGGCAGGAACTGTATTCAACTCATTACAAGATGACTTACAGTGATTTGCGCCAGAGAAGAGAAAATGACATATCAGCCACAAACACTGGAACCATATCGATACTATAAACTGCAGACAGTCAAGTTGACTGAATTACTGTATAGTTATCTGCAGTAAGACATGGCGAGAATAGGCCGCTAGGCCATCAACATGTGCTGCTTCAAGTACAGAAGTACAGCAGTCACGGTGTAACACATGGTACTGTGCAACCAGGTCAATGGCGATCACTTCGAACAATTGTAATAAAATGTGCCATTTAGATGTCACGTTTCTTCGAGCGATTGTGCTACACATTCTCTAAATACTAACTGTATACAGCATAGCTCTCTTGTATTTTTATTTTTTCGTAGCATGAAGATGCATTTCCGACTATATGTTCATTACGTCAAAATGCTCGTATGGACACCCCTCTTGCATCCACAAAATAATATCTGCACTAATTTCAAGGACATAATATATATACTGTATTTCGGCGAGTACAGGCAACACATTAAAAAAAAAAATGGCTACAAAAAGTGGGGTGCAGCTTATATACGAAATATTGGCATAAACATTTTTTTCCCCCCCCCAAAACATGTTTAGAAATTTGTCAAGATACAGTACATTTTAATGATTTAATTCTTAAAGGAAGGCAGGAAGGAAGGAGGACTATGTACCTGGAGCTTGAGTTGCATTGTATTTTGTTCAAAATACACATTTTTTACGAAATCACTTTACATGTGTAGAATGTGCTGATCTACAAAAAAAATACACATGAGACGAGGTATGAAGACTACTTTCAAGACGCTAAGCACATTAAAAGTCCCATAGTTCCAACAGTACAAGGGGAACACTGCATGCCATTTCAGAGCCTTGCATTTAGATATGCCGGGACAACAGGCATGTGGGTCAGTGCCACCCTTATCGCTCCCTCGCTTCTGTACTTCAAATGACCAAAACAACTCCAGGCACATAGGACTCTTAATGGAGAAATTTTTCTAATCTAAACAGTTTTGTTTGTAATATCTGGCAGTGAAGTGATGATGGATGTATAAAGTATCATTGTAAATAGTTCGGCTAGGACACAGACATGCAGATGAAGGACGGATGGATGGCAGATTATTGAAACTCCGACCTTATAGAAAGAACAATGGCACTAGTCCAACCCATCACAAGCACCCAGGAAATTCTAGCAACTAAGATATAAAGATCAAATACACTGCCAGTCACCTTTATGCTGGGGTCAACATGGAAGATGCTCTGGAACCTGTACAGATATCGGCTGTACTCCTCTTCGCTTGCTATACTGCCCTCATCCATCAGATCTCCCAGGAACATGACAACGTCTGGGCGAATGTGGTCCACTGCTCTACGGAATGTTTTCGATAAATACCTGTCAGGAAAAACAAATATGCTGCAGTAATATATTACAGTAAAGCGCTCTTAAGAAGTTTTCTGTTAAGAAGTTTACCTGCTTAGTAAGGTTTAAAAAGTTTGCACTTTGTCTCTTACAAGTATATAATTTTACCCTTTTAAGAAGTTTTCCTGCTTAATAAGCATACATTCTTCAGAATTTTACCGAAACTTCTTAGCAGGGTTTCACTGTATTTGTAATAAATGAATAGAAGCTAAGCTGAAAACTATAAAACAGAATTTCTTCTCCTAGTTTTGAAGAAGAAGAAGAATAAGAAGAAACCTACACAAAAATGGTTGTTACAACTTGTAATTGTTTACTCTGCAAGGATGAAAAAGCATACCAAGACTTGACTTGGATTTAGTTTTCTTTATCATCAAGTGTTCCATTATTTGAGATATTTCATCAGTTTACCTCTTCCTGTACTTAAACCCCACTGCATCTACACGACAGTGTCTCTGTAGAGTAGCTGGCATACGCAAATCATTGGCAGACCAACACTTACTAGCAGGCCCACCCGCAGAGGGGACAAACAGGGCAATTTGCCCTACCGCCATTGTTACTTACTGTCATCGTCATAAGACGATGCAAAACCTGCTCATGAAATAATTTTTACATTTGTCCCTTCTGTGGGTGGTCCTGCTAGTAAGTGTTGATCTGCCAATGATTAGCATATGCCAGCTACTCTGTAGGGGCTCAGCCCTGAGATGCACTTAGGTCCCATCCCTATCTAGGACCTCCAACTCTCCTCTTAGTTTTAAGTTAAGGTAGGTTAAAAAAATTGGCTGTTGTCGTCTAGCTTGATGTCTCACCCAATTTTTATAATTGTTTCATTTTGTGGAGGATGGTTGTACACATTTATCATGTCTGAGATTCCAGTGAAATTCAGTTGGATAAAGTGCTGAACATAAGACACTTTTTGTTACAAGTACATTATATCATTAAACAAATTTAATGTATGCAAGTAGCACAAAAAGCTTAAGACAAGTCCGAAGCTCCAACAAATGTTAGTCTTCATGTGTATCACAAGCTCCAGTTTTTGTATTTTGTGAACATTTTGTACTGCTTGACCAGCCTCAGCTACAGAGTGGTTATCTCATTTGGAAACATTTATGTTGATTGAAGCAGAATACCATTCAGGAAAGTGGATTGTATCTGTGAGCCTGTTTCCGCATCTACTCTAGGATGACTTTCTTTTGCAACTCAAGGAGCCATGCAAAAATATTATTGATAGATATTTGGTTTTGCTGGCAACTTAAGCACTCTGAATCTCAAATTTGTACTGAATAGATTAACAGCCTTTTGAGGAAGAAAAAAAAAAAAAAAAAAATGACATGACAGTGAGGATACCTGGTACCGAGTGTGGCACAAGTATACTTAGTGATCTCACCTGTCGTTATCCCACCGGGTGAGGGAACCGAAGTGTGACTCATACTGCTCCCCCAATAACTGCGGGTCGGCGACCAGAAGTATCGTCATGCACCTCGCAGCACCTTCACATAGCAGCTGTGGCCACCAAAACCACTTCTGCAAGGAGTAGCTGATGAACTCATTGTACAACACCAGTATCGCCAATACCGCCAGTAGAAATTTTCCTGTGCTCCTTCTGATCAACAAACAGAAGTAAGTGTGTCACATGTGAATACTTGATCATTTCACAACCAATGGTGAGTTGTGGTTGTGTTGCAGAGGAAGTAATGCTTGGTGATAACTGTACACAGCTCTGAATGTGTTATGAAGCACTCTTCACTAAGCGGCATTATGTAAGACACCAGAAAAGAATTCTTCAGTAATATGATGGTGAATTCCTTCCTTTGCAACATACACAATATGCTTCACCACTGTTATCATCAGCTTAAACATAACCCTTACCTTTATATTTGTTGTATTCATTTTTAGTGTGTATTATTTGGTTGGTGATAACAAGTGCATCCCTGTCTACATCTGCAAGTGTGTCAAGTACTGGAAATTAGTAGCGGCTTGTATTCTTACGTTTCAAATTTTGACAAGAATACATATTCAAAATCAGACTGACACATGGGATACTGGGACAGAACCAGCAATATAATGTTTGCAGCACAATCCACTCCAACACCAATTAAATTAATATGTGGTACTGTTTGATTGCGCATATGACTACGATGCAAGCGTAAACTTGAGTGGGCGCCATGCATGCGCAAGATGCAGGTGGGGGCCTCAACTACCGAGCAGCAATTATGGGTGTGGGCGAAATTTTCTGGGCACTGTATCTTGTGACACTGATGTGCTAGCATGCTGATTTTAGTGCCAAATGAAAGATCTCGTCTAGATCTGTCAATTTAAGCAATACAAGCACCACATTCCAAAGAAAGTAGCCTATTACCTGTACTCAGACGTAAACACATTACACCCACACCCAGATTTGTTTTGCGAGTAGTATTTATTTTTCCAGTGAAATCAACCCCCTGTGATATTGATAGCTTTCCCAGGTTTACAGTTGACAATGCTGGTATAGGCTGTTCACTGTAAAAAGAACACTTGAAAGCCCTGATTAAGATCTACTTGTATGCACATTACGTATTCTTCCACCACATGTACAATTAACATTGCCATGGGCCTCATCACTTTATTAATACGTTGAAACTGTGAAATTATTAAGAAACTAAATACTTTTAATGTGCTCAGTTTTACACTTTGATGCATTAAAATCCAAAAAGAAGGCAAAATAAACTATTTTCAGTTAACACAAATGGTTACCTAACACCTTTAATTCAATGTTAAGACTTTCTATCCATAGTTACTAACTTTACTGGGCGAATGTCACTCAGTGTGCCCATTAAAATACATGGATGCAGAGTCAGTGACTTCTTTCTAAGGTTCATCTCTAAAGTGCTCACTTTATCATAAACAACCTTTAGAACAAACCAATGACATCCACTCACAGTTGCAGCAACAAAAAGGAGACTGCTGCAGTGATATCAACTGCAATAGAAAAAGAGGTCCCTTCTATACACAACTCGTTTTTCGTGTTTGCATTCAGTCTGTAAATTTGCCTCAACCTTAACTTATATGTGATTGAATACTGAATGATTCTGGTTCCGAAAACATCACAACTGTTGTTGTAACAGGAAGTCTGCTATGTTCGTGTTGTATTATTCAGTTGTTGTTTTGCATATCTGTATATACCATCGTCAATTTGTCGTGGTTTATTTTTCTTGTTCCTTTGCTATAACCAATTTAATTTCTTCAACAGAAACTTCTGTAGGCTATGTCATCGACGCATCTGTTGATGACAGCTAACATTAATGCTGGAGTCACAATATTACCATGACTACGACATGACAGCCTGAAGAAGACAAAAAAATGTCTAATAACTAATAAGAAGCAATGTCAGCCAGATACAATAGCAGTCTTGACAGCACAACAGTAAGATTCCGTTTCTGCTTTTAGTTGTCTCAAACTCATCAGGGTACACAAAGAATACAAATACTACATCATGAAACAAAATTTTGTGCATATTTTCCTCCTGTGGTACCGTAAACCAACCAACCTACTGGGATAACTTTGAAACATTCAAAATTTTTGTTTTGGTGAAACAGAGAACTGTAGATAAGTATTTGACATTTTTAATGTTATCTACCCTGATAAAGGCTGTTCACGAAAAAGTGAGCACTTTAGAAACCAGCCTCAGAAAAATGTCACGTCCCGTGACTGCACATATTATAACGGGCTTACTTGGTGACATATGCCCAGTAAAGTTGGTAATGATGGATGGAAAATAGTTCTATATCTTAACGTCAAATGAAAAGTGTTAAATAAACATTTGTAACAACTTAAATTACTTCTTTTACTTTGTACAATGTATCGATAAGGTGCCCCATGGAACATTGATGAGGAAAGTGGAGGCGCTGATACCAAACAGGAGGATACTGGAATGGAGAGGGGATTTTCTCAGGGAGCGAAGGCAGAGGGTGAAAATGGGGGAGGCAATATCGGAGGAAGAGGAGGTTATGTCAGGGGTACCACAGGGAAGCGTGCTGGGTCCTTTGTTATTTACCATAATGGTAAATGACATGGGTTTGGGGATTAGGGGAAAAATCAGATTGTTTGCAGACAATTGTGTCGTATATGCTGAGGTGGAAGAGGGGGGGGGGGTGGAAATTTGCAGGTGGACATTGATAAGATATGGTTGTGGAACAGAAAAAATAAAATAAAGATAAATGTAAGAAAAACTAAGGTAGTGAGGTTCACAAGGAAGAAGATGATTAGCAGGGACACGTACAGATGGGAGGGACAAGAGAAAGAAGAAGCAGCAGAATATAAGTATCTAAGGATTGTACTACAGGGAGACCTCAGGTGGAAAAAACAGGTAGAGAGGGTGGTAGCAAAGGGAAGAAGGGCTCTAGGTATGCTGGGAAGGGTGCTGAATGGAGTCAGCTGTGAGGTGAAGGAGAAGGCGTATGGCACAATGGTACGGCCAATGTTAGAATATGCTGCAGCAGTATGGGACCCATATGTGGAGGTGGAGGTGCGAGAACTGGAAAAGGTGCACAGAAAGGCAGCAAGATGGGTGAAGGGTAGGTGGAGAAGGCAAGGGCAGGATGCTGAGGAAGAAGGGAACTATAGGCCATCAGTGATGATGAAAGAAATGGGGTAGAGCTCATTGAAGGACAGGAGGAAAGTTGAACGGTTAGTCATGATGTACAGGATGGTGAATGAAGAGGGAGGATGGGGAGGGCTACACTGCAAGATAAGTAAGGGGGTGTTTAGAGGAAGAGGAATAGCAGTGAGAAGCTTCAGAGGGTGTGGAGGAGAACGGAGCGGGGTAGGCAGTCCATGCTTGTGAGGTCTGTGAGGGAGTGGAATGTGTTGAGGGAGGAATTGGTATCTGTGAGAGGGGTTGGTAAATTCAGGAAGGGAGTGGAAAAGGAGTTGGTTGGGTGAAGGAGAGCTGAGAAAGCTCGCTACCGGGCGGTAGCGTAATTGCGAGTGTATGTATGTATATAATCCGTAAAAAGGAACAGATTTTGAAATATTAAAATTGTTTAATAAATTCAAAGCTTCAATTGATCGCAGTATGAATACAGTGATGAGGCCTATGTCAGTGTTAATTTTACATAAGGCGAAAAATACACAATGTGCATACAAGTAGTCCTTAAGCAGGGCTTTCAGAAGTGCTCATTTTAACGTGAACAACCTATAGCTAGATGTTAGCTAAACCTTCACCAAACAGCTGAAAAATAAACATTTTGAGCGGTGCAACATAACCCCGGTCTAGATAAATAATAAACAAACGTAGTATCAAAACCACCCTTCAGAATGGGTTCAAATATAGTCACATGCAAAGAATCATTCTCTTTATCATGAGGTTTGTGCTGCAAATATTGGTTATTTTGTGGACAACTTGACATATTAACCATTTCCAACAGCCACGCACAATGCTTTTCAGAATGCTATTGTTTCGGAACCATGATAACCAAATACAATATCACACAAAATTTTGTTGTGTTCTGACATATTGGGCAATCACATTGTACCCACTGTTCTATTGCAATTCCAACATGACTGGGTTTTCTGCAATATTCTAGGTTCTCTGCGGCAAAGCCTTGCAATGACATAAGTAGAGAATAACTAGTCTGCACAATATATGCAAAAATGACACAAAAGACAGTTTTGTGAAATTTTTGTGAGAAGATTAACTATATTATCAACTATATATGTACCATATACTAATAGTTTCATATTAATCCCTTTCCTTAAATTATGTATCAACCTGTATAAGGCCTAATTAGTAATTGGTACGATCCAAACCAAAGGAGGGATGAACGCACCCTCGATAGCCCCCAATTTATATAATTTCTGAGTCTTCAGTGGAGGACATCACAGCTGAGCAGTTTCAATGGTTTAGGTTATTTGTTACTTTTTAGTAGAATAACTTTGTAACCTTAACATCACGTTGATCTCTGCTTTGAAGTGATACAACTATGCATCATAAAAACTTTTTAATTGAATAAGTTGGAATAATATTATTTTTGACTTCAATGCAATATATTAAGAATTACCTAAATTTCTGACTTTTAACCATTGAAGATTTTTCTGGATATTATCAGTATGCCAAATTCATGCAATACTGAAACATCCACATTTTATATTATCATCTTCGCACGGCACTTTAACATTTAGTTTGTAAACATAATTTGAACCTTGAACTTCAGCCGATTGGTCAATCAGTAACACCAAAGACTGCATGCATCTAACCTAACAAAAGAACAAAAGTAGAGAATCAACTACCAGAGATCTGGCTTCAACTCTAGAGCACAAAATGTTCACCAACATGGCGTCTTGATCATACACAAGAGTACATTTGCTTCTGCTAGATCTTCAGCATTCATATCGTGGGATTTTGATATTTAAATTGGACAGTAATGAAAAAATCATGTTCAAGTATTTTTTTCAAAGAAACTGAATTGTGATTTATCAAGGTGAGTAGACGCCTCTTGTGCCGCTATTGCGTACAGATGTATTCACAGCATCCAAGTTGCAGATATATATATATATATATATATATATATATATATATATATATATATATATATATATATATATATATATATATATATATATATATATATATATATATATACGAATAAAACGGAAATATGTGCAAAAATTTTTGTGGCTCCTAAACCTTAGGACTCAACACAACTCCCCTCGTAGTATCTGCCAACATACCTCTCGCACTATCAAGGAAGAGGAAGGGATGGTAGGTGTTCATCAATAAGAACCTTTCAAAGACAGAGTAACTTGATAGTTATTATAATGCTGCCTAGAAAGGGTGGGTGTACACACAGTGTAATAATAAACATTCTTTTGTCCTATTTTTATTATTGGTCACACATTGTCTTTTATACTAATTAGGCATTTTCCACTTCTATATATTAAACATTGCTTTCAAAACAATATTTCACAATAGATTGAATTAAAAAAAAAAAAAAATCATAATGAGCCCAAACGCAGATATCTGCAACCGTTTGTTGAGCTACAGTTCAACAGCAGCCCTGATCGAGCACCATGCCAGTGACAAGATCATCAGTTGAAGCCATCAACTTCGTGTTTGGAGAAGCGTCCACTTCATCCAAAACTGTGCGAGTCAGCTGAGTGTCCCACTTTCATATAACCATGTAGGCGACAGCAGGACATTATTGTGGTTCAGATACCAACCGACTGGCATATGTGCTTACACTCAGCGCTGCGCCATCAGTGTGTAGCATGCATGAAGGCGATATCAGGCTTCATAGCGCCCCTAATCAGGATGCATACCAACAACCCACACCATTGCACAACACAAAACACAAAGTGTTTGAGAGTGTTAGTGTTGGAATATTTGATGTAAATCCTTATTTTTCTAATATAAATTTTATTTCTATTCTATTTAAATTGAGAAGTTTTGTTTTGTTAAGTTAGTTATTGTTAGGAAAGAATAAAAATGTTATATGTGTGGCGGAAAATAATAATGGAGTTCGTTTTTCTTGGCAGTGAAAATAATGTGTGCATTACTTTGTTAATTATTGAGTTCTTTCTTCCTAAAATGTGATGGGTGTAGCGAAAACCACGAACATGTTATGGGCCCAGGAGTCCCAGAAGAAAGAAATAAACAGAAATGGAATATTGGGAAGTAATGCAAAAGAGAAACGAGTGATAGTTGCCAAACAAAACCCAGCTATTAGAAGAGGAATTATGGCGGGATCATTCACTTGGGAAGATACATGTAATAGAAATGTAGCCAAGCTTATGGTAGACAACTATTTCTCATGGGCACTAAAAGTAAAACAAAAGTTATTATTGAAAGATGTCTGGGAAGCGGTTATCGAATACAAGGACACACCTGGATATGTTTTGCCCCATACGGAAACAAGAAGACGAGCAAGAAATAATGTGATAATATTGGCAATTATTTTTTAATATGTAGGAGAAAACTTTGAGGGCGATATTGCAGAAATTGATTCGGCAAATAAAGCATGGAAGAAATTAGATGAGCCATGCAATGATGGAGGACTTGTGAATGGTGCCATGAACTTGAAGCAGCTGACTCATTTCGTTAAGCCGAAAGACATGAGTGTGCAAGTATATTTTGCCAAAATTAACCAATTGTGGAAGAAAACAACCAAGGCTGGATACGAGTTTGAGCGACAAGTTGCAGGGATGATTGTTGGAAACCTCGCAGAAAAATTTGTAGTGTGTGTACGTTCTCTAGAAGCATAAATGACGAAACTGTCGCTGTTCAAGGTGAAAACTAGGCTTCTAACTGAAGAAGGAAGGAAGAAAATTCAGTTAAGTGAAATGGAGTCCAACATTTTCAAGCATGAGCTGGATCAAGCTCAGGCATTGGTTGTGCAGCAGAAACACCATCTCAAGAAATAAAATGGATGATGCGCGCATGGTAATAAAGAAGAAGGGCGACAGTACAACTGCTACAGTAGTGGGAAACAAGGACATGTATCCAAATACTGCCACAACACATCAAGGTGCTTCAACTACGGGAAGCTTGGACATCATTCGAAGGTATGCAGAGAACCAAGAAAGGAAGTACCGCCACAAGATAGAAAATCAGTAGACGCTAGTTGTGAATTTGTGAATGCAGAAGTGCTACATGTAGTAGATAAATCTATGAATATGAAAGTGTCAGTAGAAAGTGGAAAGAAGAGAGGTTGGTTATTAGACTCATGTGCTTCACATCATATGTGTCCATCAGAAGAAATGTTTGTGGATACATCAAGGAATGTAGTAGGGAGTGTGGAAATTGGAGACAACAGTAAGCTAGGTATTAAAGGTATAGGTAAGGTAATTGTAAGGATGGAAACTGGCTGGACGATTACCTTTACAGATGTGTTTGTATGTACCTAACCTAGGAACAAATTTGGTTTCAGTAGGGAAGTTGACAAGCAAAGGATTCAAGGTTAGTTTTTCAGGTGAAAAGGCTGTTATATTGGATAAGAATATAAAGGAAACATTGTTTACTGCCAACAGGAGAAATTATGTGTATGTAGTACAAACAGAGGGTAGAAATGAGTGTGCAAATGTAATGATGTGACAGAGCAAAAACTTACTGTAAATAGCAGTAGCATGGCATATTTGTGCATTGGAGAGGTTAAATTGTGGCATTAGAGGTATGGCCATGCACACCCTGAAGCTTTAATTAAACTACCTGAGTTTGAGTTAAAGAGAAACCCGGGGATGGAGACTTGCTCAGTGTGTATTCAGGGTAAATGGTGTAGCAAAGGGGTTCCAAAATATTGTGAATATATGGCTGAGAAACCACTTGATATTGTGCACACAGAAGTTGTGGGGAAAATCAATCCACCTTCTCTAGGCCAAGCACAATATATTGTAACCATGATTGATGAGTATTCCAGGTTTAATGTGACTATTTGTGTAAAAACTAAGAATGAGGTACTAGATGTATTCTGTAGGTATCAAGCAAATGCAGAAAAGTTACATGGTATGGGTATTGGGGTGATAGTCAGAAAATGGGACAGAGTACACTTGTAGTGGGTTTCAAGAGCAATTACAAAGGTCAGGCATTACACACAGAAGGACTGTACAATACACTCCACAACAAAATGGATTAGCAGAAAGGCAAAACAGAACCATGCTTGATACAGTTAGTTGTCTATTGATTCAATCTAGTCTACAAAAGGAATTTTGGGGAGAAGCAGTTATGACTGTAGTTCATGTAAGAAATAGGTGTCCATCACCTGTAATATGTTTTCAGATTCCTTATGAATTGTGGTTCAACAGGAAGTTAGGTGGGGAAGAGATTGCTAAATTGAAAATATTTGGATGCCAAGCATGGGCAAGGGTGAACAGAAAAAAGTTAGATTCTAAGGCAGAATCATGTGTTATGATTGGGTATCAAGCGGGGACAAAAGATGGCTATAGGTTGTGGAGTCTTGAAAGGGAAAAAGTAATAATAAGGAGGGGCATAGTATTTGAAGAGGAGAAATTCCCATTTAAGGGAGGGCAAGTTAAAGAAGTACCCAAAGTAAATGTGCCAGAGTACATAGGAGAGGAGACATATTTTGACATAGCACAAGTAGAGGGTCCATAAGTAGAAATAGGATTTGAACTAGAAAGTGTAGGGAAAGAAATTGAGGTCAATGAGGGGATATTGGGGGTTGAATCACTAGTTAGACAAATTGAGCCAAATATAGAGGAACCGATACCTAATCTGAGGAGATTGGCTAGACATAGGACAGAAAATACTTGTGTATGTTGTAGGGTAGTAAATGTAAAAGAAATAGTACAGGAGAAAGTGACAGAGCCCATGATGGTTGGTGAAGCTCTGTCGAGCTTAGAGTCTGATAAGTGGATAGAATCCATGAATGTAGAAATGAATGAGATGAAAGAAACTATGTTTGGGAAATCATTGAGCGACCAGAAAATATGAAGGTGATTGGTTCTAAATGGGTGTTCTCATTGAAGCATGATAGTGAGGGTAAAATTCAGAAGTATAAGGTTAGGTTGGTAGCTCAGGGGTTCAAAAAACAGATGAATTTTGATTATGAGGACACATTCAGTCCTGTGATAAAAATAAATTATAGAAGTAGAATAGGGTTGCGTTGTGGAGAATCTTGGTGACAAAGGCCTATTTGAATAGCAAATATTAATTGCACCATATACGTGGAACAACCAATGATGTTTGGAGAGTGTGATGCACACAACTATGTCTGTAAATTAAAGAAAAGCATCTATGGTCTTCCCAACTCTGGTAAGGATTGGAATATTTGTGTTGACAATGTATTGAGAAGGCTAGATTTCAATAAATGTATTAAAGAGCCATGTATTTACGTAAATGGTTATTTTATCATAAGATTGTATGTTGATGATATTATTGTGATAGGGTCGGAATAAGAAGTGAAGTCTGTGAGAGATAACTTAGCAAGTAATTTAGAAATCAAAGATTTGGGGATAGCCACAAATGTACTGTCCATCAAGGTAGAGCAAACAGAAGGAGGGGTCATGTTAAGTCAAAAGGTGTACATAGAGAAAATAATCAATGACTTCTGTATGACCGAATGCAAATCTAATAAAACAATTTTACCCTCTGGGGATAAAGAAGCTGAAGACGATGAACAGGCATTTAGTGCCACCATTTATCGAAGTGCAGTAGGTAGTTCGTTACATTTATCAAACCATACTAGACCAGACATTGCATTTGCAGTAAGCAAGGTCAGTCAGAGATGTCAGAATCCAAAAGTCAAGGATTGGAAAGAGGTCAAACATATTATAAGATATTTGTGTGGAACTAACGACTTAAAACTGTGTTTAAAGGGCCATGAAAAGTTTGTACAGGTATTTTGTGATGCAGACTCAGGAGAAAGTTTGTAACTGGCTATGTAACCATAATAGCAGGGGGAGCACTGTCATGGTACAGTAGAAAGCGGAGCTGTGCAGTCAGGTCGACAATGGATGCAGAGTACATGGCTATGGCTGAGGTCTCTCGCGAGGCGATCTGGGTAATAGATTGGCTTAAAGAACTTGGAATGGAAGTGATCATAAGTACACCCTGTAAAATCAATGCTGACAATGCAGCAGCAATTAAACTAAGTAATAGTGATAATGTCAGTGAGAAATCCAAACACATTTATATAATGTATCACATTTGTAGGGAACAATCAGAAAAATAAACAAATACTGATTTTGTTTGTGTTGCATCAGACAGAAATGCTGCAGATTTATTTACCAAGGATTTGCCGAGCAGTAAGGTTAAGAAATTTTGCAGTGTGATTGGATTGTTGTAGCCCATTATGTATCTAGTGGTTGTGATTCCGTGTAAATGATATGAGAAGAAAAAAATAGGGTGAGTGTTGTAATATTTTATGTATTTTCTTATTCTTCTCATAGAAATTTTATTTCCATTCTATTTAAATTGAGAAGTTTTGTTTTGTTGAGTTGGTTATTCTGAGGGGGAAAAAAAGCTTATGTGGGGTGGAAAATAAAAATGGAGTTCGTTTTTCTTGGTGGTTAAAATAATGTGCATATTACTGTATTATTCATTGAGTTCATTCTTCCTAAAATGTAATGAGTGTAGCGAAAACCACGAACAGTTAGTGGCCCCCAAAAGTAGAGTCTAATCATATCCAGTTTACCCGATGTGTACACCACAAACGAACTGTGTTTTAATATGTAATTTTAAATCACATCAAAGGGAAGTGCCAACAACTTCCTACTTGGGGCATGGGCTTCACCGGTGCCAACCAATGTTTATACCACACAGGCATCACCTGACTGGGAGCATTTCAGTTTATGTTATTTCTTTAGGTATAGCAAGTGTAAATGCATATGTTTATTTTGCAGCAGTCAATGGGTTTACGGACTCGGATAGATATATGTTGCCAGTACTACCTGCATGTAAACCTAACTACACGAAAGTGCATTGTTATTAAGAATTCAGTAGCTTGATGTGCTGTAGTTCTAGGACTGGTGATTCTGACTCGCATCCTGCTGGGGTGAGAATTTCTGATGTGCCCAGCGCCATAACTCGGTAGAGTTGAGGTCGTACAGCCGACGGTCTAAAGGGAATCGGAGAAATTGCATTTACCAGCACTGATGTGGCATAGCAGTTTGTACTGCTACACTCTTGCAAGGATGTAGGCTGCCTTGCACTCCTTTATACTTACACTGTGTTTACTCTGCATGCATGTGCAGGTGCCATAGATTCCCTAGGGAAACAACACTGTACACTGGCTTTAAACTTCGGCCTTTAGAGCTCCATGCCCAAAGTTACCTTGGAGATAAGAACTCGAATAAGAGACTGCTTCTGCTTGTATACTTCACACCTTTTACTAAGCATGATTGCATGCATAGCAGATATGCTGTATATACATTATGTTACACTGATTACAGCTTAAAGTTGTATGTACCGAGGGGGCATACATGAGGCGCATCTCCCAAGCAGCTACTCACGCTGATGGCTGAAGTCAGACTATGAGAACGACGTCAACTTGGTGGCAAGATGGCCGAGACCACCCTCAGAAAGCTCTATGGAGCTTTTCGAATACACAAATAGTGACATGATTGCTTGCTTGAGGTTACTACATAATTCTACTTCATATATCTAAACATGTTGGCGACATTCTCATACTCCCGAAACAATATTGTGTGAAAAAATGACATCATGGGAATACTGCCACACTTACAGGATGACTTGAAATGAAATGAAACCTGTCTCGGCAGTTTGCTGGTTGATGAAACATATTGACACTATTACATTTGATATATACTGGACACTTTATAATATCGCCAGAACAACTTTTAGCTGGGGAGTGCCTGGCAATTCCGCTTTGAAATTTGTTGTTCGAAGGGACCTTCTGGCAATGAAAACAAAGTGTGACTCATACTTTGGAATCTATGCCACACGAGCCTCTTGGGTGCAAGAGTGTTTTAAGTGATGTTCTCTGATGTGAGCTGAGCTACCGGCCCCTAGACCATTTGCCCGCCATCAACAAGAACAACAGCAACTAGGAGGCACACTCTACCCTGCACAGTAGCGCGCTGGTGCACAACACGACATGGGAGCAAGATAGTGCAAGACAGTGCTGTGTAGTGCAGTGCAGTATCTTGTTCAGGTACACCGCAACGAAGGGGGTGGACAGTGGTCATGCGACCACGCGCGCTTGGCGCACTGATACAGGAAGTAGTACCCTGTACTATTATTTTCACGAAATATTTTCAAAGGGCTGGAGTAGTAACGAACTGTTACTAATGCAAGGTAGGACACCAGTAACAAACCCTCAAAAGCCCTAGAGTTATTTTTCAAGTGTTTTTTTTTTCAAATGATTTGTTTGTTTACATTCATGTGTCATCACCTTCACATCACTGCACGTATTTTGCAAAGGGTTATATATTTGTTGATTCGTTATATGTTTTACACAAGTTATTGCAAGGGTATGTTTCTGTTAGAATAGTTTTTATCGTGCAAGATGCAAAGAAGTAGTCCCACATGGTCTACTCTGGCGGCAACCCCGGCGAGCGCGCCATGTTGAAAATTCAGTCATCTCGGAGAGCTCAGAGTGGTCGGTCACATACAGTTCGGTTCCGCGCCCTGGCAGCATTCATCATTAGTACCAATCATTTCTCGCTGCAATAGTCAAATTTACTTCAAAACCTTTTTCGTTAGCTGCCCGGGACACAACCTCTCACTTCCCCAGTGTTTGCATTGCCTGAAGAAGCATAATTACGCACCTAATGTAACGAACAGGCTTCGCGCCATTTTTACGCAGTGTTACCGCTGCCGACCGGTACTTGTTCGGCCAGTTATTTGCAAAGTGTTGCCTTCGGGACATGTTTCATTAATACCTGATAAATATCATGTCGGAAACCGAGTGGTTTTTATTGAGGTAAGCCGCAATGCATTTTAGGGTATGGGCCCTTATAATTTCCCTCCAAATTGCACGTGTGTGGAACTTTCTTTTCTTTGCAAGTATTTCATTGTGTAACGTAGCATAGGGGTGTGGATGCCCTTAATAATCCACCACGTAACACGCGTATCATTCATCAGTCATCAAAGAAGTGTAGCAGCATGGAAGGATAGCTGCCTTGGCCGTCGGCGACACGACCCAGGGAGAAGTGTCTGCTCTTCCACTTCACGGCACTAAGTCTGGTGGTTCCTGGCGCCCGGGTAAATTACCTCACTCAATTCACCTAATTCCAGACAGATCCACTCCTCAACCATTAATTTTTCCAAATTTTTATTCTGTCTCCTGGACCACTATCCATGAACCACACTGCACTTAGATGCCGTCAGCTCATTTCCCCTATTCTCAAAAGAAACTCACTGGTGCTAAGTATCTGCATGTTCTTTGTACTGGGGGCCTTAGGACAATGCTATTGCCTTTTGATTACCGCTACTTGGGGCCATGTAGTACTTTGTAGAAGGCTAGCAAGATAGTCGATGTCATACACATTAAAGGGCGTCGGGCATCGCGGCGCGAGTAGGTCCGGCGTTCCTACAGTTGCCGGTGTACCTGACAGCTGTGGCTTTCGTGAGGACACCGTTCTGGACCGCTTGATATTTTCCCCCAAGAGCTACCTCTTGGAAGAGATTAAGCAAGTCAGCAGCCATTTGGAGTTATGTGATACAGGTCGCCGAGGTGGTGTAGACTGCCATTCCCGTCGATCTGCACCAGCATACTCTGTGCTGTTCTTGTCGAAAAAAAATTTTTTTTTTCAAACATTAACATTGCATGTAGCATTTTTCTTGATTTTAATAAAACCGTACCTTGATGTTAAAAATCGTACCTTTCTGGGAAACCTGCCGTCCCATATCAGAAATTCATACTGGCAACACTGCGGGTAGTTGGGCTTAACGTCTCGTCGACAGCAAGGTCATTAGAGACGGTGCAAGTTACACAGGGAAGAGAGATTAGGGAAAGTGTGAGTGAGTGAAGAGATTTGGGAGCCGATGAGGGTGATTGAGGTGAGTATGGAGAGGAGTCGGAGTGAAAGGGTGGGGGAGATGGGAGATCCCCGAGGAAACCCGCCCACCAACGGCATCGTCCGGCACGATTCCCACTTGCGAAAATCCGGTGACCTGCCCAGGGATTGAACCCGGTTCACCTTGGTGGGAGGCGAACAGGCTAACGGCTCAGCCACCGCGATTCCGATTGGGGAAAGAATGGGAAGGAATCGGCTATGACCTTTGTTAGGGTCCCATCCTAGCATTTACCCGGAATGACGTCGGGAAACCATGGGAAACCGAAATCAGGATGGCCGGACTGGGATTCGAACACTGGTCCTCCCGAATGCGTGTCCAATGAGTTACCACTGCGCCACCTCGTTCGGATTGGTGAAAGGCGTCCCAATGTTGTTGAACGGCGACGCCATTTTGCTGGTAGGCGTTTTGTTCGTGGCTGGTTCACTTCCGGACTCCCAAGTAATCTATAATAAGGGGAGGGAGAGAGTGGTCGTTCCATTGACTTCCGCAGTGTGGACATGAGCATTCTTGCTTTCTAAATATGTATCTGAAGTGACGTTTTTTTCTAACCCGTTAAGTCACGAATTAATTTATGAGCTCAAGTGTTCCAGTCATTAAAATTATTTTACCTGAACTGTATTTGTGTCGAGCATGTTTCTCGTAACCAATGAACAGCGTGGGCCTATTCCGTGTTCGTTGGTGTCCTGTCAGCATTGACCGTTGACAAATGAGAGACACAGAAAGTTCAACAAATCTTATTTCTCACAAGAGACACTTTCAAAATACATATAAACTGCTGGTTCTTTGTGTATAGTGCCAGCCATAAATACCCTTCATGTGCAATAGTTCCTCAATCATAGAGACAGGTAGTGGAGTGATTAAAGACATGTTATTTGCGTTTATTAAAGTTTTTACAGTATCCAATCGCGTCTATTCATATTGAATGACTAATATAAACCTACACAAATTTGCACTCATACCTCATCCGGGACTCAAACCCGGAACCCCTCACCCCACAAGACGGCACACAACCAACTGCGCCACGGAGACAGATTGTAAGCGAGTCACAAAAACAATTGGAAAATATGTTTGAAATATTTAGGAATAGGCTGCAGTGGTAGCGTGGTTAACTCACGAGCATTCCACCAAGGTGGGCGCTATTCCACTGAGACTTGGCACTTTACATTTCGCATAAAAGAGAAAAGTGCAAAAGGAAAGCTGTTATGTCATAATTTTAACTACATTGCATTTCACTGGCCATTCTGCAAAGTATTTTCATCATGCTGTATTTGTTTGTTTAGTTCGAAACACACCTAGTCTTGGTTTAGATTACTATTCTTAGTGTGCTGGCTCGAGTATTTACTAAGAGACCTGCAAAATTCGCGTTAGCGGCAGACTGAACTCCAAGTTACTGTGCATTTGACAGACTTCTGCCATAGGTCGGCAGTGTGTATGGCTCGGCTCACGGGAATCTTGAGCCAATAATGTACCTTCAGCGACGGAGTAGCCTATCTCTTTTGACCAAGTCAAACAGGTAGGTGACTACTTAAGGGTAGGTGGCCAATAAAACCACTGACTGTTCTCATTCATGTATAATGCAGTGGAGTTTATCTTGTCACCGACCGATAACACGAATTCTGCAGATCTTAGTATTTAGGAACAATGAGTAGAGATCCGAGAAATTCGCGAGTGCAATGGCCTTTAGGCTAGACTTCACAGTCTTACATACTCTCGTACAGATACCAACTGTTTATTGGTTGATTGTTGTGGTATTAAAATGCAGTGGTTGGGAGCACAGTTTATTGTATGTTTGTTATTGGCTCATTTATCTCCAGGAGGTGTTGAACAACACGTCTACCAATTACATAAGTAACGTGAACGTACAAGTGTGTGAATTCCAACTTGCCTAGAAATTAACCCGCGAAATTCTCGGGTCTCTAACAAAAAGTAAGAAAAGATAAGTCATTGAAATGAAATTAGCTGTTTTGGAAATATTAAAAACGGAACAATACTTTTTATTTGGAAGTTTTCCAGCTACCATTGCATGAAAATAATAATTGTCATCAGATTCAGAATTCGAATAAAGCAAAATATGCCTCATCATTATTCCTGTCTCACTTTTGTAGGTTATGTGTGTATAACAGTGCATATCTAGTCCTCCTTCACAGCATAATCAATTAAATTAATTTCTTACATTTCAGTAGCCATTAAATAGTGTTATTACAGCAACAGACATAAAGTACGTATTAAATGACACTACACGAATAATGATACTGCAAAGCCTCTACCAAACCCTTTGCACAACTTTTGAAAACTTCGCAAACTCTTGTAAATTAAGTTGGCAAAGATAATAAATTATGGCGGAACAGAAGTGTGTTTGAGATTACAAAATTTCTGCACTTTTCAAATTCGTATTTTCAAATTCAAACATTCGCGGAACATAATTAAAAACGGAAAGTGCAAAGTGCAAAGTGACAAGTTGCAAAAGTCTATTGGTGGAATAGGCCCCAGGGATCGATTACTTTCTGGCGAGTTACGCACGGGGAACACGAGGCAGTCGTGGCCGTTGGCCGACTTGTTTTCTCGGAGTGCTGCTGTCCCCCCCCCCCCCCCCCCCCGCCATCTCATGCATTCCGCCTCTGCTCCATCAGCACCTCGCTTCCCCCCAACGGGGTTGTCGAGCGTCCTCCAAACATCTCGACTCAGAGAGTTTAGACTGGCCTGCTAGTTGCCATCTGTTGCCGAAGACTCGGTCCTCGGTGCCGTGTTTGATGATGAAGCTTTTACAAGACGCAAAATAATATGCAACGCTCGTGAGAGATGCTGATATTGCAGTACTAGAGACCCGAGGAAATCGCGAGTGCAATGGCATGTAGGCCAGACTTTACAGTCTTATATACTCTCATACAGATATCAACTGTTTATTGGTTGATTGTTGTGGTAGTAAAAGTCGATGGTTGGGCGCACAATTAATTGCAAATTTGTTATTGGCTCGTTTATCTCCAGGAGGTGTCAAACAACACGTCGACCAATTACGCAAGTAACATGAACATACAAGTGTGTGAATTCCAACTTGTCTAGAAATTAACCCGCGAAATTCTCGGGTCTCTATGAATTATATAACGTACGAGAATCTCTCGTGCAAAACATGTAGCGTATGAAACGAAGAGGTAAAACATGTTCTCTTTTTCGATACAAGTTTCACGATAAGAGTGATTATATTGATTCTACTACGCTGGCTATATGACCAGCAACTATGCAAGCTGACCAGAAAGAAAAGGATAAATTGTATAAATGATTTCAGATATGCGAAGGAGAATCTGGCGAAAAGTACAGTTGTACAGTTGTCAAAATAAGGAATGACGTCCAAATGGTGTCTCAGATTTGAAAGAAGATCCTTCACACAACTTAGTTTATACGATGTTAATATAAAAAGTGTACATGAGCCGTTAACATAGTATATGTTAAATATTCACAGGAGCAATCAACTGTTCACTAGTAAGTAGATTTTTTGCTACAAGTAACCCGTGCATACAGTGTGTGAACTCTTCTCGTGTAGAAATAGGGGCCACGGTGACTGAGCGGTTAGCCTGCTCGCCTCCCACCAAGGCGATCCGGGCTCAATACTCGGCCGGGTCACTCAGAATTTTGGCATGTGGGAATCGTTCCGGACGATACCGTTGATCGGCGGGTTTTCTCGGGGATCTCCCGTTTCCCCAGCCCTTTCATTCCGGCGATGCTGCATACTCACCTCAATCACCCTCACCGGCTCTCAATACCTCGATGTAAAGAGCATTCCAAATCTCTTCACTCACTCGTGTAGAATTTGATTGATATCCCTGCGTAATCCATTTTGCGTCATGTGAAGGCAGCTCAAGACACATTTAGGTAAGAAACTGGACTGGCGATTGTTCGAGATGCATCCATGGGGCATTCAGTCGTTTCTTAATAACCTGGAGCCCATTAGAATCAAGAAGTTTCCTCGAACTATCTTGAGGAACTACTATACGACGGAAGCCCAGTATAACTTCGTGGAAGCACAGTCAACACAAATGGCTAGAGCATGGATCAAGAAAAATTTAATGTAAGAGAGTCTACGTGAGAAATTACTGTCGTTTTTGTGAAGTAGTTATTCATTTAACGTAATAACATAGACAACAGCGTTAAAATACGTAATTTTCTCCCTCCATTGAAACTTTTAAACATGTGCAAATAAATAACTCTTTAAACTTCTTTTCTCGCAGTCATGCTGGCCGAAGGTATTTTGCACAAGACACGAAATAGAATATCGCCATTTCGTACACTTCCCCTTTCACTTCTTTCACAACATCACTTACGAGGATTACGTGCGGTTATTTAGAAACACACATTTACATTTTCCTACGTAAGCGCCTTACTTGTTACTGTTTTCACTGTGAACTGAGCATTAGCCTGGTAAACCGTTGTCAATTTGTATTCGATATGGTGTCATTGAAGTCAGGGATAGTTTATGACGTCACGGAGATACAAACCTATCTCAGCTCCGCAGCTTTTTCTTCGCGCTGCGACGACATCTGGAGCACTGGAGGTCATAAATACGTTTGCACGGATTGTGTATTGTGTTCCACGAGCAGAAAGGATTTTTTTTTTTTTTATCCAGGGCGAACCATTGAATTTGGTAGAATGTGGTCGATAGCGCCACGTTTCTTAGCTACTCCCTTATCCTGCTTCCACGTGAACGTTCCTGCATTTAAATACACGTTAACGAGTTATCCCATTTCATGCCCTCCCTTCTCTCCTTCGCCCCACCTTAACATCGCCCCTCGCAAATAGTCCTGGTAGACTTTTGGCTATTAAGAAGATCGATCGCTCAGACACTTACACTCAGTCAACCCTCGGAATCAGCAATACTATGAGCAAGCTTTTAAATTGTTTTCCTTTTATATGCGAAAACAGGAGAGGTTTGACTCAAAGGTACTAATTTTGTTAACGTTGAAGCTTAATCCACCCAATGAAAGCAACTGTGATCCTTAAAAACTCTAATCATTAATGTTTGTATCAACTGGTCATAATTTACTTCAATGTTCTAAAACTGCGTGTTAAAAGTACCCAAGTTAACATAAAAATTTCTCATGCAATTGCGCTATAGCTAGGGGTAGTGAAATTTCGCGAAATGATTTCAAGACAAGTTATAATTCAAAACACTGTAGGGCCTTTTACCTATCCTGATGGTTAAATTACTTTTTGACACGTGTTAACTGTCTGGACACGAATCGCGTGGGAGCCGTGCCAATATTTCTGAACTCTGAGTGGCCCAGTCAAATATGAGAACGCCTTCTCAAGCAGATAGCAACCAATGGCAGATGACAAACTGCTGTTGGGTGCTTACAGTATTGAATTCTACCATGTACTCAGATTTTTTTTCGCGAAAAATCACTAGCTCATAATTCGTATATTGAAGAAGTTAGTAAATGGTGAACGCTGTTGCCTTGGTATCTCGTTTGGCGTTCAAGAGTTGCACTTATTTGACCTAATTGTTGTACTCGTAAAATAATTATTTACGTTTAGCATCCTACTAGATTTTAATATTCAAAAGGACCACATTTTTCCGTCTTTCATTTATCAGGTTTATCGAGTAGGAATTTCTCGGTTCTGCCTTTCCTTGTTCACACCTGGTCTCACGTTTACCCATAACTTACCTGTGTAGGTAATTGACTTCCCTAAATCACGTAATTGATATAATCGCACTATGCAAATTAGATTTTGTCTCACCGTTACGTACATTTATTCAAATCCGGTACTGTGGAAAAGTCTATACAAAGTGGGTCGAGAGAAATTCGGCAGTGATACATCACTCTTAAACTGAGCTAAAACTACGTTTATAGTTGGGCGGGGGAAATACTGGCAAACAAAAGTATAGCATGAATGACGTACCCTGTGTTTCCCGTTTTGCAGTCGCCCCATTGTTTTTGTTGCTTTCAAATGCTGAAACGCATAGCCTACTTTCGAAACAGCCAGTTGGTGTATAAGCTTTTCCCACTACAGTCGTCATATGCCATGATGGCTAGTGGTAAGAGAAACTGGAAAATTTCGCGATTTCGTTTGAGAGAAAGCTAGAACTCAAATATGCGTACGTTTAATTAACTTTTTGCGAAGTTTATTGAAAAGGTACCGCGTCGATTACAAATAAGCGAGCAAATAAAAGGAATGAATTCTGCTAATTGGTCTGTAGATAAACCAGATATTTGTCCAGGTGTGTACAAGGGAAGAATTGCTGCCATGTCGCCATGACCAACTTCTCGTGTTATTTTTCACGCAACAAATAATACTATATATTTTTTTTTTTTTTTTGCAATCTTACCCTTGAAGAAGGTAGGCAGGACTTAACATATCGTTGACAGCGAGGCAGCGTTGCCAACAGTACGGAAATTTCGGTAAACGTACGGAGATTCCTCCGTTAAAAGGTATATGTACGGGGATTTTATGAACGTACGGCCTCTACACTAAATGCGAGGAAAATCTTCACGTATGCAAGTTCTGGATGGTCGAGTCACAACACGAAAGTTTACAGGTTGATAATCTGTGTAATATTTCGAACAATAACCCCATTGCAATAAAAGTTAAAAAAAGTATATACATTTACATATTTTAATTCAGGAATAATATATAAGATTCAAACTAGATTCATAGATGTATTTAAAACATTTCTTTTAGCATATAAATAAAACATTTATGTTAGCATATAAAACTGAAACAGGTTTACATGTATGGCATTCTTATTTACGGCTACAGTGGCTTATTGCGCTTTTTTTTCTGGTACTTTCTTACGTATAATTCGGAAATTTTGGCGACGGGACGGAAATACTACAATCTGAACATAGAAATTTCACAACAACCAGTTAGCAACCCTGCAGTGAGGTTATTATAGACGGAGAAAGTTGCTGAGAGATGCAGGAACGGAAAAGGTATGGGCCACGCCCCTGAATTCTAAATATCACAAAGTTTAATTACGGGTGACGTAATAGAACTAGACATAGGAACATAACGATTACTAAAACAATAAATTATTAAATACCGTTTTCTTCGCAATTAATTGGAATACAAATATGGATTAATTATTGACTCTTCGTTGACTTGCAATATTTAAATTATCTTTTAAACATATTCATTTTCTAACCGCGTAACTTCCCTATCGACTCGACCTTGCGCCCTACTGAATGTACACCTACCGCTGACTCAGTTCGGAATCGAACGATGCTCCTCCGTCCCTCTTGATGTCGAGCAGTGGAGATGTGATGTGGGGAAACCATGGCACACAGGGATCGGGATGGCCAGACCGGAAATCGAACCCAGGTCCTCCAGAATGCCAGTCCCAGTACTTACCACTGCACAGCGTCACTCGGTCACATTTGTAGAAAATCAGTTTGTGAATATCTGTTCCATGCTGCAACTCAACAGTGTAACAATATAACCACATTTTATTAATTTGTTTGCCGAAGTAAATTCAGACTCTGTGGTACTGCCAACGTTAGAAAAAGTTGAGAATTTCGAATTTTTTCTCTGTTATGTTGGCATACAAGGTGCATGGAGACGCCAGTCTGTATTTTAATTTTTATGACTGTCCTACTTGTTTTTGGGTATAGGCTGTTCACGGTAAAATGAGCGCATTTGAAAGCCCTACTCAAGATCTACTTGTATGCACGTTGCGTATACTTCCGCCTTATGTAAAATTAACATTGCAACTGGCTTCAACACTTTATTCATGCGTCGGTCAAGTGAAACTATAAAATTACTAGGAAAGTAAATACTCTATAAATCTGCTCATTTTTGCACTTCGATGCATTAAAAAAAATGGAAAGCAAGAGAAATAATTTAATTTACCACAAATTTTTACATAACACTTTTTATTCGATGCTAAAATATTGAACTACTTTCCGCCCATCGTTACCAACTTTACTGAGTGAATGTCACTCAGTGCGCCGGTTAAAATATGTACATGTAAACACAGTGACTTTTTTCTAGGGTTAATTTCGAAAGTTCTCACTTTATCGTGAAATAATTTAATTTACCACAAATTTTTACATAACACTTTTTATTCGATGCTAAAATATTGAACTACTTTCCGCCCATCGTTACCAACTTTACTGAGTGAATGTCACTCAGTGCGCCGGTTAAAATATGTAAATGTAAACAGTGACTTTTTTCTAGGGTTAATTTCGAAAGTTCTCACTTTATCGTGAAATAATTTAATTTACCACAAATTTTTACATAACACTTTTTATTCGATGCTAAAATATTGAACTACTTTCCGCCCATCGTTACCAACTTTACTGAGTGAATGTCACTCAGTGCGCCGGTTAAAATATGTACATGTAAACACAGTGACTTTTTTCTAGGGTTAATTTCGAAAGTTCTCACTTTATCGTGAAATAATTTAATTTACCACAAATTTTTACATAACACTTTTTATTCGATGCTAAGATGTCGAACTACTTTCCGCCCATCGTTACCAACTTTACTGAGTGCATGTCACTCGGCGCGCCGGTTAAAATATGACTTTTTTCTAAGGTTCATTTCAAAAGTGCTCACTTTATCGTGAACAGCCTTTAATATTATTGGCTGTGTTGTTCATCCGCAGTTATTCATGATAAAAGGAATTTGGGTTAATGTAAATCATAATTATGGAGGTGGTTAATATATATCATGGAGGTGAAACTATTATAAACCATTATCTGAATAGTCATGAAAATGCAGTCATGAACAATCAGACGTGAAAGGAACATAGACAAAGAATGCTGTTCTACCACTATTATAATTGAAATATGTAAACCAAACAAGTGTTTATACAATATCTAAAGAGCAAAAATACGTGGCCTATTTCGCATATTCACGCAATGCGAAAGTAGCAAATATTAGTTTGAATATGAAAACATTTTTTAGAGATTCGACTTCAAGTTTCTTCGGTAGGCTGGCGCATGTGGGAATCGTGACGCGACGATGCCGTTGGTCGGCAAGTTTTCTCGGGGATCTCCCGTTTCCCTCGCCCTTTCATTCTGGCGCTGCTCCATACTCACATCAATTCCCCCTCATCGGCTCTCAAAACCCCGATGTTAAGAGCTGCCCAAATATCTTCACTTCACTTCACTTATCTTCATTTCGGTTAGGCTGGTTTGTTATTTCCCTGTTCTAGTTGCTGGGGCCTGGTAGTTACTACTGGAACAACAGCCATTGAACAGGAAGATACATTTCCAATAGTATTGGACGGGTCATATCAACGAGCTCGCGACATTTTTATTGTCCCTACTGATTCCCATCCACTTATTCAAACTTGGGTTTCTTCAATTCTACGGGTGCACGTAAAACGCATTATAGCAATTGATTTAAGTATTGACCTCGAGTAACGCCGCACACTAACATTTACACTATGATAAATTATTCCCAAATTTACCACATTAGTGTATTACGTATATTGAGAAGGTGCGATTTTGAAGAGATTTTCCCCCATTCGTCAGTGGTAGTGTTCCTACGGTTTCTCACGAAAGAGTCAAAGGCATAAGAAAATTTGGAACTTTGTAAAGTAGCAAAGTTCAACATTCTTATAGGCTGTTCACGGTAAACTGAGCACTTTTAACATACCTGCTTACGATCTGAATCTCGGATTATATTGCACCCTTCCACCATATGTAAATTTAACATTTCCATGGGTCTAGTCACTTTATCCATTAGTTGGTCACGTAAAACGGTAAAATCATTATAAATGTCAATTTTTTTTTAAATTTGCCAATTATTGCACTTAAAGGAGTCCAATAAAGCGGAAAGAAAAGGAAACCATTTCAATATCAACAAACGTTTACCTTGAAATGTTTATTCAACGGCAAGACATGGAACTACTTCCCCTCCATCGTATGCCAGACACTGTGCCCAGTAAAATATTGCAGGTAGTGGCAGTGAAAGATTTGAAAGATTGATTTCAAAGTGCTCCCTTTACAGTGAACTGCCTTTATATTTTCAGCCTGGTGTGTGTGTGTTAAAAATTTTTGTTACAGTTTAAGAAGATTACTAAAAAAAATTTCAGTGTACATCCAGCATGCATGAGATTTCAGAAAGAAAATACACGGCTATAACAGTTTGGCAACTCTGTAAGTGTATTCATATTCTAAAAAAATACATTGCACCGTATTATTATTTATTTCACAAGGCGAATTCTGATTTCCATAACGAGTCAACATTTCTATTTTTAAGACAAATATTCGAATTATTTATCCGAACTATAGTTTCATACACACAGCCGCCACGCTGCAGCACTTGTACACACAAACGACGATGGAGCATAGTTCAGTTTGTGACAAAGGAATGAGCATGCATGGCGGCCCAGTTCTTCGCACAGCAGGACAGGCAGCCGTGTTCCAGACGAAGTCGCAGTCATTACGCCACTCGATATAGAGAATCCTGGACAACGGGCAAAGCCACTGCCAATGTTTCCTCTCACTTTTTCGACGCTAGTTTAGTAACCAAATCCTGATTCCCAACACTGGACAGCTTTTTGCCAACAGGCCTGTCAGTACCCGCCTAAATGTATACGTGTTTTGAAGATTGATTACACTCTTCCTCTGATCCGGGTTTGATGTAACAAAGATACAGTAAAGGATACGAAATATTTATTTTATATTTTAAAAAAAAAGTTAACTACTGGAAAAGTTCAGGTGAAGAAAAACCACAATGGCACTGTTTAATCACACGATATTGAATATGATGTCGGCAAATCGTGAGCCAGTTTTGGCGACGTTTGCAGAATATGAAAACTAATGCGCTTTGCCGTGTGGACATGGACACGACAAGTAGCAATTAAATCCACTTCACATTGAAGTTGATATGGAGCTCGTTACGTTAAGTTTATGTTAAATCTATGTAATTAAAAAAAAAGATACCTTTACATTCACGTTAAGAAAGGCTTGTCTTTGATGAGTTGTATTTCAGTGCAGTTAAATATGCTGTATCTGGGATTCGGAATAGGCTATAGCTGTTTGTAATGTTCATTCACGAGCATACAACAAATGTACATACATACACGCAATTGTCATAATATTTTAACACAATGTACAGTACAGGCGGAAGTTGGCAGGAATAAAAATGAATATAGGCTATTCGCGGTAAAGTGAGCACTTTTGAGGCCCTAATTACTTTTTTTCCTATCGGTCACTTTTTATCCTCTCACCACTTACTAAAATAAATATTACCATGTAAGTAATAAACATAGTGTATATTTTTCACCCGACTCGATAGTTAACGTCTAAAGATACAATAAGATATTTGATTGATTATTGTTCCAAATGAGAGTGATTCAAAAACTGCTCACTTTACCGCGAATAGCCTATACACAAGAGAGTGTATATAGGATGCATCTAAATTGGACCGATAAACTTTGGCTGCAGGTTCATTATGAAAAAGAAGGCGGAAACATATACGATATATGGTCTAAAGTGAGTCCTGAGAGCGGTGCACATCTTTGAAGTTACAAATTATGGAGAAAATATCTAAGATGGAATACCAAATGTCTGGATAATGTGTAACGTTAATAGCGACACGTGAATTAATAATCCATTTTTTAAACCCCAAGTATGCTACCGCGTCATGGATATTACGCCGAAAAAGAAAGGACAGTGACTGTGATTATTTCCAATGAGATTATTTAACGACAGCGCTATGGTTTTTTTTTTGCACATATTTGTTCCGTCACGCATCATACAGACGCTCAGTGTTATGTCTTAAATACCTTATCCAATATTTTCAATAAACTTGTTCTTCAGGTCCAATTTCAAAGATGTGTGTACCGACCTTACGGAGTCACTTTAGATCTAAGTCGTACCAGTGGCGTATAGTGAGTTTTTTTTTTACAGGGTAAGCCATTTCTACTAACAAACGCAACTTCCAACTTTGCTTACCCTCCACGTGTATTTACCGTTTTATAATACCTAACATTAGTTATAAAAACGGAAACTAAGTGGACGTAATAATAATTAAACTGAATATTATTTAGAGAGTATATTACAAATTATAAGGAAACTCCCTTTTTCCCGAACACTTTCATCCACTTTCCAAGGAAAAATGTAGGACTGGAGGATGCAAACAGAACGACTGCTTTCTCTACCGAAGGAACGCGGTCGCGTGTTGTTGCTTGCGATTTCAAGTTCGATGCCGTTTGTGGAAATAAATACTAGATAGCAGCACTATGTGGGAGTTACGAAAACTCTGTTTCTCGAATAGGAAACGGGAAACTTAGAGTTAAATGTGTTTAAAGTTAAAGAGAAAACTATAAAGGGTCAAACATTTACAAGATGTGCAGGGTAAGCATTGCTTACCTTCCGTCTATGGAATAAACGCCACTGAGTCGTACATATGTCCTCGCCTTATTTTTCCGTGGCTAACCTGCAGCTGAAGTTTGTCGGTCGAATTTAGATACAACACCATGTGTGTATGTGTGTACATACATACATATACACACCTGAACAAGTTAACGCAACGAGCTCCGCGGCAACTTCAATATGAAGCGGGCTTTACCACGCATCGCCACTTCTTTTTCTACGAGTCAACCACGGTTCCCCGTTCCTTAAGACAGACCTCAGTGAAGCGTTATTTCCTGCTCTATGATAAAGGGAAATTTGGGACTCTTAGTGAAGAGGACTTGAGTGTCCTCGCAACTGCACCATGCATACGGCGGCATTTCTGGAGTGTAAGTAAAAACAGGCCGCTCGCTTGTAATGTCTCATTCTGCTATAACAATTTTAGCGAAGTTTAGGTTAAGGCAACTGTCTACCGGCTGGCAGCTGCGAAAATTTAACAGGAAATCCCGTGTTAAGGAAATTTCGCCTCAGGGCGTTAATTTAAAAAATAAGCGTTTCAAACAAAATTTATTCTTCGTGAATTTTTTCCTGGATAAGATCCCTCACGAGCGTATATTTTCGATACACATACGCAGTATGCACTTTTTTTGTAAAACATAAATTTTAAAGATTTTTTGCAGCCAGGCTATAGGTACGTGCTATGGAAACTGCCCCTACTGCGATGCCCCTACTGAAGGCGCGAGCGTGCAGGCAGCTCGACGAAGGCGGAGGGATGTCGTCGGCAGTGGCTCGGCCCCTCTCGCGATGGGAATGGGAGGAAAGAGGGGGGGGGGGGCGTCGCAGGACGATGACCGGGAAGGAAGCTAGCTGGAGACGCCGCCGCCCAGGATGTGGTCGCCGACGACGGCGACGGCCTTGCAGTGCGTGTCGGTAAGGATGAGCAGGACCAGCGTGACGACGGCCAGAAACAGCACCGTCGCGGTGCACAGCAGAATCGTCTCCCGCCTCGTCAGCTTCGACACGCAGCAGTACTGCTCCTGCACCACCCTGCCAGCGACAACACACAAACCTTTATTCTACTCGCGTTGGCAGCTGAACATTTTCCGCCTCCAGAGTGCACTGCTGTCACGTGTGTGGCGTTTAGTTAGGCTGGACCATAGACTAAAGATGAGGCAGACCGATCTCGACGGCTGCGCACAGCCAAATCTCCGGGTCCCACAACTGAACTGCTTTTCTGCCAACACGACTAGCAAAAATGGCGTGGATTGGATTTGAGGTTAGAACACTGTTTAAGAAACAAATGCTTTGTAATATATGTAAATTTACTATAGCCAATTCGTAATACAGTTTGAATAAATTTCAACTGGTAAAAGTATTTTCTTAATATAATAATGGCTGTCACTAAAAATTAAAATATAGCCCTAAACAAACACGTTCATCACTGTTGACCATGTGACTTTGGCAGTTGTGTTCTTTTGAGGTTGGCCAATGTTGCGTACATGAGCAGAAGACGAATAAGCGGTCTACCTTATCTTTAGTCTAAGGTTAGAGATGACGCAGGAAACGTTAACTGATAGGATTCAACGTACTGTACACATGTCCGATAGTTTTCTTTTCTTATTGGTAGGGATAGGAAAATTTTGCGAGTTCAATTACCTTTACACTAGACTCCACAGTCGCGTGTACACTCGAGCTTTAGACGTTTGTTCATTGGCTGCGGCTCCAGAGACTAGCCAGTGTTACTTCACACCTGACAGTATGACAGTATTGCAAAGGTGACTTCAATGTACACGGGTTGCAAGTCTATCTTGTCCTGAAATGGATTTGCTCAATTTTCCTATCTCTACTGGTAGAGATGATGGAAAATAGCAAAAATATTTTGAACCAATATATCTTGTATAACACTGTGACTAGTTTATTCTTTCATTATTGGATGAACGTGGTTTTTACTCGGCTAAGTTGTTTGCAGGCCAATCACGAACGTTCTGCTTCAAAGTAACAGAATCCTCATTGGCCCAGTGAAATGGGGGTAGAAGCTTCATACATGCGTGACAGCCAATAAGGGAAGAAATCTGTCGGACATGTGTACAGTACGTTGAATCCTAGCAAACAGTCCAATTTTCCCGCGGTAAACCATCATCTCTACTTATTAGCTATCATATATGTATGACGCCACTACCCCATTTCACTGGGCCAATGAGGATTCTGATACTAGAAGTTAGAACGTTCATGATTGGTCTGCAAACAACTTAGCCGATTAAAAACCTTGTTCATCCAATCATAAAAGAACAGACTAGTTAAAGTGTTATAGATAGAGCTAGTGATGTTTTGCGAAAAAATATGAGTACACGGTAGACTTCAATACTATACTTCAGTTTGTCTATTGCCATTGGTAGCTGTCTATTTGAGAAGCAGTTTTCATGTTTGACCGGGCCAGTCAGAACTCGGCAACATCGGCACGGATTTTACGTGATTCGCGTGCAGACAGTTAACACGTGTCGAAAAGTAATTCAGCCAATCAAGATACGTAAACGACCCTACAGTGTTTTGAAATCTAACTTGTCTTGAAATATATTCACGAAATTTCACTACCCCTAATTGTAGAAGATAAGTTGACTGAAAAAATATTCGTTATTTTTAGAGCTAGAGATTTTTCGCGAAGAAATATGAGTATACGGTAGACTTCAATACTATAAACACCCAACAGCAGTTTGTATACTGCCATTGGTTGCTGTATACTTGACAAGGCGTTTTCATATTTGACCGGGCCACTCGGAATTCGGCAACATCGGCACAGCTTTTACATTATTCGTGTGCAGACAGTTAACACGTATCAAAAAGTAATTCAGCCAATTAAGATAGGCAAATGGCCCTACGGTGTTTTGAAATATAGCTTGTCTTGAAATCTTTTCGCGAAATTTCACTACCCCTAGTTATTTTCCATCGTCTCTATCTATGGTGGGAACACGCCATCGAGGGCTGAAACTCACGTGCTGGGGGCGAAGCTGGAGTTGCTGGAAGCCACGTAGCTCGGGGGTCGCTGGCTGTAGGAGGTGCCTATCTGGATAGTGGACACCTGCACCACAGGTGTCACGCCCACGCCGCTGATACTCTGCTTCTGCTGAAACTGCAACGCAATTTACGTCACGACGCTGCCAACCACCCACATTGCATTCGCTGTTAGCGACTACGATCATCTTAGGACAAACTACTCTTTAGACACATACGCTTTTCTGTTATGTTTACAATTGGTAAAACCTGCAAGATTCGCGTTATTATTTAAGGATAGACTGAACTCCAAGTTACTGTGTATTTGACCGACTTCAGCCATTAGCCGGAAGTATTTTTGACACTCCTCGAAGAACTCTTGAGCAAGTAATAGAAGTTCAGAGGTGGAGTGGCCAATCTCTCTTAAGGAGATAAAGCAGATAGGTAGGGATGGAAAAATTTCGTGAGTTCAATTACCTTTAAGCTAGACTCCACAGTCGTGTGTATAATCAAGTCTCAGATGTTTGTTCATTGGCTGCTGCCCCGCAGAGTAGTCGGTGTTACCTCATACCTGGAAGTATGAGGTTCGCTACTTGTTTCTTTGCAAGTCTGCTGTTGGTTCAGAGTAGTCCAGGGCGAGTCTAATACACCGTGACCCAATTGCAAAGGTTTCTTCAGTGTACACGTGTTTGACGTCTACCTTGTCCTGAAATGAACTCGCGAAATTTTCCTATCCCTACAGATACGTTACGTTGATTAAAATGCCGTGGCCAATTAAACCACGGCCTGTGCTCACTTGTTTATAAGACAGTATAGTCCATCCTGTCACCGAAATATAACGCGAATTTTGCATGTCTCTTAATAATTGGCCACACGCATACAGTCTATTAATAGAGGCATCCGATTTTCGCAAAAAAAAAATTTCACGACCAGTTGTAATTCATGACACTTTAGCTATATCCACTGTCTTAGTTGGATGATTTACGTGTCATGCGTCATAGATGTATGCCCGCGAATCACAGACGTACAGTATCAGATAACGTAATTCTGACTGGTCAGACAAGAAAGAAAATGTTTTCTCATTAAGACACGTGGTCAATGAGCCAATAGAAAACTGCTCATAGGTTTTGAGTGTGTTGAAATCTAACATGTACTGAAATCTTTTCGCGTAATTTGGGTGTCCCTATTTATTAGCAGAGACCCGCATATATTGCGAATTCATTTGATGATAAGCTAGAACTCAAACAAATGTACACTTGACCTTGCTTTCCAATTTGAGCGCAGTTTGTAAGACACACCCTGGACGAATAACTAACCTGGAAGTAAACGAGGACGTAATCCCGTGCTACTTGAGCCGAGGTAAAACTGGAGCATCAGCCAATGAACAATTTCCTGAGCCCCGAATACTCAAAGGTTTGTGGAGTCTAAGTTGTTGCCAAATGAATTCGCGAAATTTCCGGTTCTCTGTTTATTAGTAGAGCTAGTGATTTCTCACAAAAACAAAATTATGAGTACACGGTAGACTTAATTACTATGAGCACCGAACAGCAGATGGTCTACTACCATTCGTTGCTGTCTGCTTAAGAATGCGTTTTCTGATTTGACCGGGCCACTCTGAATTGGGCAACATCTGCGCAGTTCCTACGTGATCAATCAAAATAAGTAAACGATCCTAAAGTGTTTTGAAATATAACCTGTCTTGAAGTCATATCGCGAAATTTCTTTACCCCTATTTATTAGACACACCCAGGCGATCTCTGAGACAACAACAGTGTTGTGGAATGGGGAGGTTTACGCGTCTATTAACAATGATGCCTGGAGAGCCTGTGAGGGTGAAGTGAGCTGGATGTGCAGCAGCGCGGGAATGCATTGCCCGACGGAGACGGGGTATCCCTGAGAGAACCGGTCGACCAGCGCGATCCTCATGTGCGAAAATCTGGGAGCCGAACTCGGTTCGCCTTGGTGGAAAGCAAACGCTCTAGCAGCTGCGTTACCGCGGCCCCCAAGAGAGAGAGACAGCTACAGATATTCAAGAAAACAAGCACTGAATCACGTGCTACCAATCTGAGGCAAAACTGGCTACACACTGAGGCAGCAGCCAATGAACAATAAGCTGATCCGAAGCTCCAAAACACACATAGGAACATGGAGTCTAGCATACAGTCGTTTAAAATATTTATACACACACAAAGGATGTTTTTGAATTACACCGAAAAACTCGGTCAGGTTATTCCTTACGAAAAATATGTATCACTTTCAACTTAAAGTGATCATTAGAGGCTCTGCTCCAATTAATGAACACTTTACAACTGTGTGCCCAAATCACGCTCAACTCAGTCAGAAAGGGAGCGACTTCGTGTTTATGTAGCAGCCAATGGAGAAACGACATCAGTTCGAGTGTATACAGTACTGTGAAGTTCAGCCTGATGCCAAATAATAACGCAAATTTTGCATGTCCCTAGTGATCATTAAGAGAGTTGTGTCTCCCCAAAAATCAAATTTACTAATTATTTTCGTTTAAAATAGTATAAACTACTTGCGATTAAGTAACAAATCAGAGAATATTGTTTTTATAAGGGATATCCCGCACCTCTAAAAACGGGGTTGGGAATATCATCAATCATCATCCTTCATGTTGAAAATAGACGTTGGCATCTTAATTTCGGAATAAAACTGTGTAACCTGAAGATGTACGAGATTTTTTTTAAAGCATATTATACAATTAAAGCGATGTTTCTTTATTTGCATGAGAAGCACCATTCTTGCTGTAAAATATATACACTTTTTTTAGTGAAATGATTTTAAGGAAGCAAAATAGAAAACTGTTCACCTGATAATATTCCAAGAAGACGACATTTCATTTATTAATTTACATGTACTAAAATACTAAACATTGTTTGTTTGCGATAGTCCGAGCTTCATCGATGAATATAAAATTTGCAAACTTTCACAGAACTGTTTGAAATGACAATTAACTATGTATAAGTAAGGATAGGAAAATTTCGCGAATTCATTTCAGGACAAGATAGACGCCCAACATATGAACACTGAAATAACCTTTGTAACTGGATTACAGATCGTTAGACACACCCTGGATGATTCTGAGCCAGTAACACTCTTGCAAGGAAAAAAAATAGCGAGTGCCATACTACCAGGTGTGTAGTATAACTGGCTACTCTCTGAGGAAGCAGCCAATGAACAAACATCTGAGGCTCGAGTAAACACGGGACTGTGGAGTCTAGCGTACAGGTTATTGAACTCGCGAAATTTTCCTATCCCTACGTACAAGCGATTCGAAGATTAAGCACGATGAAAATATTTTATTGTATGAACTAGTTAATGGAATTAAGTCGCGCACAAACAAACTACGGAAGTTTTTACTCCGTGATATTATATCGTACTTAATGTTTTCTTTACCGCTGGCCACCAAGTAATGAGTGTATTTTGAATAAATAATTTAATACACCGATCACCGCTAAGATTTTGTCGGTTAACGACCATAGTATAAATTTCTGAAACGCTTGTGTCACTGAATTTTAGCAATCACGAATGTCCCTTTTAACCACCATTACGCCTCGTCTATATTTGTGACTTTTTATGGGGTTATGTCTTGCGTGCATCAGTTTTACGGTGTTGTTTGCAGTTCCACTATACTTTTGATTTTCCATGATTAATTCTTCACGGAAAATTCTTGAGTTAAACCAGGCCAAGGTATGTATTAGTTTGTAAAATATTACGTCTGCCTCATAACCATCGTTCATAATAAAATGCGAAAAACAAATCTAATTCTGCTTCTACGTGTTACATAATATGCCAATTAAGACGCGCGTGTAAGAAAGCCAGATCTATAAAAACAACATTATAATTTCTTATTGTCACCGAATTTAAAAATTTACGATATACTTATAAGTAGTGACATGCAAAATTCGCGTTATTTTCTGGCAGCACGCTAAAATTCACCGTCATTTACATGTTCGACCCGGTACCACTTCTTTATTGGCTTCTGCAGCAGTGATACACATTTTCCCTTTCGACACGATTGGACGTGATTGGGCTAGATTATCGTTAGTGGTTACCTATTGGTCCAAAGCCATCCTGGGCGTTTCCTAACAAACTGTAGTCCAATGACAAAGGCAATACAAAACACAAGTGTTTTAAATCTCGTCTGCCTTCAAATAATAACGCGAATTTTGCATGTGTCTAATTATAAGGTTTTACCGTGCGAGGTGGCGCAGTGGACTCGCATTCGGGAGGACCCTGGTTCGATTCCCAGCCCGGCCATCCCGATTTCGGCCTTCCATGGTTTTCGGAAATCACTCCATGCTGGGATGGGTCCCTGACAAAGGCCATGGCCGATTCCTTCCCATTCCTTCCCCAATCCCTCCCCTCTTGGCAACCTGCACCGCCCCTAATGACCTCGCTGTCGACGAGACGTTAAGCCCAACTACCCACCTATTGTCCATTTCATGTAAGTGGAGTAAATTGTGACAGTTCTAGCAACGTAGCACTGCCACTATGTATCCTTCCACCGCAGCTGCTTCGTCACTGAAGCAAAAAAACGTTTGTAAACAAATGTTTTGAGTCCAATGCACACTTGTATTTCCTTCCTTCCTCGTGTTCCATGTGATGGCAGGCACTGAAAAACTGACGGTAGCTAACACCCATCCAGTAATTAATGTAGGATATTACAGCTAGTTTGGCATTCCAACTTGTTTTATTTTTGTAACGACGGAGTTAAATTTATTGGGGTTCTATTTATTTATTTCGAAGAAAAAAGGAAGCTTCGAAGGGGGGGGGGGGGGGAGTCTTTAGTTTTACATCTTTCGTGAGATGACATTTTGATGTGCTTACGAGTGTGTGGCATTTTAGGTTGCACATTGTTTGGATGGAGCAATGGAAAATTTCGCTCGTAAGGAAATAACATCAAAATTATTTCACTTAGAAAATTTTAACTTTAATAAAAATTAAAACGCGATACATACGTCGCTGTTTGTATTCGTACAGATGCAGCAATATATACACGCACACACTTATACCAAAGTTAACCTTACACTCGTTGAATTTACGATATAGAAAAATAAACAAATACTATTCACTCACTACAAGTTTGGAAAGTGCGCCTTTTTCAGGCCACGTGAATTTCAATAATTGTGTTAACCATTTACAAACACATTTTTAAAACACGTAAACTTACTGTTTGTAAAATTTGCAACCTCTTGAACGCTTTTTTTTTGTGGCAATCCTTGCCAAGTTTACTTCACAAAAATCACGTTTGTTCGTCACTAGCATTAAATAATTTGTTTGCAGAATCATTCAGAAAAATCATTCAGTATCATTCCTGATACAAACAAACTTAAATTTAGATACGTAAATTATATTCGTATCACTTCATTGTGGAAGGCGGTAAGGAAAATGGCGGAAGGGACGCGGTAACACGTGCCGATAATGTTAGATTTCACTCAAGAAAACGCATAACGATACCTACAACCGACTATGCTTGAAGTAAGCCCATAAAAATAATTAGCTACTGATTAAATATGCCGACAATCCCATTGGGACTGGAAACGTTTACTGTTCGTATGTGTCGACATACTCTGTCATAAATGGTAAACATGTTTTTAAAGTCCAGTCACTAATAACCAAGAAAATGTAATATTGCTTTAAAAACATAATTTAAACCATAAGTGTTGTAAGCATAGCTAAGATTTTAAATTGCAACTTTTATTTATTAATACTATTTTCTTCCAAAGTCATCATAAAATAGCCATCTTAACAACACGGATCCCGGAGCAGTTCATCAACTGATACAATACTGTACGAACGAGAGCATTTACTGTTTACATAGGGTGTAGGTTGGTCACATTGTCTTTCAGATTCTACCCCACTTATATGAAATGGACAATACCTACCATATAAGGTTTAATACAAAAAAGTACTTAAGGAAGTGGGGGGGGGGGGAGGAATCGTGGAGAGTCTTTATCATGTTTGTAGGTGTTTCAATCTTTTTAAAAATATCCAAATGTTTATCAAAGTCACATTTAACAATAGCGGACTTTGATTTGGCGTCCTAAATGGCGGATTCGCGTTCTTTCGGATTATCACTTTGCGTGCGGTACATACCGACAAACAATTAAGTCAAGGTAGAAGCGAGTATCTTATATTCACGGCTGCATGACCATCAGTTGAGACCTGCAAAATTCGCGTTATTCTTTCGGAAAACGTTAATATTAAAACACATGTACCTTTACTATGCGTTTTTCATTGGACCGTGCACCTCACAATTGAGTGTCCTAATCACATACATTTCAGTCGGAAAGGCAGTGACTTCGCATCTACGCGGCAACCAATAGACAAATGACGCCGGCTGGAGTATATACATTACTGTGAAGTTCAGCCTGATGTAAAATAATAACGCGAATTTGGTAGGTCCTAATCATTAGTTCTCTTGGTCCTTATATATATATATTTAGGTCCTAACCACTAGTTCTCTTGGTCTTTATATATATATATATATATATTTAAAACTGTCCTATTGGTTCACACAACACCGGATACGCTGACTAAATTGTACACTGTTCAGTATTGGTAGGCTCTTTGCCAATATAACGCCGAGTTTGAATTGTCCCACACAAATGTTCTTTCCTGTGTAGAATAATATGCAATACATCCTGTTCGTTTGATATATATATATATATATATATATATATATATATATATATATATATATATATATGCCTATATATATGCCTATATATATATATATATATATATATATATATATATATATAGGCAGGAGAAGTGATATTTTGCGAAAAGATCTCGAGACAAGATACAGTTCAAAACACAGTGGACGAACAGTCCAGTTTTTTTTTTTTTAATTGGCTGACGCATGTTGTGGTGCGTGTTTACTGTTTAAGCACGAATCACGAAAGTAGAGTGTCGAAGTTACGCATTCCTGAGTAGCTCGGTCAAATGCAGAAACGACACCGGCAGCCAATGGGGATATGACAACAGCCGAGGCGTATATATAGTTTTGAATTCTACCGTTTGCTCCGATTTATTCGCGAAAAATCAGTGGTTCTATGTAGAGGGGTAGAGAAATTTCGCGAAAAGAATTCAAGAAAAGTTATATTTTAAAACACTTTACGGTCGTTTACGTATCTTGATTGGCTGTTAACTAACAGTGTGCACACGAATCACGTAGGAGCCGTGCCGAAGTTACCGAATTTTGAGTGGCCCGGTTAAATATGAAAACACCTTCTCAAGCAGACAACGAATGGCAATAGACAAACTGCTGTAAGGTGATCATAGTATTGAAGTCTACCGTGTACTTATATTTTTTTTCGCGAAATTCACTAGCTCTAGTAATATGTACTTAGAGTGTCGCTGACGTAATACACTACTGTGGAGAACCTTAGAGAGACTGCTGGTAAAGTATTATTTTGTCACCAATGTGTTCGAGGTATACGGGTGTCGTGATGTTTCGGCGAACTCCTTACAACTAGGTATAGGCCGTCCACGGTAAAGTGAGTACTTTTTAAGGCCCTTATAAATTTTTCCTTTCATCCAATTTCCATCTTCCTGCTGCTTTTTAATATAAACATCGCAATGTGACCAATAAACACAGTGTATACGTTTCCCCACCATCAAAATTTAATGCCTGAGGCTGTATTAAGATACATTTATTAGCGGTTAATGCCTGTTGGGAGGGGCCTTAAAAAGTGCTCACTTTATCGTGAACAGCCTATAAAACTCAGATGATATAATATTACGTCGGTCGCACTCAAAGTGCTAAACAGCTGGTAGCATATTTTTTCCCGCAGTGAATGTTTCTTAAATTTTTATAAAGGCTGTTCACGATAAAGTGAGAACTTTAGAAATCAACCTTAGGAAAAAAGTCACTGCCCCTGCCTGCATATATTTTAAAAGGTGCACTGAGTGACATGCTCCCAGTAAAGTTGGTAACGATGGATTGATAGTAATTCCATAACTTAACGTCTAATAAAAAGTGTTAGGTGACAATTTGTGATAAATTAAATTATGTCTTTGGTTTTTGGTTTTTATAGTGCATGAAAGTGTAAAAATGAGCATTGTTACAAATAATTTACTTTTCTAATAATTTTATACATTTTCACTATACTGACGTATGAATAAAGTAATGAGACCCATGGCAATGTTAATTTTACATATGGCGGAAGAACACACAAAGGCATACAAGTAGATCTTAAGGAGGGATTTCAAAAGTACTCATTTTACCGTGAACAGCCTATAAATGGCAGAATTCTCGGCGTTTTAATGCTCCTTGGCATTAATTTGATCTATTTCTTTGGAATTTTTGTAACGTAATTCTTTCAAGCATCTGAATTATTATTTTTTGTTTACTTACGTTATACTTGCACATACACCAATCTAATTACAGGTAAATTCCTCGCGGCCTCAAATTCTGATTGATTTTATGGCCGTGGTGTTGCTTTTAATTTAAAGATTCGTTCACCTTCCAGAATTATAATTTTGTACCTGCGACAGCCCCTGGAATCTTCTCATTGACCTCGCACAATTTCTATCGCCTTAAGGCGCGTCTTTTAAAGCTTGTTGGCTACTACGCTGTTCTGAATTCGCAACACTTTCAAACTTTCCTTCTTTATTGTGAAAAAGGTTGGTTAGATATTTTAATATTTTATCTTTCTTCTGGTGTCATCGTTTACAATCGAAAAGAGCGGATGAATCTGCTTGCAAAAATAATTTCATTTCGGCTCATTTTTAACGTGATTATGTGTTTAAATTTGCAACCATAGTGGGAGGAAATCCAGAAAATCCGATGATAACAAAATCGGGGGATTTAGTTTGGAATTGCAGCTCCGAATCTATCGTCTACATTTAAAATTCACTTACACCACTCGATTGCTAACGGATCAAAGAATATGTTACGTTGAGTGAGGATTGCGAAGCATTGCATGGGCCCGGGTTGGGGGGGGGGGGCAGTTTTGAGTTCGTTTCGCCATGACTCATAATTTCCGTATAGTCTAAGTTTTGGCTAGGAGAATCTAGGAAGCTCGTTTAAGTTTCAATCGACAGCTCTCTATTGTGTGTATAAAACATCTGTGTAGCATTGTTAAGGTGAAATTTTACGAGTTTAATGTAAAAAAAAATTAAGAAAACTTAACACAATGTCGGCCTATACTCGTCAAAAAGCCAAGTGGAAATACAGGAATCGTATACGGTTGGAAAGAGCATCTCAAAAGTAATCCAGTAATACCGATAAAACCCCATATGATAGAGTGAAGCGGTGCCGGGAACGTAAAAAAATACATCAAGGCGTCCGAGCGCGTCAACGTAGACGTATTCACGCAAAACAAACGGCCGTGTCCCCAACACAGCCAAACCCCATTTTATTCATTGTATTATGCCTGCAGTTGTTGTTTAAAATACATGTCCGGTCAATGCTAGTATTCTTAGGATTAAATTAATTTTTATTAAAATACTCTATTATGGCCCCACACAAATATATGCTCTGTTTTCAACATATTTACTTTTTCTTTGTAAAGTCGGTGCATATCGTTTCATGTTATTTTCTCTGGTACTATTTTTGTGCTTATCTGCTGATACACTTAAAAGCCATGACTTTCGTTTTGTTTGTTGATAGTGATAAGATTTTATTGTATATCAGTACGATATAACTTTGGACTGCTTTCTAGATATTATAGTAAGATGTTATATTCTTGACTTCAGGTTTGTTTTCCATTTTGATATCTAAATAAAAAACTGACAATGTAAACTTTTCTTCCTGTTCCCGTAAAATAAACTATTTATTGTAATGGATTATGCTATGAGTATAAAGAAAAACTCATGACACTGCAAGCTGCCCAGCAAAAAACTTTCTGTATGTAGAGAATATAACGTTGTCGAATATGCACTCTAAGAAATTATTTGTACATTTACCATATCAGTGTATACGTACAGTAACAAGGTGTAAGTGGAAAATTATTTTCCAATGCAAGCATGGTAACGTTCCTACAGTTGCTCAGGAAAGAGTCAAATGCATAGGGAAATTCCCAGCTTTGTATACTATCAATGCTAAATATTCCCATTTTTTCAGCCTGACATGTATTATTTCCTTACACTGTTTAGGTTAAAAACTTCCATTACAATTTAGGAAGTTTACCAGAATTTTTTTTTACCTTGAGGTAACAAGTATCGTGAGCTTTCGTAAGCCTTGTTTGGTTGGTCCATGAATGGTTTCGATGCTGTGAAGGTTATAGTGTGGTTCCTTCCTTAGTTAAGTACTTTGCGGTTATAGAGTGACGTAAAGTGTTTATAAAACTGACAGATTTTGCAATGTATATGAATATGAGTATGACATTTTCCACCCAGAGGCACTCAAATCGTGAAGACGTAGAGCTTCCAGGTAGTGCATGGATGGTTGAATAAGCAAAAATGCCTTCTGCTATCCCAAAGAGCTGGATAGAGCATTGCAAATTAATAAACTACTTACATTTATACTATTAACCTGTATAGGCTGTTCATGGTAAAATGAGCACTTTTGAAAGCCCTGCTTAAGATCTACTTGTATGCACGTTGTGTATTACTCCGCTTTATTTAAATTAACATTGCCATAGGCCTCATCACTTTATTCGGGCGTAGGTCAAGTGAAACTTTGAAATTATTAGAAAATTAAATATTTTACAGATCTGCTCATTTTTACACTTGGCTGAATTAAAAAACACAGAAAGCCAATTAAATTATTTAAGTTATTACAAATGGTTAACCAACACATTTTATTCTATGTTAAGATATGTAACTACTTCCCATCCATTGTTACCAACATTACTGGGCGCATATTACTCAGTGCCCCCATTAAAATATGTGCAGGTAGGGGCAGTGACATTTTTCTAAGGTTGATTTCAAAAGTGTTCACATTATCGTGAACAGCCTTTACATGACACCTGCTTTTTAGAATTGCATGCCAAGACAACTGAAGCGGCATGTGGAATACTGCAGCGTGGAGACCCTACCACGTAGCTAGACTCCACAATCCTTAACATACTCGAGCAGAGGTCACTTGTTTATTGGCTGCTGTCACAGGCACCACCCCATAATTCTAAGTCAATTCTCTCCCCACCTCCCCCCACCAACCCAAAAAACGAACCTCCATTCACTTACAGCATATGGCCGTAAATATGCTTTGTCACAGCCTATGGCTTCAGAGATTGGCTGCTGTGAGGTAGCACAGCATTATTTTAGATACATATGTCCCGAGGACATATGCTACTATAGGCTATAATTAGGATATTATTATAGGTCAATTAGGCTAGCTAAATATGTCTTTTCATCCACAGATCCTTACCATCGTTTAATGTTCTAGTAAAAACCAGTAAGAGCCAGCCCTGCTGACACATATTGGCAGCTCACTTTCTCTCCTTTAATTTCCAGGTTCATAGTAGAGATCAGGGGGAAGATGCCCAATAGCATCACTTCTCCCACCAGAGAGGCGCCCAAACACCTTTCTGGTTACTTCCAGCATCAAGTGAAGAATAAACAAAGCTCCTGCCCCCTCTCTACTAAGTCTTCCCGACTCTATTAACTAAGAGTATGTTTTCCAAACACTCTGTCTCCTGTAGTATTCTATTTAATTTAATTTAATGCAAGCAATAGTTTTTGAAATTTTTACTTCTCTGTCGCAAGGGTTTTTGCATCTCTCTTGACGGTTTTTCCCTTGCTCTTCATAGTTAAGACTAGCTCTAAGTACACTTAGGGAGGTAGTCATGGCCCCAAAGTTCAGGCCATGGCTGCCCAATCCCTCTTTGCCGTGATGCATGTCTCCTTGCATGATTTTCCTTCTTAGTAGGGATAAGGAGTTAGCCCTGAGACATAATAAAATCCCGCCCTACCTCCAGGCCTTAACTTCAAATAACACTTAGAATAAGGTAGTTTAGAAAAAAAAGTTCCATCACAGGCAGACTTCATAAAGGCTGTTAACGATAAACCCAGCACTTCTGAAATCAACCTTTTAGAGAAAAATCACTGCTCCTATGTGCATATATTTTAACTGGTGCACTGATTTACACGTGCCAAGTAAAGTTGGTAACGCTAGAAGGAAAGTAGTTCCATGTCTTAACATTGAATAAAAAGTATTGGGTAACCATTTGTGATAATTTGAATTATTTCTTTCGCTTTCTGGTTTTTTTAATGCATCTGAGTGTAAAAATGAGCAAACTTGCAAATTATTTACTTTTATAATAATTTCACAGTTTAACTTGACCGACGCATGAATAAAGTGAGATGGCCCATGGCAATGTTGATTATACATAAGGTGGAATAGTACAAATTTACTAAGGAAGACTGGGCACTAGTATTTGGGCTGTGCGCAGTACCGGTACACATCCACGATGCGGTGGCTAAATGTTGTAAATATACCTTTTTGCTTGCAACAATGCTTGTTTATGTTATATTCAGGACAGTCAGAACAAAATCGGGCTGCGCTATTTAGAATTATGCCGTGTGTACATACAAGTAAAGGCTGTCCATGATAAAGTGAGCACCTTTGAAATCAACCTTAGGAAAAAGTCAATGCTCCTACCTGCATATATTCTAAAGGATGCCCTGAGTGACATTCACTCAGTTAAGTTGGTAATGAAGGATGGGAAAGTAGTTCCGTATCTTAACATCAAATATAAAAGTGTTAGGTAACTATTACTGTTAAATTAAATTATTCCTTTTGCATTCTGTTTTTAATGCATATGTCTTCATTTATATAGAAAAATAAGAAGGCTAATCCATTACAAATATAAAATTGTTTAATGTACATAAAACATGTTCAACATTCGTCCATCATTCATTCAATGCACATTTCTCCTATGGTGAGGTTTATTTTTGAAAATTATAAATGTTTATGGGCTGTTACACCACACCTGGGACTTCCAGGTTTATGGACTGTTACACCTTGCCAGTGACCTGTTATATATTTTTCCAGCCTTGATATCGACACCAGCGAAAACTCTAGCTGGAGAAACCCAATCACCTCTCCACTTGGCCTGCCTTTTTTTTTTAGCAGATAGGTAATTTTATTTTATTTTTTTAATTTTTATTTATTTTTTTCTAGTCCCCCCTTTTCCCCATATGATGTTGGCACCTTACATGATATGGGAACACTCCAGCTTATTCATTTGTTATATTACAAGTATAGCAAATAGAGCATCATTGCTGGAGTTTGAGAGTTTGAGAGCATCTACTACTCATATTATTATCAGTATGAGAACTGAAATTTTTTTTAGCTCAAATTTTGTACAACTTGGTGATAAATCATAGTGTGTAATTGGGTACCTTCGCACTACACACTAAAAATTAACTGCACAGACCAAGATTTCAACCCACTACCTTTGCATTTTAAAGTCGCACAAGATGCTCTCAGTACTGAATTGAGAGCTACAAGTGGCGTGTCACTCTAGTCAAGTGTCGTAAATGTGCAGTTCTGAGCACAGCCAAGGTCGAAGAGTTATTATCAAGAGTGACTTGGCAAGTGTGTCGAAACTGTGCAGTTCTGAGCACAGCCAAGGTCGAAGAGTTATTGTTAAGAGTTGTGCTAAGCGTTCTTTCTGAGGCTTGAAGATGGCACCACTGTACGATAAACTTAATCCTGTTGAGTGTAGAAGCCAGTACAGTAAGAAAAGATTTATTCTATCATAACTAGATTGCAGCATGTTTGTCAAAGCAGATAAAAGAATAATTGCATAATAAGTGCAATTTTCAGTTGCACTACTTATTGACACAAAGTTATTTTATAAAAGCTTTTTATTTTATTACGATACTTACTATCATTCATTTTTCTAGTCAAATCGATTGTTATAAAACCTTAGTCTTTGTCTCAGCAGCTTACACAGTTCTATTTAAATTTTTCATAAGATATATCTCCACTGACAAAATAGTTATATATGTGTTTTAAATTTATGGCTCGTGTCTAAATATACACAAAAAATTCATACCGTCTCTCACAAGTTGTTTGGTATCTCTCGCAAATGTTTGTGCCAAATAATATTACATCAATATTTTTATGCCTGCCCATAGTAAAGTACTTGCAAATAACATCTTGCTTCTCCAAAATAACATCATCGAAAATAACTAGAGAATTATTTTCACATTGGTCTGGTGGAATCATTTCATTATTGCTATTTTAAAAATAAGCCATCTTTTCATTAAACTTGTTGGATATTCCATCAAAGTCATTTTATAACTGATTATATTTGGGTTGATTGAAACTTTTTGAGCAAATATACAATTTATTGAAATTCAATCAACCATTCTTATAATTGAAATTTATAATCAAATTATTCTTACTTTTACTGGGCCCAACAATAATGACTCTCATATTGTCAGGCAAGAATTCGCCATTCTTTCGATTTTTAACATTTTCTGTAGAAAGTAAAACACCAACACCCCAATTGACTATTTTTCATTTATAACAATATTTTTTTACTGAATGGATAATGATGTATTTATGTTAACAAATAATATGTTCCACTCTAAAGAAAAATGTTATTATATCATCCATAAAGATAATTGGATTGCTTTAATTAGTTTTCATACAAAATTTGATGCTCCTAATATAAAGAACAATACTATAACATTGATTGATAACAAAGGTATAAATATAACTTGAGGACAATAAATATGGAATTATTAAAGGAAACTTTTAATTCGATTGAACCACTTTCAACAAACAACATTGAATTAACAGCAGATGATGTGAAAAATAGAATATTGGTTAAATCTAAGTTTAATTTTAAATTTGATGACCATTTATTCGATATGCTTGGTTTTGAAAGACATATTATTATTGAAAAAGAAAAACTATAATAGGTACTAGATTACCTAACTTTGACCCATTTAAAACAATTAATATTCACTGTAAGTTAGCATATGGAATGTTTATAAAATATGATGAATCTAGTCATTTAGAAACAGATATAAAAGCTAGTTTTTCACCAAAAACTATGTTTGGTTTTAAGTATTTTATTAGTTATGTGTGGTAAACCAATTTTTTATCAAATTAATTATGAATGGTTCAATTATATTGTGTTAGAAATTATAATTGAAAATATTAAACTGATTGGTTTTGATGGTACTGATATCGATATTCTTTTGGAAAGTTAAGATGTTTAAGATTCTTTGTCTTCATATCCATATGGTAATTTAAAAATTTATTTTCTTGTAAAATCCTTTTGTCATCACAATAACTTAATTATATTTTAGTAATTTCTACTGTGTATATTTCATGTTTTTCGCTCCCTATTAAATTCATTGTTCTATGTCATATTTTTTTCTTTAAACAAACAGTTCTTATAGTCCTCAAATGTTATTCTCTTACACATTCCTTTACACCTTTCGATTTATTATTTTCTTTTTTGCCAACATTGTAAGCATACATATTTTCTTGCAAACCAACAAATTCTTTCATAACTTTCCCATTACATTCAGCTCTTACCTTACCTAAAATTATCTTATTTTTTGAGGTATGTTATATATTATCTTTTGGTAATCACTTGTATCGAATTTTTCTATCATCGAATTCATATCTTTGTAAAAATCTTATGTTTTTATGTTATAAATGTAGGGATCTGTATCTTGATAGCCTAATTCAATGTTATCTCCATATTTTGGTTTCATCACTTTATAATGAAAATCAAATATTAACTCTTTCGATGTGTACAAAATTAACATACCCACATAAATAGGCTTATTAAATTTTACATTTGTTTTGTTCATATGGACAGCTGCAAGATTCTCATTAAAAATGGCACTTCTTTTGAAATTTACTTTTGCTACTAATTTATCACAGGCTTTTCATTTGAGATCAGTTTTATATCTACCCTATTTCTTATATTGTCCATAGTTTTACCAAGAACAAAATTATTCATCAGCTTACAAAAGTCTATTTCAGAATAGTTCTTTGCATTAGTTCTCATCGATGTATTTAAATCTATTCACTTTATTAATAAATCAGACTGATTAAACTATAATATTCCACGTATTTCTGTAAGCTTAACCCATTATTTAGACACTGTTTCAAATTGTGATAGTGTATTCCATACTTTTGTTTATTAAGTAAAGTTGTTAATAATTTAGACTGATTTGTTCCTAGACCTACCTTATTTCCTGGACAAAATGGAAGATCTTTATGTAATTTATGTAGATCTTTAGGATACACTAAATCTACTTCGAAAATGTAACCATTGTCAGAATCATCCTAAATATTTAATAAATAATTTTGCAAAAATCTAATTTAAATTATGGATAATCAACCCATTCGAAACCACCATATGGTAAATATTGAGACATTGCTCAACCATTTAAATTATTTGCATTGAGATAAGATAAATAGTTAGACTCTTGATTATGATAAAAATTGTCTAAATATTTATTATTCACTTTTACATATATATTACAGTATAGTGAGTTCCACCTCTAATTCCTTTTTCTACTATTAAAATAATATCATAATTATGTTATAAATCTAATTGTTGTTTAGTTACTTTAAACATTGCTGCCAATGATAATCCTGGTGCTGTAAAATAGCATGCTGGATCTAAATCATATGCATTCATATATGTTTCTCTAAAGTTTTACAATACATCCGCTAATAGTAACACATCACCTTTTAAATATAAATCATGATATTCCCCAAGGTTCTTCATATTAAATTGATCCCATACATGTTTTGCATGATCATAATCATCGTCAGTTATATCATATTCATTTAATTTATTGTAAAATTCACTTTTTGGCAGAAGTTGTCTCTTCAAATATTTTCCAACTGTCCATATAATCATATGGATAAAACTCCTTTTCTAATTTCTAAATCTACTTGATCTTTTGGAAAATGCTATAGTGTATGTTTGATTTTTACTTAATTAGATGATAATTTATCTAAACTACCTGCCATTAATTTTAATGTGTCTATAAATCTCATTTTTAAATTTTCTGTTGCTTTCCGAAAGTAGTTAACTTTTCATAATTTGAAATTAAATCTATATCATATCTCTTTAATAAATAAACGAGCATCATATCCAGCTAAGTTATGAAAATAAATTGCAACAAAATTGGGTAATTTTAATTGTAGATTACAATTATTACATACTGGGTTAATGAATTTTCCAGTTATATGATTATGGTGATGCACTTTTTTTTAAATTTTATCTATTATATAACATTTTTTCTTAATTTGTTAGTTGATGCATTTGTTCAATTTGCGAATATATTTCCACAATCTCTTCCAATAACCTTTTCATTGATTGTATAAACACGTGCATTTGGGCCTCGATATACAAGTGGTGGTTTATAATCACCATAACTAGATACAATATAAAAGCAAAAACCTGAAGTTTCATGTAACTGATATTCCATTGTATGTGAATCATAAATTAACTTCAAATCAATGGTATTTTTTGATCATTAGTAAGTTTATATCTTTCTGTAAGTACCTCCTTATAAAAGCCATTATCATTATCATCCTCTGTTAAAAGTGAATATTTTTGGATTAATTTAAATTTATTATTTTGCTTGGATTTTGTTTAGTTGTTGATATTTTGTTTAGAATTGATTCAAAATCAGCATATATTTCAAAAGTAACCTTCATTGTATGTTTGTAATTTATGAAAAATATTTGCTCTACTTTCGAAGGTATATTGATTCTTATTGATTCATTTTAGAGCAGTCGTCGGTATGTTTATTTAACCTTTCTTGAGAATAAAAGAATGGAAGACATGTATCACATATATATGTTTTACTTTCATGATTATTTTTTTTGTACTGAGAACAGCTTCGATAAATATTTTATCCAACAGTAATGTGAGTTTTTATCATATTTGAAATAAAGTGATTTGTTATGTTTTTCCTTTTAATTTTTTTGCAAAAATTTAGTGGATATACTGTGGACTTATCTTCAATAGAGTACACATTTATAGATTTATCAATTAGATTTTCTATTTTTGGTATATCGTCAATATTAAGCCCAACAATTTTATATTTAATTACTCTTTGTGGGTGTTTTTCTGCTGGAAATAATGCAGACTTGATAGCCCAAATAAAAAAATTTTATCTTCATTTTTCAAATTAATACGTGCTTTTTTATTCTTAATTGTTTCTGGTAGTTCAATATATGATGCTTCATTTAATGGGTTATACTTATTTATAGCTAACTGTATTCCAGTTACTCTATCTAATTTTCTATCTGAACCAAGCTTTCAAATTCGGATAAATGTGCAAGTAATTCTTTTTTTTATGGTTTTGAAAATCCTTTTAATTTCTCCTTCATTCAATACTGTATAGTTTTGTGATTGAAATGTAAATAATTCTACTTGGTTAGTCTCTTTCTTGCTTTAAGTGGCATATAATTCAATGTATGTTTTCCCCCCTCTAAATTTTCTAAGATGATCGATCACATATTATCTCAAATACCTTATTTTTTACTGAAGTTAAAAATGGATTATGCTGTACCAAATTAAAGGTATTTTCAATGTTATATGTTGATATCCTACTTTTAAAAGCTGAATTAACTTTGTAATTTTTATTGGTTCTTCTACTTCTCTTGTTAATTAATGCATTAGTAGAATAGGGAAATATTTCTTTTTTCATTTTCATCTTGTTTATATAATTATTTGATACGGCATAAGCCAAAGGAAAGTTTGGAAAATTATTTGTTATCCATACTGTTATCTGCTTACTTTCATTTGTAGGCTTAACAAATAAATTATTAGAAAATGGAAACGTTTATTTTAATTCATTTCTATTTTTTGAATATAGTTCCTTGACATTGGCATAGGAAAATGTTAGATTTGTAAAGTTTCTTTTTCTTTCTTCATTTATTATAAAAAGTACAATAGTTGCAATTAAATCAGCTTTTCTTAGATTGTACCAATTTCTAATTTTAAATTCTTTAGCTAAAATTCTTAGCTCCTGCACTCTAATATTGCTCAACACAACTGCAAGGTTGTTCGCTGGAATGTTTGATTGTTCTATTTATAAGAAAAAAATGTTTAATAAAATGTAAAAATAAATATAATGGATAATGTTGAAAAAGTGCTTAAATGATTGGGAAACCATATTTAACCTCTCTTTATGATGATAATTCTTAATATATTCAGTAATACATTTTTACAAGTGGATATTCATCCACTTAGTCCTTAGTATTTTTATTAGGAAAAATAATTTTATAGATTTATTCTCATTACATGCTGTACATGTCTTTGTTGGATAATGATCCTGTTGGATTTTATTTAGAATATCTAATGATGTTTTGTGAGATTTACTATTTTTATGCTTTTCGAGCTGTAGATTAAAAATATATTTTCCACATACGCATAGTAATATCTCCTTTTTTTTTAACTCATAATGATTTACACTATATTCACTAAAACAATTGTTACATTTTGTTGCAAGTTTGTCTAAAGTTGCTTTATGATGATAGAATGAATCTATAGATCTATTATCATTACATACATGTCTTAGTTAAATAGTCACTATGTTGAATTTCATTTGTATTGTGTGATTGAGTAATTTTATGCTTTTTAATATATAGTTTACAAACATATTTTCCACATTCGCATAGTACGTTCTCCTTTTTTAAACTCACATTGACGCCTATCATAATCTCTACAACATTTTTTACATGTTTTAATATGCTTATCTTTTACGTGGTTATGTGATGTAACACATTCAATGTTTAATACCTCACCCCATTTCTTACATTGCTTAGATATGGTATTATTTTCCATTTCGAGCATTGATTCCATTTTATTTATAAGGAAATAAATTTAAAAAGAAATAATTCTTTATAAATTTATTTTCTTATAAATAAACAAAAATGGAATCACTTCTCAAGAAGTTAAACAATTCATATGAATCGACTAAACTACAAGATCTTGAAATTAATAAAAAAGTATGCAGCTTCTGAATTTCAAATTTATGAATCCAATTTTGGTAAAAATTAATTGTATTCTAGATGGAAAGTATAAAATTACTTTACCATATCGCTATGTTAACATGCTTGATAAAAATGCTTTAAAATTAATAAATGAGAAACAAGTTTTTATAATGTATAGAGGTTTAGAAGAACTGAAAAATGGAAAATCTGTACATTATATTGAATTCTCTTAAAATGGATAAATTTCTATTAATTCAAATCTATCAACTATCTTTTTTTATTTTTTATTTGATTTTACCTCATTTTGCTTGATTTTGACTTAGATTTAATTGATTTAGATTGCTTGCTTGAAAAATTAGCATTTCTAGAGAATGTGAAAAAGTTGCTTAAAATCGAGAAATTTACTCGATTTGTCTTAAAATTTGCTGTTTTTTATAATAAATCCTGCACGTACATTTCTGAAGAAAAAAATTAAAAATTTGCTTGTTTTTAGCTTAAAATTACATGATTTTGGCTTAAATCTGCTTGATTTTGGAAATCAAAAATTGAGGCTTCTAGAAACATGAAAAAGTTGCATGAAAGCGATAAAAAATTACTTGATTTTGAGTTTAAATTGCTTGGTTTTTCGTTGTGTTTCAGATTTTGAGTTTTTAATTTTTCTTGTACTTTCGTTAAAAATAGCAGGAAATAGTTATGTTAGAATTTTTTCTGTTCTTCTAGTGGAAACTGTCGATTTTAAGTGCTGCGCTAACTTCCGCGTTTCGTATCTACTTGTACTGAAGGGATACATTCGAAACTAGGATATGTGAGTACACTGAACTTTAATACAGACCTTCAATCGACGAAATGTTGTTGAATGCTGCCCGACGAAAACTCTTGGTAAAAGGACTATTTTTTAAAGCCCGGGCTAAGGCACACTTTTATTCCCAATTTCTGTACTTCCAAATTCTCAAAGAACCGATGATTTAATACACGCGTCAATAAATATTCCAATATATTCCAATAACATTATCATTCACGCTGTTATGAGCAGAAAACGAATGTTAACTAGAAATAAATTTGATGTACACAAATTTTTATTCCATTTTTATTGCGGCGTTGAGAAACGGAACTACTTTTCCACCTCGTTGCCAACTTTTCTGAGAACAGGCGTTACGAAGAATCCCTTAAAATATACACAGATAGAAACAGAGATTTATTTTCAAAGGTTGATACAAAACTAATAACTTAACTGCGAACAAGCAGCACCGCCAAATACCGTCGCCCTTGGCGCTTCTTTTAATCTGGTCCCCACGTTGGCCTCTGCAGGAGCATTTAGATCGTCCGGAAGGAGTTTGGGAAACTACTTACTCCAGGCCACATCCAATAAACTATGCGGGATCCAACACATCCGTGCATGGTGGTTGGGCAGTGGCACACGTATTCAGAATTTCGGAACACGCGTGAATACAAAGTGATTTGGGGCGCTTTCTCATTGCCTCGCCTCGGTCCACGGTCCGCGCCTGTCCGAGTGCGGCACGACGGACATTTGGAAACAAGCGAGAGGAGCGGACGGAGTGGTCAGGCGTGCGCGCGGACAGTAAAGTGTGTTCCACTCGTTCTACGAAGAACACCCGCGAACGGAAACACACAAGCGAAGGGGTGTACTGTCTGCAAAGTCCGATAACTTGGCAGTAATGAGACTTGTCACCGGCATACAGCGTGCCTTCACAGCGAGGTGGGGCGGAAATGTCAGCATAATCTATTCTCAGTTTATTCGCACTTTTCGAATCAAACCTTCGAAAAATCACCCCATGTATCACGCGTTTAGTTATTACCCTAGATACGCCATACATAGGGGCACACGAATCCCGCGAAGAGATTTCACGACCTGTTGTATTTCAAAACACTTTAGCTCAGGTCCACTTTTGTGATTGGGTGATCTAGTTGTTATGCGTGTTAAATGTCCATCCCCGAATCAGAGACGTACAGTATCGGAGTAACTTAGTTCTTATTGGCCAGTCAGCTAAGAAAATGTTTCTCACAGACACACGCCGCCAATAAGCAAAAGGAAACTGCTGGCACGCTCGTGGGGTATTGAAATTTCGCGAAATTCGTGTATCCTTAGCTATACATCACAGCCGTTTAATATATCTGTTAACATAAAAGTATCTTATTTTTAGTTAAATTGAAGTTTTACCTTTATATATATATAAAATTATAATATTTAATTTATATTAAATACGAAGCAAACAGTGAGAAAACATGTGGGTTGGTAGCGCCTAGTAAGAAATAGTTTTCATGGAAAATATTATTAGAACCGAGTGCGCACGAATTCGGCGCGTTGTCCTTTGGTAAAATATTCTAGACTTAGTTAAACTCTGTTTGCACGAGGCGGAGGGATATCCTGGAAGTAGAACTTTAACAGGGCTTCAGAAAAGTTTGAAGTAACCGTGGATGGATTATAATATGCGACGCAAGTGTGAGAGGAGAACGACAGGGTTGCACAGGAAATCTATAGGCAATCTATCTCAATTTTCCCCCTGCGTGAAAACAAATTGCTAAGATTGCAGAAAATATTTAGTGGTAAACACAAAATATTTTAGTTGTCACCACTAAATTTCGTGGCCGCTAGAAAATTTATTTTGCGGGGGCCACAAAAATGTCTGTTCACGACAAAATAATTCGGCAGGGTTAATATTAACGAAACATGTTGTGGCCGCCACAATATATATATATATATATATATATATATATATATATATATATATATATATATATATATATATATATATATATATATATATATATATATATATATATATATATATATTCAACGTGTTTGCACCAGTCAAAATAATGTCTTGCTGGAATGTAAAAACTGTAATCGCCGATTTCTTTATCCGGGCAAAGCATCTATTTGCACCCGAGCCGTGACGTAATGGCCAGATGAAACAGACGACATTTGAAAGAAATGTGGAAGTGACGTGCGAAGAGGAATTATTGAGATATGAGAATTATGGAAGAAATCTCGCAAACATATAAGATTTTTCTTTTCTTGATAGTGGACTGTAACTGCGCACCCATGGTCAATAAGCGAGGGAGCGATACGGGCGACACTAACACGCACTTCTGGCGCCTCATCGCTCTTACGCGCAAGGTGTGCAGTGCCTCCGTCGTGGCGCTGTAATGTTAAATTATATCTGTAACCGTGGACCATTATTACACGCGATGAAAGCCCACAGATTAAACTACGCCCGTATATTTGTACTTTTCTCTTGCCGCTTAAGTAAATTGCATAGGCAAGCTTTAAAAATACGATATTTGACCATATTCACGATTTTTTTTCCTCCAAATATACACTTAATATGACAAAAGTAAAAAAAAAAAAAAAAATAGGGGCATAGATAATTGATTTCTATCTTTTCTGACAAAATTTCGTATTTGTAAAACATATATTTACCGAGATACGCGTATTCGCGCAAACAACTATTTCGCAAAAAACGCGGGGGTCCATCCCACAAGGCCATTGACCACGAAACAAAATTTTATTTTACACATATATATTTTTACCGCTTAATGTTCAAATTATAGACATTACTAGTAACTACTCTTTCCTATCCAAAAATTTGAGAGTATAGTTTTGGCATAAATACATGTCAAAATCACGATTTTACTGTTTAAGAAATGTACAAATAATGAAAACGAACTTACGTGCAGAGACTAGATAATTCACACTGAAATAAAACGCCATGAGCTACTTCAAGACGTCTATAAAATCGTACAATTAAATGTTTTCTCTATTTAAAGAAATCGCTGAATAAAAGGAAATTTTGCATAGTTATAATTTGTGGTTGTCCCTGAATTTTTGTGAAATAACTTTTGCCAACCATACCTTGAAATTAACCAAGACAATACCGTGCAATTTCCCTCGTTAAAATTTCTGCAGATGTTTTGTTTCATTTTATTTATACAGTAGAAAAACAGTACAATTTTTACTTCAGCGTGTTTATATTGCAAAACCACCAACATCGATGGAGAAAACAGTTGTAGTCTATTCGCGGTTTCTTCACACTTTTTTTAATCAAACATTTGAATAATCACCCCATGTATGACGTGTTTACCTATTTCCTAAATATGCCATTTATCACAAGCATTTTATACGCTCTGTTAATATGAAAGTATCTCATTTTTCGTTAAATTGGAGTTTAATCTGTATTTTAACTATAAATCATAATATCTAATTTATAATAAATGTGAATGTAACAGTGAGAAAACGTGGGTGTTGGTAGCGCCTAGTAAGAATTAGTTCTCATACAAAATATCAATACAACTGAGGGCGCACGAATTCGGTGCGTTGTCCTGTGGTGTAGTTTTCTTGACTTGTTAAACTTAGCTTGCATGCGGCGGTGGAATATCCTGGAAGTAGAACTTTAGCAGGGCTTCAGAAAAGTGTGAAATAACCGTGAATGGATTATAAGAAATAATGTATACAAGTTGAACAGTACAAATAGAGGATAGCAAATTTTTCCATGTTCAACAGCCTTAAATTCATGTCGACAGGTGTAGACCTACACGCGCTTGCGAAGACAGCTAACGGTATTGCATTTCCTTGTACTCGCCTTTGTTCTTCCCCTGGCAATAGCTACACTGACGCTGGAGTTTCGCCCCTACCCGGCTTCGCACTTGGCTTGGTCGAGTGCGTGAAGAGAAGGAAAAGATTTGGTCGGCTTTTGACATCGGAGCTTTTGTGAGCCGATGGGGCGGGGGAAACGGGAGATCCCCGAAAATACCCACCGACCAGTGGCATCGTCCGGCACGATTCCACTTGCGAAAAATCCGGGAGTAACCCAGCCGTGGATCGAACCCGGTTCGCTTTGGTGGGAGGCGAGCAGGCTAACCTCGCTGAGCCACCACGGCCTCGGCTTGCTCGAGTAGTAAATAAAATAACCGGTGGAAAAGAAATTATCTGACGTAAGTCCTAACACAGGGGTTTCCAAATTTTAGTTTATTACGCCTCCCTTCTGCAAAAAAAAAAAAACTAACCCCCTCCTCCCTCCCCACAAACCATCCTCGCGTAATAACTTCAATATTATAAAGGTAAAACTAAAACGTATAAAAGTCTCAAAGGTTTTATTTATTAATTAAATTGTAATGCTTATTGGACACAAATGATGGTGAACAAATCAATCAATGAAATGGATGAGATTGCATATTTTTTAACAAGATTCCCAATTCTTGGTCGAATAGAAGAAATTGCACAGCGTAAAACACTGGCGATATCGAGTTTGCTTCTATACTTTGGGCCCGCGCTCCCCTTAGCATGTAGTTATCCCTCTCTTGAAAATTAATGCCCTAAGACGTCGTGAAACCTGCTATATGTTTGCGAAAGAGGCGTGGTAAAACAGATAACCTTGTGCACTGCTTATCGACCGGGATGAACGCTTATCCAAGCGACAGAAGAGCGGGCGTGGATTACCTACCTCCACTGTTGACGGACAAGCAACCTAAACCGGCTATAAAGCTGCCTGTTGCACACTTGTTTTTCTACGGAGTTGCTTTGCTATGAAGTTGTTTTCCGTAATGCCACTGCCAGTGTGTTGATAGCAAGTTTTTTTTCTGTGTAGAATATATACAGTACGTTTACTTAAGGACCGCACTTTATTTTAGCCTTAAATGAACTAATGTGCTTGCACAGTTACGCTAAAGGATTTTTAACTTAAAAAATCGTAGAATATTAAACTATGCAATTAAATTTATGAGTAGAATGAAAAATTACGTTTGGAAACAAAGGGATGGGGTTGAGGAGTGTGGAGCGGGTGAATAACCACGGGCGGCGGCCATTTTGTGACGTCACGAACATTAAACAATTCTTTTTAAACCCCAAAAATCACTGAGAAATCAATGATTATAATTCCAAAATCAAATTTTCTTCCACAAATCTAAAAAAATTAAATTAAAGTGAGAATTTTTCCACAAGTCCTAAATCAGCAAGGTAGGCTGAGACTCTTTGAAAAAGTCCACAATGGACTTGAAACTCCTTGAAAATATCCACAAATCAGCAAGGCGTAATAAATGCTCCTAGTCAAGCTCACTGGATCAAGAGGGACAACAGCCATGTTTGTTTACACTATAGACTCCAACCACAGTATTTGTTTACATATGAATTCCGACCACAATGTTTGTTTATATTATGGATTCAAACCACCATCTTGAATTTACATGAAATCCTACATTGCCTCTACTTTGACCACGAGTGACCTTTAACAAGAGAATTAAAAAAAAAAAAAAAAAACATAAAAATAAGGAAAATTATTTATTATTGACCCCGACCGCCGTATTAAAATAACATGACCTCGACCTGGCCCCCAGGTGATCTTGAAACCGAAAAATCGACGAAATTCGCAAAATTCGGGAAAAATCGCAAAAATCTATAAAATTACATTATTGACTCCGAGCACCATAATGCATTGACCGCAGGTAAACTTAAATTCAAGAAATCGAGAAAAACAAAAACAAAAAAAATAGTAAAAACCAGTAAGAATTTCTACAAATTCTAATATTTCAAATTATTAGCCAAAATGTGAGACTTATAACGCCCGGCTTCACATAGCACGGGTATCTGTAGCCTGCCTTCGTGATGTCAACATGCTCTCTTGGTCAGCATTTAAAGGCGGTGGCTGGATTCGGTTCGTAGAGGAATATATAGGGTAGAGTGCGCATGCCTCTTCCATCTAGCACACCGTCGTGGCGCACGTGTTCGACACTGTCAAAAAGAGGAACAGCGGTTTAGCACAAATTACTTCGCTCGCAATACGATGGCGCAACGGGTATACGAAAACGATTACACAGTTACCTTACGTCGGCTCAGAAACCAACTTGGAATAACGCTATAGCATTGTTTTACATCCAGTGCTACAGTTCCCATGATGTGACGTTCGTTAAAAAAAGAACGGTTTTATTGCCTCATGAGAATAATAATTCCGAGAAAACCTCTGCACATTTGAAACTATCGTTCAGTCATGGTTACTTAAAACTTCTTTGCTGTAGCCTTAATTAATTTATACTTTTAGGATATCCCCCCCCCCCTCCGCCTCGTGCAAACAAAGCTTAACCGAGTCTAGAAAATTACACCGAAAGGACAACGCACCGCGTTTGTGCGCACTGGATTTAATTTTGTCACTGTTTTCAGTGGTAAGTTTTTTGACTGTTGGATCAGTTAAACAGCGTGTATGAATGGCCGTCAAACAGCGTTTAAAAAGTTATGTTAAAAAACATGTATCAAGTTAAAATAATAGCGAATAAACTAATAAAACCAATACAAAATACTTTCTAAAATGTGTTTCGTCTTTCAAAATGCCATTTTACGAGGTAATATGAATATTCAGCCATTCATTCTGTTTTAACGTCTTTGATTTCGTTTTCATATAATCATCACAGCGCTCTGTAAACTGCATACACAGTAATGTGGTGTAAAGAGTGCACTTATATATACTATTCGTTTTAACAATCCTAAAAATCTTTACGATTTCGATACGCAATATAAGACAAATATTTTCCTCGTAATTTCGTGCTTGACTTGGTAATGCAGATGGTAAGGTAACGGCCAATAGGCGAAGAGGTAAATGTATATGGGTTCAGTCACGGCCAAATCCCAATATTTTTTTAACTTTTTTTAAATTATGGTAAATTGCCCAATATAACCCGTAAAATATAGTAAATATGTTTATTTCACGCAATTATCTGGCTAAATTCAATAACAAATTATATTTAATTCGCCACTGCAGTCGGGAGTCACTTATTCAATCAGTGACACTGTTTCACGTCACTAATTCAATCATCAATCAGTGAAATATTCTCACTGAAACAATCAGTGGTTTTCCACAAGTTTCTAAATGGAGCCATTTTCACCGATTCGAGTAGTTGAATTCCACTGTGAATCAGTGGTTGACCCTATGTATGACGTGTTTAGTTATTTCCTAAATATGCTATGTATCACGCGCGTTTTATACCTCTGTTAACATGAAAGTGTCTTATTTTTCGTTAAATATAAATTTTACCTATATTATATTCATAAAGTGCATTTATTTATAATAAATACGAATAAAAACAGTGGGAAAACATGTGTGTTGGTAGAGCTTAGTAAGAAATAGTTCTCATGAAAGATGCCATTACAGCTGAGTGCGCACGAATTCGGTGCGTTGTCCTTTGGTGTAATTTTCTAGACTTAGTTAAGCTCAGTTTGCACGAGGCGGAGGAATATTCTAGAAGTAGAACGTTAGCAGGTATTCAGAAAAGTGTTAAGTAACAGTGAATAGATTATAAACTATGCAGTACGACGCTTGAGCCGTACGCGTCAACAAAACATCGTACCTGACTAGTAATATGGCAGAAATTCGTTCGCTAGTGATAACAAAAGCGGAAGTGGCCAAATACACAATAACAAATTTCTGTACTTGTTACAGACAATTATTTCGGAACTGGCTGGTAAAGACTTTCCTGTATCTCCGCAGTTGAAATATTGTATCTTTACAACAAATTGTCATAGAAAACACACAGAATTGTTTATGTAGCCCCATGTATGTAATAATTTAAAAGTTTATAACACAATTATTGTTCAAATTCATCGTTAGTTTTACACATTCCACTTTAATTCTCTGTGAAATTTAATCTCATTTATTTGTAGTGTTTTAAAAATAATTTTTGGGAGCTAGTCTCCAAAAAATTCTCTGTACAAATACAAAAATACTTTCACAGTGTACAGAATCTTTCACAGCACCTACGCAGTCCCGAATTGAACACCAGATCAGTTTATAGAGTCTAGTGCAGCATTCTCTACTCTGTGTATTTTACTAGCGACACGCCCCGGCCTCACTCGGGTGCTATTTACAAATATGACGTCGTTTGGGTTTACAGCAACTTTATGCACTAAATGCTTAAGGTAACTAACATAGGATTAATTCTGTGTTGTTCACAAGGCCTTCGTAAGTAAAAATTAAAATACAAAAATTGTTACTCTGGGGTCATCCTTAAAAGATAAAACATAGCTGTCGCGGACTTTTTTGTAGACATTTTTGAGATATACAATTCTGTAGCATATTAGTTTGGTATCTCATATGGTATAGTCTGCTTAAGCCACGTAAGAGCCCAAAATGTGGCTTTTTCTGACTTGATTATAAAACGTCGACATTTTCCTACTAGCCTTATATTAAATACTAATCTAGTATATACGTAAACCTTTCTCAAGAAATTCTCTAAATGATGGTGAAAATCGGATCAAAATCCATTAAGTAGTTTAAAAGCGTTAGCCGAATACACATGCACACGTGGCTGGGTGACTTTGTTTTATACTATGTACAGATTTGAACTTTATAAGACAAATGTCGAAGTGTTTGCATGGATACATATGCTTCATAAACATTCATGCATAAGTGCGTGCATTTACGTAACACGTTAGGGGTTTAGATACGAATAAATTTGAGAAGGCAGAGTTCGTAATAATTAAAGGCTTATCGCAACATTCGTCTTGTATGAGAGAGATAAACTATCATTATATTAACCTGCCCAGTTCAAATTAATTAATTTTTCTAACTCGATATGGGCTAAGAAACGTTACATTCATGAGGATGCAGTTCATTCAGGCGAAGCTAAAATACGGTACGCCAATTAGGAGCTTATAGGCTATTCACGGTAAAATGAGCACTTTTGAAAGCCCTGCTCAAGATCTACTTGTATGCGCACTGTGTATCCTTCCGCCTTACATAAAATTATCATTGCCACTGGCCTCATCACTGTATTTATGCTTCGATTAAATGAAACTGTGAAACTATTATAAGAGTAAATATTTTACAAATCTCCAAATTTTTACACTTCGAAGAATTACAAAAACAACAAGCGAAATAAATAACTTAAGTTATCACAAATGATCAACTAACACTTTTAATTCGACGTTAAGATACAGAACTACTTTCTCTTCATCCTTACCAAAATTACTGGGCGTATGTCACTCATTGCGCTCGTTAAAATATATGCAGGTAGGGGCAGTGACTTTTTTCTCTAAGGCTGAGTTCGAAAGTGCTCTCTTTATCGTGAACAGCCTTTACCTAGCAATTATCAGAGGTAAGAAGCAAGATGACAGAATTACCACAAGATATCCGGAATCAGAAATTTGGGGTAAAATCTAAAAGTGCTGATGAATCGAAATACACAAATTGTGTTGCTGGTTAACAATAATATTTAAATACTTGTACATCAAGATCATAGTATTTAACAATGAAACGGCGTCCCAGTCTAGGTTTCTTCACACATTTTAATCAAACCTTTGAAAAAACACACCATGCATTACGCGTTTGGTTGTTTCCTAAATATTTTATGTATCACAAGCGTTTCATACTTTTGGTAACATAAAAGTGTCTTAATTTAGGTGAAATTGAACTTTCACTTATTTTTAATATATCAAACATAAGGAATAACATTTTATTTATTATTAATCTGAATAAAACATGGAGAAACTAGATGTGTTGGTACGCCTGGTAAAGACTGTTCATAATAAAGTGAGCGCTTTTGAAATCAACCTTAGAAAAAAGTCACTGCTCCTACATGCATGTATTTTAATGGGCGCACTGAATGGCATGCGCCCAGTAAAGTTGGTAACAATGGAAAGAAAGTATTTACGTGCCTTAACGTCGAATTAAAAGTGCTTGGTAACCATTTATGATAACTTAAATTATTTTATTAACTTTCTGTTTTTTTTAATGCACTTAAGTGTAAAAATTAGCAGATTTGTAAAATATTAACGTTTCTAATAATTTCACAGTTTCACTTCACTGACGCATGAATAAAGTGGCGAGGTCCATGCCAGTGACAATTTTACACAACGCGGAATAATACACAACGTGCATACAAGTAGATCTTAAGCAGGGCTTTCAAAAGTGCTCAGTTTACCAGTAACAGCGTATACGAAATAGTTCTCAATCAAAATATTATTAAACTGAATGTGCACGAATGCCATGCTTTGTCGCTTTAGTGTGATTTTCTAGACTTAGGTTAAGTTTTGTTGGAATGAGACGGAAGAATATCCTAGAAGTAGAACTTTGGCAGGGCTCCAGAGAAGTTGAAAGTAACAATGAATGGACTATATACGTATAGCGGAAGACGTTTCAAAGGGAAGTAAGTAAATCAGCACCATGCAAAAAGCACGTTAATGACGCGTTACCTACTAAAGGCTGTTCACGATAAAGTGAACACTTTTGAAATCAACCTTAGAAAAAAAGTCACTGCTCATAACTGCATATATTTTAACGGGCGCACTGAGTGGCATGCGCCCAGTAAAGTTGGTAACGATGGAGGGGAAAGTAGTTCCAAATCTTAACGTCGAATAAAAAGTTATAGGTAACCATTTTTTGATCATTTAAATTATTACTATCGCTATCTGTCTTCTTTTAGTGCATCGAAGTGTAAAAAATGGCACATTTTTAAAATACTAACTTTTCTAATAATTTGACAGTTTCACTTGTCCGACGCATGAAGAAAGCGATAGGGCCCATGGTAATGATAATTTTACATAAGGCGGAAGAGCACACAACATGCATACAAATAGATCCTAAGCAGGGCTTTCAAAAGTGCTCATGTTACCGTGAACAACCTATACAAAAAGTAACCTACAAGAAACAATCAGGTGTACTGGTTAACTGACGAAACCTGGATAACATTCACGCTCACCTAACACACGATTTATTAACCCACTGACATGGTATTTTGTGATCCTATATTGGCATGGTATGTCACGCGACTTCCGATCATCTCAAGAGAGTGTATTTTGCCTACATACCCGGCCACGGTATTTCGTGGTTGTGCACTTTACGCATTTATTCCTCGGAAACGTTTAGGTATAGGGTAATGTCTATTAAGGCCTTTTTAGCTTATTTTAACGTGTTAATTCATAATATGCCGCATAAAATGTATTGCACTACTGGTAACACACTATTTTATTGCAAAATGAGGGTCGCAACACCAATTTTACCACGAATAAATTGTTCACGGTGTTAAATATCACGCGGATCGTATAACTTTATCCATTTAGTAGTTTACCAGATTCTTACTGTCAGATTGTACATACATTTTGTAGAAAGTGACCGAGTGTTGTGGGGCAGTGGTAACTCACAGGACTATTATTGCGGGGGGGGGGGGGGGGGGTCCGGCCATCCTGATCTCGGTTTTCCATGGTTTTCCGAAATCACTCCAGGCGAATGCTGGGATGGGTCCCTAACAAATGCCATGGCCGATTCCTTCTCATGCCTTCCCCAGTACCTCTTCCCTGTGCAACTTGCACTGTCTCTAATGCCCTCGTTGTTGTCGATACGTTAAGCCCAACTACCTACCTACCTTGTAGAAAGTGCAATTACCTGATCTTATTGCTCCTGCTTCAGAGGGACGTAACGCGCTTTAGACGGCGAGTCGTATATATACAGTAATTTAGCCTTATTTTTCGCCAGCAATACGCACGCGGAGTTTGTCCATGTATTTATGAAACATTCTATATAATGTGTAGAGACCCGGAATTTTCGCGGATTCATTCCGCAACACGTTAGATTCCACAATCACTTATACTCGAGCCTAAGTTAATATTTCATTGGCTGATGCTCCAGTTTTACCGCAAACCAGATAGCACAGGATTAGATCCTCGTTTACTTTCAGGTTGGCTCGAATTCGTCCAGGGCGTCTCTTACAAATTGCGCTCCAGTTGGAAAACAAGGTCAAGTGTACATATGTTTGAGATCTAGCTTGTCCTCAAATGAATCAGCGAAGTTTCCGGGATCTCTACTAATAATGTGTAGAGACGCCTGTATTTCGCCAAAAATTTCACGACCGTTTACATTTCATAACAGATAGGCTCAGATCCACTTTCTTGATTTGATTATCTAGGTGTTACGAGCCTTAGGTCTATGCCCACGAATCACAGACGTGCAGTATCGGGGTTGTCTAATTCTGATTGGCCAGTCAAGTGAGAAAACGTCTTCTCACAAAGAAACTCCGCCAAAAAGAAAAAGGAAACTGCTGGTATGCCCGTAGAGTATTAAAAACTGGCATGTGCGCAAAAATGTTCGCGAAATTCGGCGTCCCTAATAATTAGGACCAGTGATTTTTCGCGTAAAATTCGAAGCGCACAATAGACTTCGATACTGTATACACACCTCAGCTGTTGTGCTTATATTGGCTCCTGGTGGCGTGTCCGGATATTACCGAACCACTCAGAATGACGTAACCTTGACACTTAACTTTTTTGTGATTCTTACGCAAACAGTTAACACGGACCAGAAAATGTTTCAGCCAATCAAAATAGCTGAACAATCCTACAGTGCTGTATATACTCGAGCCGGCGTCGGTTCCCCATTGGCTACTGCATACATGTGATGTCACTCCTTTGATTGAACTGCACGCGATTAGACTACACGGCTGTGAAGTGTTCATTTACCGGTGCAGAGTTATCCAGGACGTGTCAAATATAGTATTGTCCAACGACAAACTTGTTTCAATAGTACATGTGTTTAAAGTTTAACGTGTTCTAAAAGAATAACGCGAATTTGGAAGGTCTCTAATAATTAGGGACCTGCAAAATTCGCATATTTTTTTACATTAAGCTAAAATTCATAATACTATGTATAATTGAGCCGGCGTCGTTTCTCCATTGGTTGCTGCATAATTGTTAAGTCACGTCCTTTATGAGCGAACTGCACGTGAAGTGTCAATTTATTGGCGCAGAGTTACCCGGGGCGTGTCAAATGAAGAATGGTCCAATGACACACGTATTGCAAAGGAAGAGTGTGTTTTAAGTTTTAAGTTTAACGTATCCTCAAATAATAACGCGAATTTTGCAGGTCCCTACTAATAACTAAGGACACCCGAATTACGCGAAAATATTTCCGCACATACTATATTCCAATACCCTACGGACATACAAGCGGTATTCTTTTGATTATTGGAGGCGTGTGTCTGAGAGGAGACATTGTATTACTTGACTGGCCAATCAGAATAAGGTTACTCCGCTCCTGTACATCTGTGATTCGCGGGCAGACACCTAAGACACGTAACACCAAGATCATCCAATCGCTGAAGTGTATCTGAGCTAAAATGTTACGGAATACAACTAGTCGTGAAATCTTTTCGCGAAATCCAGGTGTCCCTAATGTGTTCAAAACAAAACGCACAGGTTGGAGCAAATACCGCTTCGCCGCTGACGTTGACTTGAAGGTGGGGAAAAACTCGACTTACCTCAGTCGCCATCCTGGCCGCACGATAGCGAGCGGAGCTCCCGCTGAACTGGCGGGCCACTTACAGGCCGAGGTGAAATATCGACGCGTAGATGCGGTCTTATCTATCAATGTTTCATACGCTTTCATCAACAGCTGCGCTCCGCGGCAACGTGTTGCACTTATCAGCGACACTTTCCAACGAGCCGTCAACAGTTTCATGAATAGGAAAATTTCGAAATTTCATTTGAGGACAAGCTAGACTTCAAACGCGTTTACAGTTTACTTTTTGTCTTAACACATTGAGGTCTGCACACATTTACTGGCACTAAGACAATTTAGAAGTGAGTCACCTGTCACTGCAAGAACACAGTTCCTGTTGCTGTCTATGTTAGAACTCACCATATTCCTATTGGTCCATCATAACCCATCGGATACTACCCTGCACTTTACAGCGCTCATTATTGGCCGGTCATTAACCAATAGAGAACCGAACTGATATTGACCCAATCAAATGTCCGTTATCATATAAAACGATTTACAATCAACCATTTCCTTTTGAGTGGCAAAAAAAATATTATATAAGCAATATAATTGTCACTGCGCTGTCGTGTTATTGTGAGGTCACGTTAAACACTATCCGAACAAATACTACACATCCATGTGAGTTTTGCTGTCAACAACAAAGAGATTTTCAAATTAGCTTGGCTCGAGCATAGTCTACAAAGTGTTAATTGGATCGCAGTTTGTAAGGCACGCCCTGAAGAAAGGGTTTACAGCGAATTGGAGCCCCGAACTGTTTCGTGTGCGACATATACGCAACTACACTCCAAAGAACATGCTATCTCAAAGATCTGAACAACGTACCCATCTATGGCAGTTTCTATACTGAGGAGAACCAGCCTACGAAGTTTCCAGACATTTATTTGGTCGAGAAGGAACTGAAACATTGTAACAAAAGGGCGTAGGTCAAGTGGCGGGGTTTCCCTGCCCGCTACAGTTCCCTGGGTCACTGAAGCGGGCATCTGGAAGTGAACTCACCATGGAAGAGGGCAATATATATATATTAATTACACCCCAGGTTTGGAAGAGAGTCTCTTCGACAAAAAAAGTTTGGAAACGGACGGTATGGCTCTCTCTGGTGGTAGAAGCTAAAAGAAGAAATAACTAGCAAAGTATTCAGTTCCATATTCTGGAAACATATATGTTCAAATCGTAATTTAGTGACCAATGGAAATATTCCATTGACTAATATGAGCAGAGGGATAATTTCTGTTATGTAGGTCCAATGATTTATTTGGGGAGAGGAGGGTGGGGTTGGAGGGTTAGTGTTAGGTAAATGTTACATGTTCCTCGATTTTTAGAATTTTGTGGGCCAAGGGGGATGACGGGTTTCGGAGATGAGAGGTGGTGAGGGGTATATGTGGGCTGTGAGGGGGTGAGAGGGGTGTGGATGTTGTAGGTGCAGGATGACAGCCGTATGAGGGGACCAGGTCCGCTGAACCTCCGCGGTCCGCTTGACCTGGCTGGGAGTCTCGAATCCTACTCTCCTGCCCTGAGGATTAAGTTGCTCATTCTGCTGAAAATATCTAATCCTCTTGCTAGACTGAGGAATTTTGAGCACTTGCGTCGAAGAGCTTCAAATCCGCTTTCCTCATTTTTCCATTATTTGGGAATTTGGTGGTGAGGAAAGTGATTTTTGGGAAAAATAATTAATGTTGGCAAAGGTTTTTTTGGAGTGAAACAGGTAATTTAGTCGACAACATGGCCGCCCTAGTCCGCCTACCAACATGCCCGCCGACCGTGCCTACCAAGCTGGCCGAAAACTACCTCCTATCCCTAAACCCTGAACCAAAACCTACGTATATGCGCGATTTATGTTCTAGGTACTACATTTTTTCTTCGCTCTACCAGTTGCTGTATTTTAGCAACATTTATTCCCTTATATGTATGTTGGAAGGTTCAACACTGGGTGATGGGTTGACAGCTTGAAGGGCATCAGTGCGGTGATGAATACCATTTCGTAGCCATAACGACTGGCACGATTATTCTGCCTTTTGCAGTATGGAGGCGAGACAGACGCACCAATCAATTGAAAAAAATACGAAGGTCCATGTGATTTTTCTTTTTGGTCACACTATCAACCAGTGTTATTTATTTGTGATACCATGTTAAGGTATCAACGGTGAATTTAAATTTGCACTAGTTAAGTTTATCCGTTTTCCCATTTCGTAAATACATTTGCAAATATTGGCGAGAGCCACAATAAAAAGTTTAAAATATTCTTACGCTAAGTTTGCGAATATGAAACTGTCATATTATTCTGCTTCATTCCTCATTTGTTGGCAGTAACAGCATATATGGGACCAATTAACGCTAAAGATAATGTTTCTAGTGCCTTACTACTGAATAGCATGCAGCAAAGTATGTATAGTCAGGTTTACTTTCACGTGGTCGCACATAGTGTGTTTGTCTGCAAGAATGTTCGCACTCCCTCTCTCTCACTTGTATAAGTACTATAAGTACTGAACTTAACTAGAACCCCACCCTTCCCACTTCCAGCAAAAGAAGGATGAGATGCATGCAATAAAGTGTCTAGATAACAACGGAATTTTAGTTGTTTTCTGCCATCGGGTACAAGTGCTTGCATAATGAAACTGACACGTGCAAGATATTCCGATCGTGTGAAATTCTGTAAAGCATATTTCTTAAGAATTATTTTGTCAGGAATACACGACTTGTTCTAAATTCTATAACAATACCAATATCTTACTTCCTCAGTCTATCAGCAGAGTGCAAGCGGAAAACGTGAAAGTGGTTGTGTTTGGCGTGAGAGACCTCTATCAAGCAGACGTAGTTGAAATGGGTCGTATGATAAAGTGAATAAGGGATTCAAATATCTAACTGTCATCGACTGTTCCAGCAAATTTGCTTGCGCCATACCTATTATTCGGAAACGAGGTCATGGTGCAAGCAGTGCGATGCGAATTGTTTTGCGAGGTAAAGGTTCCCCTAGAAATATACCGACCAACCTTGGCAAGGAATTCTATATTTACAATTTTCGTGCCCTCGTGGCTGTGAATAAGATCAATCATTATAGCCCTTACAGAAGAATAAAAGCTTCAATTGCAGACCGTTTTAATCGCAGGCTCAAGAATGATATGTGGCTAGCATTCTCGGCTCGTGGAAGCTACAAGTGGCTGGACCTTTCCCCAAGTCTGATATCTGCATACAATCACAGAGTTCATCGCACGATTCACACGCGGCCGACAGATGTTACAGACAATTCTCTGATGGAATCAGTGTACAAGCCCGAGACGACAGTGGATTCATGTCGAGCTAAGTTGAAGGTTGGCGCATATGTCCAAATACAAAGAGACACAGGTGTATTTGATAAGGCGTATACTCCGCATTGAAGTACGGAAATATACAGTATGATCAAGATTCGACATTATGCTCCATGTATGTACTACTTAGAAGATATGGATGGTACAGTACTCCGAGATGGGTTTTATGCTGAGGAGATACAATTTACTTAATTCCCCGACACATATATGATTGAAAAAGTCATTCGGAGGTTTGGAAATCGCCTTTTCGTAAAATGGCTTGGTTTTGACTCAAATTTCAACAGTTGGATAAGCCTCTCTGCACTCACCGACTACGATGCTAAATGAATGCTGGAAGAGATGTATCTTTTTTGTCATTATGAGTGAGAGATGTATGTCTTTGACTAAAGATTAATTAGTTATATGTCATTGGGTGCATTACAAAAAAAAATATATATATATATGTATCTTTGAATAAAGATTATTTATTCCGTGTTGATTGTTTTTTGTCATTTGGTGTAAAATATATTTTGACATTGCGAGAGAAGGAAAAAGAGAGAGATGAATATTAATTTTTGTCAATGTTTTTGTGTATGTTATTTCCTATTTGAAAGCCTGAAGTGCGAGCACACCCACCTGTAGTCTAGCTGCATGTACTAGATCGACCAGATAACTTCCCACAAAGTATTGACCACGACTCGGAGGGAGGTTTTCTATGGTTCCCTTTGAAAGTGTGTGTAGGCGGCGACAATAGTGTATGCTTTCATTTTTGACTGGGGGCCTGACCGTCACGAATGATCGGGTGAGCGTCGGAGGGCCAGCGACTTTTGTGTTGGTAAGCTGTTGTCAGCGTATGGTGAAACTGCCACCTGTTTTCACACTCTCTCTATCCCCTGTCCACCTGCACAATAACGTGGGATAGCTGGTCTCTTTGCGCATAACTACACTGCCTCATTTTGTGTGCGGGGGCGTTGGGGTGCGTACCTTGCTGTACGAAGGGAGGCTGCGTACTCGAGGTTAGTTAGTGCTGACGAATTTTTGCTGGCCTCCGCCTCGTACCTAGCCGGGTAGGGGGGGGGGCACGGTGACTGAGCGGTTAGCCTGCTCGTCTCCCACCAAGGCGATCCGGATTCAATCCCCGGCCGGGCCACTCAAGATTTTCGGAAGTGGGAATCGTACCGGACGATGGCATTGGTCGGCGGGTTTTCTCGGAGATCTCCCATTTCCCCCACCCTTTCATTCCGGCGCTGCTCAATACTCACCTCAATCACCCTCATCGGCTCTCAAGACCTCGATGTTAACAGCCGTTCAAATCTCTTTACTCACTTACTCGTGCCTAGAAAGCGAGCAGAGTAGGTTATATTGGAACTCGTTATTCTATCCAGAAGGACAGGTGATTAACATATGAAACATAGGTGACTACAGAAGTAAATTAACGTAAATGAAGTGGGTATGTGTGCTCGCAAATTATAACTTTTCTGAATGGGGGTATAACTTTGTTGTGAGAATTTTTGTCGATATGAACAGACACACACACACACACACACACAGCCTAACGAGCGTGTGCAGAGTAGCTGATGTTTTTGTGACTCGACCTCCCCGCTCAGAAGGTGGTAGGGAAATATTTGCCCTAGGCGAATATAGAAGGGAATCGCACTTTTTTTAAAAACTGAAATGCATGTTCAAGATCTGTTCAACTTTTCTTATGTCTGTGCGCTTGTATGAGTTTACATGTTTGGCGAGAGTGCGTATATGCCTTATGGAGATGTATATATATAATATAAATAATTAGCTGCATGATGGTATTTGCTCGTATAAGAAGTGCGATGTCTTGTGAGTGTGTGCAATGATAATAGTTTTTTTTTTTTGCGATTGCAAGTCTGGCGAGTGCGCGTATATGCCTTATTTCATCTCCTATCGGTCCACGTGCAGTGGCGGTCTTGTAGTTAGCACACCGGGCTGGAGCTCCAAGGGTCGCCGGAATGGTCCTGCACGTCCCCAGTATTTTTTGAGTTCTCAAAAACACTTAAAATCAATTAGTAGCGCTCCTGGGAGGCGGAAGGTGGACACAAGTTGGCTGCCAGCACCCCTAGCCACCAACTGACGAACTTCACAACACACATTGGTGGCGATGCGGGAATAATGCATGGAGCACACTCTGGTGGTCGATGTGGGATTCAAAGATGGATGCCAGATGGCAAACAATACGGCTGCCTCCAGCAGACGACAAACGAGATGGCTAATGGAGCGGTGGGATGAATATGAGAAAGCGGGGAATATGAGAAAACCCCTCCACGAATGAGAGAGGAAGAGAGAGAGAACCAGAGGAAGAATGAAACAGAGAGAGGAAGAGATGGAAGGAAGAGAAAGAAAAATGTAGAATGCGAAAGAAATAAGAATTGAGAGGACTCCGAGGAAACCCTCGATGGCAGGGTGGAATGCAAGAACGCGAAGTGAAATCCAAGATGGGCCCTGTCGGAGATGAATGACCGATCAGGAATATTTGAGGCGTAATGCCAGAGCACGACATTTTGAGATGTACTGGCTGACAAGATGACCACTGGTGATCAGCATACTGGCTAACAATATGGCCACCATCCAAGTGGAATGACAGAGCAGAAAGTTCCACTCAACGTCATCCAAGATGGCCGCCGCCAGTCTCCAGTTCCTCTACAGGCGCTACTTGGCCTCGCACTGTCTATTCGTAAGTACTTACGAAGTAGATTATCTACGACAGAAAACGTGTCAGTTTTTTACAAACATTTTAACTTTATAAAAGTGATGTTTACACAAACTAGTACATACAATTAGAAAAATATAATTTGCTAACATGAAATGGTTTTACATATCTGGATAAAGAACCAGTCAATCGTTTAAAATGTTAAGGAATGACAACAAATGTCCTGCATTCATAATAATGATATGACTACTGTAAAACAACGAATATAATATGCTTACAAGTAGTAATGTATTATATGTTGAGAGGTATTTTTTTAAATGTTAATGATTCATTTTAATAGAAAAGAGACTTCTGCAGCACATATACGTCCTTTATTGCTACAGAATTTCATTAGCCGCAGATTTTTCCCGTTGCCATTTTGCAGTGTGTACAAGTCACATGGACCTTTATTATCAGTAGGCTATCTCACATAGATTGTTAAGTCACGAGTTGTGATAAGCAACCCAGTACATTCACTTGCTTATAGAACGAATTTATGCCTATTTTGAAGAGAGTTTCCGGTATTTTGAATGCTATATATATTTTTTTATTAAGTTTCTACAAAATATTGACTTTGTATTAAACAAATGCTTACTTATTACAATATAAACCTTCTAGTCTCATCGAAGTATAATGTTGATCTACACAAAACATTTATCCCGAGAAACGTTATAGTAACGATGCGACCGCAGCCTATGTTCAACTAAAATTTTAATGGTGACAGCTAAAATGACCTTGTTTTCGAGACCATTCCCGTCGAAGGACTACGTATCACTAACTTCGCTGTTCTTGTACTTATCAGCCGATCTTGGACGAAGTCTCAGAGGCGTCACCTTCGAGCAATGGTCTGGAATCCAGGATGTGAATTTTAGGTTAGTTTAGAATGTCAGCCACGCCCTATTTAGACTACAGGCATAAATATCGTCCTACCGTCTTTTTTGAAAACCTCGCTACAGATTTTTGCACCCACTTATAAATTTACTCTTATTTATAGCTTGGAAATCGACAGTAAGAACTTAGCAGTCAAAAAATGCTTCCCCATGTTACTGGGCTGCGAATTCGCAACTATTAAATAGTTATCAGAGTCTTGCGACACTAGTTACATCACGGCAGCTGTGACACCTTAAAACTGTTTTCTTCTCTGCTGTAATGCGGCGACGTGAGCTGCATAGACAGTCATAACCAAAGTATGATATACCAGCATATTTTTTACAAAAAAAGATTGGAATTGATAAGTATTTGCTAAACTTTCACTGTTTCATGGGTTGGTCACATTCACCCGCAGGCCAGCGCCTCCACGTCCGAATATCACGTCGTCTAGTCCTATGGTGACTGAGCTAGTCGCTTCCGAAGCCTGGTCCTTTCTCAGTACAGTCACCATTTTCAGGATTCAGCTGAACTCGGCTCTCAGCTTGGTCACTTATCATATACAGCTGACCAAAGGTGCGGTATTCGCATTATAGGTAGGGACAGGTGTCTTTCGCGAGAATATTTATGTCCATGCTAGACTTCAATATCCTACGTCCACAACCGCAACTTTCTTTGGTTATTGGTAGAGCCAAGAATATTTCGCGAATTGATCTGGAGGCGAGGTAGACTCCAAACACTTGTTATTATTTCCTACTATTGTGACCGGATGACAGTTGTTTGGGCATGCCCCTTTTAAATGTGAGCCAGTAATAATCAGGAAGCAGTTATGTGGGTGAGTCTTTATCAGTACTGTACAGAGGCCTCACTTGATCACAGCAACCAATAAGCAAACGATAATGCCTCGGGTATATACAGGGCTGTCCAGCCTAGCTTGCTGCCAACTTAATCCGCGAATTACTCGGGGCTCTAGTTATTAGCCGCTCGTTGATGTGAGAGGACATGATACTTTTTGGCTGGGCGAGCCATAATAAAGTACTCCGATACTGGTCGTCCATAATTCGCGGACAGACACTTGAGGCACGTGACATTAAAAATAATCCAACCACGAAAGAGCATAGAGTAAAAGTGTTTTGGAGTACAACCGGTCTTGAAATCTATTCGCAAAAAACACCTGTCCCTAGTTATGGGAAATACCCACAATAGTATTGCATTCGTGACGCGCAAGGGCAGCCCAATCAATGTCTACACACTCGGGCATTCTTTTCTCAGACAGAAAAAACCTTCCACGAAATTCTCGCAAGATATCGCGCCAAGTAGTCAGATAAACACCGTGACAATTTATCATTCCAGGGGACGCAGTGGCTTAGCGGTTAGACTGTTTACCTCCCACAAAGGCGAATCGGGTTCAATCCCCAGCCGGGTCCCTCGCGGATTTTCGCAAGTGGGAATCATGCCGTGACTCGGCCTTTGCATTCCGGCGCTGCTCTTAACATCGAGGTCTTGAGTGCCGATGATGGTGAAACGAAGTGAGTATGGAGAAGCGCCAGAATGCAAGGACGGGGGAAACGGGAGATCCCCGAGAAAACTCGCCGACCAGCGGTGTAGTCCGGCACGATTCTCACATGCGAAAATCCGGGAGCGACTCCGCCGGGATTCGAACCCAGTTCACCTTGGTGGGAGGCGAGTAGTCTGACCACTTCTTCACCGCGGCCCCAACTCAGTAGACGAAGGTTTAACAAAATGTGCTTAACGTTAGCATGAAACAAGACATGCCGTATGCCGGGCGGCAAAGCCCGTGAAGTACTTAACAAATAAAATTAATGGTATGGACAATTTTTAAATAGCGCATGCTTTTAAAAAATGTAGCATCAGTAAATATCTCTTTTTATACTTAAGTATACGGTAGTGTATTTAAATATATATCCTCGGCAAATGCCCTGCAGAGAATAAAGGAGGCCAGAATAGGCAACAAAGTAAAAAGAGTCTAATATTTACGTCAAGTTATTGTTAAGAGTAATAATTTAGTCCTGTAATATGAAGAAAGCGAATAAATTTGAAACAAAAGGTAAAGAGACTACCTTACGCAACCTCTTGTTAGTGCAACGATTATGTTCCCTCTACCTGTTTAATTTTAGTTATTTTCTGACTTCGTGTTTACTCTGAGTTTGTGCCAGTGTTTACCGAATAAAGATTTTAAAAAACCCACACCATTTGAGCGTAAGACTTGTCTTATTCATCCTGTTCTTTTAGATAAACTGATGCCACAGGAGATTAATATGAAGATTAAAATAAACTACTTTGGATGGTTTGAGATATCTGGATGAATTAAGCATGTGACATTACTACATATCTTATGTCTGATGTCAACTCTATATGACGTACGTAGTTATATTTAGGAATTTCTTTTTCCTCTACAAGAGCCTGCAGAAAACTTAAATTTCCTTTATGTAAGGAATTAAAATTTGATATTATATAAAATGTAGAGAAGCCACCTAATTGTTGGATAATGTTATGTACAAAGTAGGCCTACACAGTTAGATGGTGAACGTGAACTGAAAATTGATACGGGGAAGAAAAAGAGGAGGGGTGTCATATTTAGTGTAAAGAACGTTTAAAAATTTTACCAAAAGAAGTATTTATGAATGTTTAAAAAATATTCACACTAAAAATACATGTTGTGACTTCATATTACAAACGTCGTATTTTACTATATCATGGCAATGAGAAGAAAGGGTTTTTTTTTTTTTTTTTTTTTTTTTCAGTTATGCTAGTAAACAAAATTTTCCAGGCCATAAACGTCGAGTCCACTAAAAGTTTTCTCATAAATATGAGTTAAAAATAGCATCCACAATTTGTTTTATATGCATAATCTCTTATACAAACATCAACATGACATTTCGACAGCCAAGGCAGTCACTGCAGCACTATTGATATGCATACGATACAAACGAGATACTACATATCTGGATACCATCTAGCCTATTGGACTTTCACACCCTGCCAGGAATACAATAGCATGCATGTGGGCTGTAGCTGTGTGCTCAGTGTTTTCACCGATGGCGGTCTTAACGTAACGTTTGACCGAGTTCGTATGTAAGAGAGGGGAAAGGGTAAGTCCGGGTAGTCCTCGGCCCGGAAAATAACATATCAGGCATTATACTGTAATATTATACAATATGCCAGCACTTGTTAGACAAATAAAATTGAAAATACACACATTAAAACAATACTAACAGCATCGCAAAGATATGTATTGATAAATATAATGAATTTAACACCAACAACGTCATATGTATCCGCGATAACTGTTAGTAAAGAAATCCCAATAGACTATAGTATAAAAGATAGAAATATGATATATCAAATAAAAAATGAAGAAGACGAAATAGAATACAACGGAAATACATATAATAAGATAGTGTAGAGTGATAATATTTTGATTGAAAAAAAAAAGAAATAATCAACCTATTAGTTTAAAAGAATTAAAGAAAGAAATCTATAAACTAAGTGTTATAAATTGGCAAACAGAGTACGATGCAACAGAAACCGGCCTAAATACTATAAATTATATTAAAATATGCAACAATGGTACGAAAGTAAAAGCAATATAAATAATAGTGTGTTGAAAGTAATAACGGGGCACTGTAAAATTAAAGAATATTTAGCTAAAATAAATCAACCTCAAAGACGATAGTCTCAAATGTGAAAAGGGATCTCAGACGGTACACCATATTCTGTACTTGTGTGACATGTTTAAAGAAGAAAGGAAAAAATTAGAACAGAAATTAAAACCTTTTAATGACAAATGGCCATTACAAAAACATAGTATATATGACAAGGAAATTATAGAGATAATAAATGAAAGTATTAGTAAAATATATGATTTGGTAAAAACTATTAATGATGATTTAACTGAGTAGTCTAGGGAGCGGATGAGAGTGTGCTGTAACTAAGGGAATTATGTTTGTGTTTGTCTAGTGTTTTATCGTTTAAATTAAATAAAAATTATAAATAACTCTCTCTTTTAGATAAGAAACAGAAATTTCAGTAAATATTGAAGTTTTACAGAATAACAGCGGGGAAGAAAAATTGAAAAGCTCCAAACACGAAAAAGTTATAAAGAAGAACACAAGATCTTAAATGAATGCAAGAAGAATTGAAGGAAATATGAAGAAAAATAGAAGAACAAGGAGGAAGAGAGGAAAAAGAAGAGATAGAAGAAGAAGAGAAAAGAAATGGGGAGGAAAACAGAGAAGGAAAATAGAATAACAGAAGAGAAAAAAGAGGAGAAGCAGCAAGAAAGAGAAGAAGAAAGACAAGATCTGAAACGGATGAAAGAAGAACGGAAGGAACTGCGGAGAAAAAAAATATAAATGAGGGAAAGATGTGACTTGTGGTAATATGTTGGTTGATATCTGTGTATGTGTCTGTAAAAAAAAAAGGGAGCCGTAAGAGAGGCGCTCCATTCCCTCGTCCGCCGGGAAACGAAGGCCTGGGTGTCCGGAAGGGGTACTTCGATGTCCTGGACGATGCTTAGGTTGGAGCAGAACGGTGGGTGAGGGGAAAAATATTAAAAAGAATGAAATAGAATAGTACAAATAAGGAGGGGGCTGGGTGTCCTCGGGTTCGTGGGCGGGGCCATTCGGCCGTTTGGTGCCATGGAGGACCGGCCGAAAGGCTAATTAGCTGTGTGCGGGCCCGACAGCGTCTGGTCGCGCAGGCGGATTCGTGGGAATCCCGGTCACTGGTCTGTTCCGGCGGGGGCGGCGAAACGGGGGCGGCTGAAAGAATACCCGTCAGGGATACCCGTCTCGATCGGGGCAGAATAGCTCACCACCTTCCTAGGAAGTGTGAATGATCATTTTGAATAGAAATAGAATTTATAGCATAAATTACGGGCGCCCAGAAAAACAGCCGCCCTCCCACAAAAATAAGTGAATCTATATTACTTATATACTGTTTGTTAAATTGTAGTAATCATGATAAACTGAACACCCTGGATGGTTGTACTGCTAAGCAGGGTTAATGAAATAAATTAAAAAAAAAAAAAAAGACCGCTGCCCGGGAAGGTTCACTCACAGCTTGCCGCTGTTAAATTGGTGGAACCAGCCTGTAATGGGTGTAAGGGTCTTATGTACTGAAACGTTTCCTGTGAAATCGTTGTTTGCGCGTAAACGCGTGTCTCGGTAAATAAATGTTCTGTAAATATGAAGTTTTGCCAGAAAGGATTTTTAAAAATTTTGTCTATCTCGCTGTATTTTTATTTTTATCATATTAAGTGTATTAATGGAGAAAAAATCATGATAGTGGTCAAATATCGCATTTTTAAAGCTTCCCTATGAAGTTTCTTTAAACGGCAAGAGAAAAGTACGATTATACGCAGGTAGTTTGATCTGTGTACATTCATCGCGTGTAATAAAACTCCACAGTTACAGGTCTAGTTTAGACACTCAAACGTTAGGACGGAAACACTGCACGCCTTGCGCGTAGGAGCGATGAGGCGCTAGGCGTGCGTGTTAGTGTCGCCAGTATCGCTCCCTCGCTTCTTGGCCTTGGACGCGCAGGTACATAGTCCCCTTAATGAGATTGTTCCTGAGCGTTGGAAGGGGACAAGGGCCTGAGAGCCGGGCCTTCCTCTGTTTCCGGTCCGAGGGGCAGGTGCGGAAATCGCAAAATGGAGTCAAGACCCGAGGATGCAAAAAAACCCGGAAAAGCCTTGATGCTAAGAGCGGCTAAGAAGCATACGATTATATATAGTCCTCACCCCTGAACCATCCCTCACCGTGCACCAATGATCTAGCGCTTCCCTTTACCTCGTGGCTTTTCAATAACAATGGACATTCGCACAATTGTGATGTGATTTGGCAGTGTCTCTCGGGCGGTGGTAACGCAAGCATGCAGAGCCTACTAATGCGACGTACAGGGAGATGTAGAACATTAGAATTTTGTATATTTGCCGAAGGACACATTGCCAAGAGGTCATGATCATAAAAGGGGAGAGAGAGTGAAAATTAACACAACAAAAAGGGGATAAGATATATTCCTCGATCTAATTAAGTGCTATCAAAATATCACTTATGGCACCATAACAGGTATTTGTGATTAAAGTTATATATATATATATATATATATATATATATATATATATATATATATATATATATATATATATATATATATATATATATTTATATATATATAGACACACACACACACACTCTCATTTGGAATGACAAACAATTTTATTTCACCCGTAGTTGTTAACTTCCGAGTTCGATGGAATATACTCACTGCGTTTATTACTTGCATGCAATTTTTTTTAAAAGTTATTAAAGGATAAAAATGGCTGAAATAAAAAAGTAACCAGGGCCTCAAAAGTGCTCACTTTACCGTAAACTATATATATATATATATATATATATATATATATATATATATATATATATATATATATATATATAAACCATTTTTATGCAACATATGATGAGGTCATCATTCTGTTATCCTAATAAAATGCCCAATAAAATGTTTGGTGCTAGAAATTCATTATCTTTGACATTCATAATAACCTTATGTACCATACACTGATGCTGCAAAGTAACAGCACCTCCATCCGGTGATTTGTGATAATTTCGGCAATAAACTATTTTAATAGCCTTTGACGACAAGAATGTATGTACATGAACGTGTTGCACATGTACATACACTCGTCAGCACCATCGCGTCTTTTGAGCGTGTATCAAGTCTTCGCCCACAGGAACCGAAGCAACTGGAGTGTGCAAGGCTATTATAATCGGCTCAACTTTGGTCTTTGCCTTTAAAAAAAATCTCGTCAGTGTCACTTGTCTTCTTTTCTTTTTACTTTAGTTGCAGTTGCTATGTGTTTATCTAAGTACAGTTTTGTTAGAATATGATATAACGCACGTTGTCTGGCCGTTATCGCCGCTTGCACAAACAGCGTTTATCTCGTCATTCACAGCAAGTAATGTGTAGCTTTAGATAACGCCAACAGGTGTTCGCGTCAAATTTCCGGCAACTTACTCTCCCCCCCCCCCCCCCAATCGTACAAGCACCGAGAATAGAAGTTGACGAAGAGTTCTGCTTTGAAGACCTCCCCCTCTCCCCCCCCCCCCCCAATTCGTCATCAACAACACGCCACCCGAACATCACCCCAGTTCTTAGACAATCGTCAGATGATCATCGCTATAATCCATTCAAGGTTACTTCACACTTTTCTGAAGGCCTGTTTAAGTTCTACTTCCAGGATATCCCTCCACATCGTGCAAACTAAGATTAACTAAGTCTAGAAAATTACACCAGGGGAAAACGCACCCCATTCGTGTGCACTCAGTTATAATAATATTTTGCATGAGAACTATTTCTTACTAGTCGCCACCAACACACATGTTTTCACGCTGTTTTTATTCATATTTATTACAAATGAAATATTACAACTTATAAATAAAATATACGTAAAACTTAAATTTAACGAGAACTAATACATTTGTATGTTAACAGAGGTATAAAACTCTTCTGACACATGGCATGTCTAGAAAATAACTAAGCACGTAATATATAAGGTGATTTTTCAAAGGTTTGATTCAAAAAGTGTGAAGAAATCGAGGACAGACTATAGAAGTTTACTGCTGACTTCACCTCGCGCATCACATTTCAAGAACACAGCACATTAAGCGCATATACGTGTAAAACTGATAGCGAATGCACTATTATAGGCTGTTCACGGTGAACTGAGCACTTTTGAAAGCCCTGCTTCAGATCTACTTGTTATGCATGTTGTGTATTCCTCCACTACGCCTGGTCACTTTATTCACGCGTCGATCAAGTAGAACTATGGAATAATTAGAAAAGCAAATATTTTACAAGTTTGCTAACTCTTACGCTCAGTAAACATTTGACGTCTGGAAGTGAAAGAACTAATTTCAGCATTCAGAAATTTTTACCGAACACTTTTAATTGAATGTGAAGATGTGGAACTACTTTCCCCCCGTCGTTGCCAACTTTACTGGGCGCATGCCACTCAGGTTGCCCGTTAAATTATATGCAGCTACGGGCAGTAACATCTTCTTTAAGGTTGATCTCAATAGTGCTCAGTCAACAGCGAAAAACTTATACGATGTGCTATGGATTGTTCACTCGTGACTAGTGGAACCTAACCAAACCTAACGGAAGATTTTTTGATGTACCGGAGTTTTTCGATGCTAGTGTGAGATTCACGGGCGATTCACCGGCATCCGGAATTAACTTTGAATCTACGTACGTATCACAGAAACTCGTGAACGCACTGAAAAAAATTTCTCACTTGTAGTGACGTACAGCTTTACCGTATACTGCCTGCTTAAAATCCCAACGAAACGGACTTTGTACCCTGTGTAAAACGTACATACACGATTTTTGATTGTTTCTTGTTACCCCATACAGCGGCAAGAATTCGCAATGATTTATTTTTTTTAATAAGTTACAGCATTGTTATACTGAGTGACTGTAGAGCATGACATGAAATTATTCAGTGTATGATGTAACAATTCAACGATATCCACATTACTTCAGGTTTACGGTCTGAGAAATAGCTTTTCGTCTTTTAAAGCGTAAATTATATGCGTGCAACGTTCCATTAACTCATAATTTTTGCGTATACTGCAAGTGGCAGCATTGAAGTACAGTTCTCGGACGCATAAGCTCATATGTCTGAAACGGTTGCAGTTTTAGGTACAGGAGCAAGGCCATGCATTTGTACGCCCCTCGTAGTTGTACTCGAGGCACTACTTTAGCAGAGCACGTAACTTGGCCCTCGGTTATTGGACCACTTCCAAAATAAAAAATTGCAAATATTCGCGGACTGTAACTACAGAGGATATGTCGCCGAAACTGACTGGAACATCTTGTGCAATGTCGACAGCGAATTAGGGAAATACGTTATATTGCTTGGTTTGTTAAAAGTTGAAAAGTTAAACTTTCTTGGTGCAACTGGTTTCGTGCCAGCTTACGGCGCGAGAGGTTATGGTTTCGAGACCTAGATGACGTGGGTGTAAATTTGTGTTTGTCAACGTACCAAGTAACTGCCTAGCGCGAGGTCACAGATATCTGAACTTTTCAGTCAGAATGCTAAACGACGAGTGGTAAGAGAGCGATCTGTCATCTCTGGTATCAGACGAGAAACTGTGCCGAGGGTCGACATTGTTCCCATTAAATACTTTCCCCACACTAGCACGTTCTGGCGGACAATACTGGAAACAAGAGCGGTAGTGTTAAGGGATTAAGCGAGTGTGAATAATTGGCCCGCATAAGTGGTGGGGTGAGACGTAACAGAATAAATACTCAATTTAAATGGTACTTTAATAATCATTAAAACGGAAGTTTTTTGATGGGTCTTAATTAAAGTATTCGATACAAAAATATAAATTTGATAAAATACGCATCTAGGTATACCGCTGATTGGAAAGACAATTTTTTTTAATACAATGAAACGTTACAGATTTTCCTATATCTATAAAAATATGAGTGCTATCAGCTCGCCTCGCGGCTGAACCGAGAGAGTGAGCGGGTGCCGACAGCTCATCCGGCGGTGAAATTGAGAAATTAACGCCACCTATCCTTTGAAAATAGAATCTATCATGGAGGGCATTGACAGCACAACCTATATTTTAAAAATCTAAACAAATATGGCTGCCGTCTGGTGGTTAAATCGACAACTCGCCTGGTGGGCGAATTAATACACTAGCGCCACATAGGTGATGTAAAAGTAAACATATGAAATCCAATATGGCGACCTCAGCAATGTATAAACAAATGACAAACTAAAAAACCACCGAATATGGATGAGGGGGGCGAAGGGGGTCAGTCGTCTGCCGGGCGTTGTGCTGGGGAACCCTCCATAAGTGCAAATTTTTAGATCATTTTTTATAATAATTTTTTAATAATAATATTTTGGGTCAAGATCAAATGTCATAACATAACATAATATGGGATATTAGGGATCCAGTAGCCAGCGGTTGTGGCCATTACTGGGTTTATGATGTTTTGCCATTTGGCTACTTGTGATATTATATTTGGGGCGATCGGTTTCGCGACCCCCCTCCCTTTTTGTTGCAGTATTTGATACGATAAGGTCGTCCTCCTCCTATCCGACCAGCTTATGGTGTCCCGCTTGTCTTGCGACGATTAGGACACCACCGGCAGAGAATTTTAAACCGTGCCAGCACAAGTCCATCCTCAATCTGACTCCCGGGTCCAGGGAAATCAGGAATGGCTAGCTTCACCCGAAGGAGTATAGCTTATAGCACACAAATCCCGAAGGGTCCGCAGCTTCTGATCCCCTGCAGAGGGAACCTCGGCGGGGTAGCGAGGTTCGCCCGTGCTACTCACTTTCCATCGTGGCTTCTATCTCCTTTTTGGGGTATGCTTCCTATCCCTAGGTACCCCAACTCAAGAGCTTGTTCATTACCATTCACATGTATTTCTTCACTCTGATATTCAGTTTTTGGAGCCCCTCAGACCTTCAAGGAGTCGACCGGCCCGCCACCAAGCCCCGCCATCGTGACTGTCCATTGTTCAAGCTCAGCCTGGGAGGCAGACAACCTTTTGAAATAAGAGGCATAGGGCGCGCCCAGGAGTTTCCCACTTTTGCTAACCTAAATTAAGGGGTTACCCAGCGGTACCACGAGGTCAAATGTCAAGGTTAAGGTCACAAACATCCAACATGGCGGACAATATGGCCACCGGGGGACCAGAATGACAGAGCATGAACAGCTTCGAGTTCCGCCGCCGAACGACGGTGTACCCAAACGCATATAATTATTCTACTTATATGTTTTATATTCCAAATACAAGCGGTTTGAAGCAACAGATTATTTTTATGCACGAATACTCAAAACAGCGTTTGAAGTACTAAATGAGGGTTCCGAACTGCTAAACGTAAAGGAAATTGCTAAGATGATCAGGTTTTCATGACTATTGATATACTAGTTGCCTTAATGTTTGAGGATACATTAAAGTTGACCGGCGTTTCACCGTACAATCTAACATGCATCTACTGTGCCGAATGCATATGATATCTTATATTAGATTCGGACACGGTGCTTGCTTACCTTATCGAATTATCTTCATGCATATGATGGCCTGGGTGCTTAGGCTTGTTGGCTTCTACGCTTTCCTCGATACGTGGGCGAGCTTGGTGAAATGTATAGTCTTTTATGTAAGATTCATGATGATGATACGTTGTTGAGATCCATATCATCCCGCTCGCCAATGTGATTGGATCGTTGGGAAAAATGTATCTGGAATATCGGTCGCCCAAGGTATGCAGGCCCTCTGGTTTCTCTTGCCAACCTCTAAAGCCCTTGTCACACAATGACGTCACGCTATTTTCGGTAGACGTCTTGGTAGAAAAGCAGTTCAATGTTAGGACACGGAGATTGGTTGTACGCAGCCAGCGGGATCGGTCTACCTCATCTTTAGTCTATGGTTCCGTAATGTTGCTAGCCAGGGTCGCCTTTTCCATAGTGTGTGCGGGTGGACATCACGGTATATGCGGCTGTTTCACTTCTGTATTCTTAAATATTCTGTGGTCGCGTTTAAATAGTGTGTCTGTGTATCTATTGCCTGTTCACGGTAAAATGAGCACTTTTGAAAGTCCTGCTTAAGATCTACTTGTATGTACGTTGTGTAATCTTCCGCCTTATGTAAAATTAACATTGCCACGGGCCTCATCACTTTATTCATGCGTTGGTTAAGTGAAACTGTGAAATTATTAGAAAACTAAATATTTTGCAAATCTGCTCATTGTCATATTTCGATGCATCAAAGTATACAGAAAGGGAAATAAATTATTTAAGTTAACACAATTGGTTTCCCAGCACTTTTTATTCGACGTTAACATATGGAACTACTTTCCTTCCATCATTGCCAACTTTACTGGGCGCATGACACTCAGTGTGCCTGTTACAATATCTGCAGGAAGGGGCAGTGACTTTTTCCTAAGGTTGATTTCAAAAGTGCTCACTTTGTCGTGAACAGCCTTTACCCACTATGTCATTAGCTGAGGTAGAGAGCTCTGTCGCCTGCCGCTTTGTTGGAATCGGATGTCGGTCGGTCAGCATCGCATACTTCCAGCTGCCGTATTGGAGTAACGGTTCAGCATATATGAGTGATGCAGTGTAGAACGAAGTGTGACGTCACAGAATATGCCACCAAGCTGTGGGATTTTCAGTATACTTTTCTCCGTAGTTGTGAGCACGTGCGCGCTTTAAGTTGTAATGTGACTTCACAGAGACTAACACCGAGCCATGGCCAGTGCATCTTGTGTATAGTTATCATATGTGAGTACGTAGTTCTTCGTGAACTTGTATGTGAATGAGTATAGTTTCTTGTTGGAGGCTTATTTTGTTTTAGCACTATTATACTCAATCAGGAGCCTTATTAGCACATATTATCAAATGAGCTGTGTCTCCTTATTCGCTCATGTGTTCGGGCTTCCACCAACGTCACTGTACATTACCAAGAAACTTATCACCAGATTTTCATTCCCAGAAGAATTTTAAAAACCGCTTATTGTAAAAACAGTATAAGCCCATCATTCTATGTTCTCCCGAAAACTCACTAGCCAGACATTTCTGGTTGCCATTTTGTCAGTGTAAGCTCACTAACATACTTCTGAGTCATGTATCTTAACAAGCTCATCACTTCTATTCTCCCCAACACTGAGTCTCATATCATAATTTCAGCCCAACTTGTAAGTATACTGGAACAGCTCTCCGTTGGCAAAGAATACGTCTTGGTTGTTATCATATACTCTTTCAAGAGAGTTCCAATTCCTTTATTGCTTCAGTATATTCAAGAAAATCTGGGAGAAAACCTTCCAAGCAAGAAAACACAAACTAGCTGAGAATTATGTGGAATCCACATTATTTTCTTGCAGAAAATGTCAAAATCAATTCTCTCAATTCTGGCGTTTGTTAGCAAACTAATTCATGATAAAAACCTTTAAAAAAGAAAAAATTCAATCCAGCCTACACAAACCCAGATGTTGGAACAGATAATTGAACGATACTTGTTTTTTACGGAACAGTTGCAAGGACAAACTCATTTGTTTCCTGCAGCTAATCGAAAGGTGGCAACCGAAAATATAAGTTTACCATGGAACTGGAAAAGCGAAGTGAAGAGATTTGGGCGGCTCTTAACAGCGAGGACTTGAGAGCCGATGATAGCGATTGAAGTGAGTGTGGAACGGCGCAGGAATGAAAGGACGGGAACACAGGAGATCCCGAGAAAACCCGCCGACCGCTGGCAACGTCCGGCACGATTCCCACATGCGAAAATCCGGTGACCTGGCCGGGGATTGATCCCGGGTTCTCCTTGGTGGGAACTATAAAAGGAAAGGAAATGTCTGTCCCTGGATAAAATGGTCTCCAAAAGTGTACAGAGGGTCAGCTGGGAGACCTGTACCTGAAATAATCTCATAGTGCCATTTTAGGATACAGCAATCATCGCCACGGTCTCCTAAGCAGGACTAAAGAAATCTGTGAAAAATTTAAACTTACAGAACATCTCGTGTCTCTTACAAATGTACTACTGTACAGTTTATGTTAAAGAAAAGGCAACAAGACATAATAAATGAATTTCCCCCCCAAAAAAGGCCACTAAGTTGCATTTCAACTCTGATGATGGCTGCTGAAATGTTTGACTCATCGTCGGTAAACTTTATCACTTCTACGATTTTCAGTCAACTTTTTCAATCGTGTCTTTGTAATGATCTCATGGTTTTGATGCCATGTTTATGTTTACCCGTAACCACAGAGATAAAATTTATCCTACGTGACTAATATAGATCAAATGAAGTTAAGAAAACAATGATAATAAACAAGGTTATATCTTTATTTTTTTCGTCGTCCTCCTGATGAAGATAAGCGGTTTTATAAGGAATGTGAAAAATTTAAATTGTAAAAACGCTGATGGCGGAAGTCCATTTCCAGTGGTACAAATTGATGCGTTATTCGTCACTTCATGTGGTTATCATTACACGTAACTGTTTTTCTTAAGTTAAAAAAGGAAATATTACAAAACCATAAAATGATCTCCACATTATCAAAATTTATTTGAAACTTGAAATATTTCATAATCTAATAAATAAGGCGATTACTTGGCAATTGGTCATGATATTCTGACACTATGCTTTTGGACAACGTAATTTTTCTTTAAAAATAACTACTTGAAATCACAACCTCTACCTTTGTGATAATCTACTGTGAGCTTAAAAGTCTGCGTAATTCACTGGTTTTGTTCTCAATAATTTTATGGAATTCGTTAAATATATTATAATTTTAGTCAATGACATGTAGCAAACTCCAAAAAAAATTCATTTGCTTTTTATTTATTTCCATATATGTTGGAATGTTTTGTCGCAAGTCCTCTTTCCACAGTTACTTCCAACATATGTGAATTGATTTTCCAATTGGGTTACTCATATACTGCGCAATATTTGGAACAATATTTTAACCTAAGTAGCGATTACAGCTTATTTATACATATTTAGGTTATTTTTATATTTCCTAGTATATGATGTAGTATTCCGTTGAATATATTTTCTTATGTTTACTTGGACTTAACAAAGAATATGGTAAAGAACTACAAGTCAAAATTCGTTACATAATTAAATATTTAAACATGTGAGAAAACAATTCAGTACACGTTGAGGTTCTGTGCAAATATTAGATTCTCTGTTAGATGCACTAACCGAGCAATGTTTATACAATATTTATTAGCAGTATATTGTTACATGCAGAGCTAACACAACTAATGAAATGCACTTCGAGTTACCTTCTTCCGTTAAATGCTACTAAAATTTGGCATTGGAAATTTACATAATGAAAATTTTTTTTTCTCGAGGGTAAACACTATTCTTAATAAGGGTTTTAAGTTTTACACTTTTCCTATACAAAGAGAGATGACGTGGACACCGCTAAACATGTTTCCGTGCATAGTTTAACAAATAATAGGAAAATATGTATAATTCTCGATGCTGATTTGTCGCAATAATTCGAGATTATGCCTGCGAATTAAAAACTCAAGTTATTTTTGGTTTTGTAGAGAAACAAATTAGTTTGTTTCTCAGGGCCCTCATTTCATTCCGTTCCGGTTCGCGTAGCACCTACCGTTGTACTATATTTGTTTCTGCATAGCTGGACATGCTACCTGGCTAATATTATTTACATCACGAAAGGGGTTAAGGATTTCATAAAGTACTGTATAGAATAAAATACAGAAACACACACACACACATATATACACATATCTATATCACAGTGACACAAGTGGCTTTATTATATCAATCGTTTCAGCACCCAAAATAAATATTCAAAATATTCTAAAAAATTCAGGGATGTATATTACAGGACTGGAAAATCACTCCAGTGCGTAAAAGGTTTTCGAGTTAAAGGAGAAAGCAGAACAGCGAACTGCGTGTTTTAAATGACATCTTGGCGACGGCACTGATTGGTGGTAGGCGATCTGACACGTTACTCCAGTGACGTCATTTTTCTGGAGTATGCGGCTGGAATACGCGGTATACGCAAGTGTTTATCTCATATATTCTGAGGTATAGGCTGTCCACGGTAAAGCGACAACTTTTAAGACCATAGTTACTTTTTCCTTTCAGTTTTTTTCAACCATTAGACTTCTTTTTTTCAAATACATTTTGCAAAGTAAGTAAGAAACACAGATTTCCAACGCACTTGGAATTTTAACGTCTTAGGCTAAAATTTAATATATTTATTGACTGTTATTCCAAATGAGAGGCCTTTCAAAATTGCTCACTTTACCGTGAATATCCTATACTGTAATACAGACAAGCATGCGCGCGCGCGCGCACACACACACACACACACACACACATACATACATATATATATATATATATATATATATATATATATATATATATATATATATATATATATATAATGTGTTAACATTCAACTGATGCACTTCAGTAGAAAATAAGTTTTATTTCGGTGCGAGTTTTCATCCACTGATTTTGTGTAAGTATTCGTAGAGGCTGTTCGCGATAAAGTGAGCACTTTTGAAATAAACCTCAGAAAAAGTCACAGCTCCTACCTGCCTATATTTTAACGGGTGCACTGAGTGACATGCGCCCAGTAAAGTTGATTACAATGAAGGGAAAGTAGTTCCATGTCTTACCGTCGAATAAAAGTGTTCGGTAACCATTTGTGACAACTTAAATTAATTCTTTCGCGACCCTTTTTGTTTAATGCTTCGATTTGTAAAAATGAGCAGATTTGTAAAATATTTAGTTTTCTAATATTTTCACAGTTTCACTTGACCGACGCATCAATAAAGTGATGAGGCCCATGGCAATGTTAATATTACACGGAATAATACACAACGTGCATACAATTATATCTTAAGCAGGGCTTTAAAAAGTGCTCAGTTTACCGTCAACAGTCTATATTTACACATAAGGCGAAGGTTTATTTGGAGTGCTTCTGCTCGGTATACGTACTTGAGTACAACATCGAGACCCCGAATTCGACTGATGAGTGGTTGCAAGGTATGACTGTAGTGTTAGCTCTTTATTGTATCTGGTTGTTTCCTCCCAAAGGCTGTTCACGGTGAACTGAGCACTTTAGTAAGCTTTCCACAGGATATACTTCTCTGGCTACATTATGTACTTTCGCCGTATGAAAATGTAACCTTGCCATTAGCTTGATCACTTTATTCATGCATCGGTCAAGGGAAACTGTGATATTATTGATATATTGTTACGAACTTTACTGTGTTACTTTATTGTTACTGTGATATTACTGTTATATTGTTACCAAATTGACTAGGCGCATGCTAGTCAGTGTGAAGTTCGAGATGTATGCAGATAGTGGCAGTGGCACTTTTTCCAAAGGCTGGTTTCGAAAATGCTTAATCAATCGTGAACAGCCTATAGTTAATCCGCCAGCCGCTAGAACTCAGTGTGACGTTACACCGCGAGTGTAACGGTTTCCTTGCCGCTTGCTCGTGTGTGTGTGGCTGCTGAACGTCCGGTGCCCACCGGATCCACGGTCGTTTGTGGTTCCAGCGTCTCGCACAGAGAGTGTGTACAGCAGTGAACAAGTGAAACCATTTCTTGCAACCTTCCACCTTTCGCCGTTGCGAGACATTGCGAGACCAGCAGAGGAAACTCGTCGTGCGACACGGTGATATATCGACGAAAATAAACAATGCGTATTTTTCAAATATTACAAATGGAATATGGTCTCTAAAACTGAAGAGCATTGCATTGCATATCACAACATTTTCACGATGTCCACATAAGATGTATTTGCGATATTGGTACTTCTTGCAATACTAGCGATCAACTTATATTAGCGATAGTGCGATATAGGCAGACATCGTGATATTTCTTTAGACGCTTTTCATTTATGGTCTCTGCAGTCCTTATATCAGTATTTTAGACGTTTATTAACGTAACATACAATTCCAATATTTGCAGTGCGTAAATTTTTATCAAAATGATTTACATTTTAAACCTGTAGACACAAATCTTCAATACTTCGTGGAAGCGATATATCGCACCGGTCTCGATATGGTCATCATCACGTATCGAAACGACACCGACAAGTGTGTATTGCACAGGCCGTAGGGCGGGCGAGGCGTGGGCCGGACGCTTGCGCCCGCCGCCGCGCCGGGAAGGGATGACGGGTTTGCCGGGCTCCGAGAGGGGATGGCGGCAAACGGGAAGGCATTTTAGTGCGTGCGCCTGACCCGCCCCTTCGCAGTTTGCGGACGTCCCGCTCAGAGCGCGCGCGAGTCGCAGCACTTCGGGGCAGGCGTCACCTCCACACCACATATCGCCATCTCTTTTTATATTCCATCTTTGAGGTTATGTCCGGCGCGAGCGTAATCGTCGTCGGATGACGATGTAAGCATCGTGTGCGGTGTCGTCAGCCGTTGCCAGCTGTTCCCCCCCACACGTGACCCGCGAGCAAGTGGAAAAGAGAAGACATTTTGTTTCGAACTGAAGGGGCGGCCGTGAATTCTCCCGCCGTGATGTTGGCGGGGTGCCAACTGAGCTGGGCGGGGCGATGAGCTAGCTGCCTCCGCTCAACTCCGATGGTAAACAACGAACGTAAACACATATGTTATGCAACACGCATTCACTGACCTGCTTCACAGATATCATGGTATATGCCTGTTGTTTGTAAACCAAGCATAAGACTGTCATTATTATGGTTCAAACTGCTAGGGCTAATGGCGGTATTTCAAAACGAGGCACATAATAGATTCGCCAATTTGGTGTCAAAATAATATTGAAACCAATGTTATAAGTATTCTTTTTACCGTGTTAATTTCGCTAATTACATTTTCCTACCTATGTGAACAGTTTATTAATTTTTCACATTGTGCCACGGCATTACTTCAATTTTCAGTACCTTAACGTATAGAATCAAATTACTTTTCAAAAATTTAATATACGTGATAGTTTCTGTGAAAATCTTCGTCCACGCATACATTTTCAAACATTGCCAAGGATAGGTGTTACATTAAAAATGTTATTTATTATATAGCAAAAAAAGATATACTCGATGGGTTTTTCTATTTTTAGGAACAGCAGCTATAAGAAAAATAACGTTCAGTTGGTTTCATACAGATGTAGCTTTGCGTGGTGACAGATATATTTAAGTATACTTACGTATAATTACTTGTGCGAACCATAACAAAAATAAGAGGTTTATTAATTTCTATCGAATATCCTATCTTTGTTCACAATATGCTCGGAGAGTGTTTAATATCACAGCAAAAATTAGTATATATAATTATATAGTTGACGATATTTAAAAAATGGTTCAATGTTTCATTACGAAAACACTTTTTACCTGAAAGCAATACGACATTTTTTGATACCTGAACCCAAATTTAGATACGCCTCGTGTATGCTTGTGTAACAATTGCATGGATATGAAATTTTTTTTCTGTTAAATATGTAATGTCTGATAAAGGAGATAATCTACTTGCCTCGTATACATCGCACCATTTTTTTTTCTAATAACTCTTATGAAATTTCCAAAGAAAGCATAAAGGCTTTAAATAAATAACAGAATTACAACTGGTAAGAAGACACGTTTGGAGGCAAGTTAAAAGAAACGTTTTAACACAGTGATTGATCAACTTCTCTCGGAAAACATCATATTTGGCATGAGACATAATTTTACGAAATTGTGTGGTAACATTCTTGAATGCATTACAGCAACAAAACGCTAAAAGTTAAGCCGTGCGGTTAGATGAAAACATTTGGAATACCAGAAATATTGATGTTAACAGCCGTACATTGTACTATAAAGTATATATAATATTAAAATATGTCTTTAAGAAGTCAACAAACATGTAAACTGTCAATAGAACTCTTAGCGCCGATCGCTGCTGAATTTCATAATTTGTGTAGCAGTCGTTTACTTGGTTTTTTTTAATTCAATTTTTTTGTTGTCAATAAAAATAATTTTGAGCTGTTATATTTTTGTTATATGTTCATCACGACCGTGCCCATAAATATTGTAGGCCTACATGAGGCATACGAGGAATCACATAAGACAAAAGACTGGAAATAAACCCTTGCTAAGCTGATAAGTTTGAAGTATTATCGTCACTCAACAATCTTCCGGGAGCAATTTTTGTCAAGTCCTCAAGAGGCGTATTAGAATGTACTTGTGTAGTCATTGATGTGGACTCAAACCAGATACACGATTGTTCGGGGGTAGTATTTCTATACGCTGATCTGAAGTTGTATTATTTATTCGTTAACTCTTATGTCAAACATAGTATTTACGAAAAAAATTATCTCTAAGATTAATGTTACGTTGAGGTTAGCCTAAAATTTGTCGCTATATAGATTATAGAAAAAAAAATTATAGTTTTATCAAGCAGCAAGACTTTTAGTGATATTTTCATGATGTGTAACCCACGCAAAAGTATTTAAAACTACTTTGCTTGTTTCTAACTCAAACATTATGCAGCTTTGCAAGTTTATGTGCACAATTTCGCCCTTACCTTTGATACAAGCGACTACTTTGCCGCCAGTTTGTCGTTAAAACACTGTTTATAGTTGTCAGGTGAAAATAATATATATTCTTACAAGAATTATTTCATTGTGCTTATTATACGAGGCATAAACACTGCACAAAGTACGAAGGCAATGTACAAATGTTTCTGACGAAATTTTGATATAAAAGTTTCCAAATTCATTTCACCAAGAATGACCTATGTCTCGAGCAGATCTATTTCGGTCTGGCTTAACTTCACTTTAAACTAGAGGTTTATATTCAACGAAGTCTCAGTTCCATAAGAATAATTTACAAGCCTGAACACACAAAATCGCTTGTTTATACTTTTATAAACATATTGTGTTTAATGTAAGGTTTTTAAACTGTATCACAGTGACAAGCTGCGTATATTTAAAATACTTTTTTTTTTGCGGGGTATAAATAAATAAAAGTTGGGCTTATTTTAGATTTATATGTACATGCCAATAAAGTGTCTGTTAGCATAGAAAAATACGGTCAAAATAGGGACATTGTGACAGTTCTGATTACTCTGGTCTCTCATTCCACTTTCAAGGTAGCCATTTTTAATAATCGTATATACCCTCGTAAATTCCAGCCATACCCATCCCAAAATAACGCTTAAACATTTCAACACTCAACTATAGCAACTCTTCTCAAGAACCAACATAAGCGGGGAATGGGGAATTTCTCAAGTTCACTGAACTTTAGACTTGAATTGAAGGACCTCCGTATACTGAAGCCTCAGATACTTTTCCAATAGATACCGTAGCAATGAGTCGCCATTTTTATCACAAATCAGATTGCGTAGAATTCGGTCTTTATTTTCTTGCAAGTTTGTAGTCGTACATGCCATATCCTATAAATTGCCATAAATATGTCGAAGTGACTGAAATGTGTATGCTTTTGAAGTTTAGCTTGTCCTCGGATGTATTTTAAAAATATTCTGGTCCTAAAACCGGCCTTCCACCATCCACAAAGAAATACTTGGGAGAAAAATCACTTGGTAAAAGAATTCATTACCACAGGCTATAGTTTGCTATTATTAATTGAACCATTCTGCCCGCAAAGATAAGTTGAAGGAAAAGTATTCAATAAACTAATTTTTTGGATTATTTATTATCTGACGCATGACCAAAATGTGTAAGAAAATCATGACGAGATCAGCTGACTTCTGTCTTCCGTTATTATATCCTTGATTCCGAAGCGCCCCATCTCTCCACACGTGTAATCCTTATTACAGAAAATAATAAATAATTTCCCATATAATCTCGAGAAAATAACTACATAAATTTGAGCAGCGATAAAATCAAACTACAAATAAAACTTTTTTTTCTAAAAGCAAATAATGAATTTTCCCCAAAAATTATACCATTACTTTTACCACAAACCCATTTTTTTTTTTTGCTACGACGACAATATGACATTAACGAGGTTACAAAACTTTTTTTTAACGCAAAACCTATTTTCCACACAAAAATATAGCTCATCCATAAACGTAATCTTCCCTTCCCCTTCCCCCTACATGTTTATTTTTCAATTTTTTCCACAAAAAAAGCCGTGTTTTCCACACGAATTTTCCAATTTTTTTATTCAAAAGGTAATTTTTTTCTGCATGTGCCATCCTTGTTATCCCTAACTCATGTATTTTACTCAAAACCATCAATTTTTCTTATGTTTTACGTTTATCAAAAAATAACTTTAAATAAAAATCGTAATTTTCCTTTTCCTTTTACATTTATCTTTTATTAACGACTACATTATACCCGATAAGAAACGCACCCCTTCAAAAAAAGTTTTAATGGGAGAAAATGTAATTTCTTTCTGCCCTCATAGTTTCTTTAAGCAATGTGAAATCATCTATCTGGATTTAGAAATAACAAAGCTTAGTTTGAGCAGTCCTTGGTTCGTTTTCTAAACAGGTAATTAAAGGTAATTTTGCTTAAGGACACAAAAAATTACTGTAAGAGAGGCATAGAATATTTGTAGTTGTTTTTCTCTCTTCGTGTTTAGTGTATTGTGCACCTAGTCTGTTGTTCAGTCTGCATGTGTGTGGTATGATTAATAAAAACTTATCTTCATGAGTGTGAAAACGTATAAAATAAAGGCATGCTACTTTCTTAGAAACAAAACAGAGCAATAACAAAGCGTTTTAAAATTAAAATTTTACAGTTTTGCATACGTAATACCGTATAACGTATCAAATGAAACTGAAAGTTTTCTAGTTCACGAATTCTCTGCCTTACGATTAAACAGGAAACAAGCCCAAATCACTACGAGTGTCTAACAAATGCATTAAATATGACGTGTTAGCTGTTAAACAGAACACTGTACTCTCTAGTCAGTTATATATTATGGAAATAAACAATATTCATAATACCAAGTAGATATAAAATGGGGAAAACATGTGTTCTGATTCACAAATAATTTAATTATTCAGTTCAACGAAAGTTCTACCAACAACCGACTTCCGAGTTTTAAACGTGTAAAAAGAAAGCATTTCGAACTTACGCGATAGTTTCAATACTATTCGAAGCGAAGCTGTTTGAAGGGCTACACTTTGTGGAAATAGCAGGCTCGATTTTGGAAACCCTCAAGTCTTAATTCTCATATACACAAAAACATTCACGTCAGCTTCATGAGATACTAAATGAGCTCTTACTCTTATGTCGGGCGAAGGGTTTTCGAAGCTCTTCTAAGGGGCGTAAAATACTGAACCGTAACTATACAAGAAAATTTCGGCTGTCAAAATTATTTTTTTAAGTAGCTCATTTGCATACATAAGAATAAGTACTGTTGCATGCAGACCCCGAATTTGACTTCTACTTTATTCACACAGCTATTGTTTACAATATTAAAGTATCTGTCTTCACTGTTACTCTTTATATTTAACAGTGAGCGCAATATTTAATGCCTATTTCAACTCTAATTAATGCCCTGTTTAATTGTCTTTGTTGATTATAGTCAATTAACTCATACTCATTATTATTTCAGCCTGCCAGCCACGTCCTTCACTGCTGAATATTCGCAGTCGCACACTTCCCTTCCGCTGTTTACTTTTTTCGCAGCTCGTTCTTTTATCGCTCGGAATCAGCCACTCATTCACTCATCAACTCCAACTCCACTCAACTCAACTCACAGTCTGGAAGCCTCCCGCAATATTTATAGTGTTGGCCTTACCATCTCGGAGGTTTAACGCACCCCGAGTTGTGCTGAGAGAACGAGGTCAGTAATCCAGAGCATTCCTCATATACACGCAGAAATCAATACACCCAGGGTCAGCAGGATGCGCCGCTACAGAGATTGAAGTGTCGGTTCGCTCTCTGTAGCTAATTAACTGCTACCATCGCTCGTGGTGCAACCACTATCACATAACGACTCTCCGTACTCCTCGCTCGCGCGGGATGCAAAACCAATGTCAGTGGCGCGGACCAGTGACACGTAACACTGCCATCTCCTCAAGTCTGTTCGTCCCGAGCAGACTCTGAAACGTCCGGCCCTCGTAAAGTGCCAGTCGGTCGATGTGGACAACCTTCGGCTTCGCCCGAGAGCCTTGGAAACAAATCCGAAAGACCACATCATTGATCCGCTTCAGAATCGTGTAGGAGCCTTCCCAACATTTCTGTAGTTTCGGGCAGCAGCTTTTATCCTCTATGGGTTGTACAGCCACACCAGTTGTCCTTCTTGAAATACCTCTCGCGACATTCTCCTATCATACCGCGTCTTCATCCTGTCACTATTTATTCTGGGGTGCTGTCGAGCAAAATCATGAATGCCAACTAGTGTGTTATGTAATTCGCTGGTATAATCAGTGGCTGCAGCTTCCTTTTCGGTCGGTCAGCCAAACAACAGGTCACTGGAGAGGCGTAGCTCTCTTCCGAACAGCATCATTGATGGTGTTAGCCTTGTCGACTCGTAAACTGCTGAGCGGTAAGCAAGAAGAAACAATGTCACCTTTGAATACCAGTCCTTTTGGTTGTCTGCCACAAAGATCGACAGGTATTGCTCAAAAGTGTGATAAAGCCACTCGACCATCTTATCCGACTGAGGGTATAAGGCTACAGTCCTAGTTTTTTCATGGTCAGAATTTTTGTCACCTCCTGGAAGACTGCAGCTTCAGAGTTTCTTCCCTGATCAGGGTGGAGTTCTAGTGGCTCCCCAAACCTCGAAAAGACATTTTCTATGAGTGCCTCAGCCACAGAACGTACTTCGTGATTCGGGAGGCGAATGACCTCGGACCACTTAGTAAAATAATATTGAGCCACCAGTAGATACCGATTACCTCTCTCTATGACAGGCAAAGTACCCTGAATGTGTACTGTTGTCCTTTCGAATAGGGCTCCAACACTGTATTTCTGGAGGTGAGCTTGTCCTCTGATCCTTGAGCCCTTCCTCGCAGTGCAGGTGTCGCACAATCGGAACCACTTCTCAACATCCTCCCGACAGTTAAGCCAGTAGAATCTCAGTCTAATTCTATCAAGTGTCTTATTAACACCAAAGTGCCCATTGGCTGTCTCATAATGCAGTTCTTTTAAGACTTCTGAAACCTGGCATTCCAGAAGGACTTACTGTAACTGTATGTGTTTTCCATCATTACTTCCCCAGTTTCTGTAAAGTATACCATTCTTCAGTATGAGGGAATTCCAATGTGCCCAGTATGTTTTGATTGCTGCGCTCAGACTAGATATCTCTTCCCATTTTGGCCGACAACCCGCTTCTTTCCACATTAATTATGGCTGCAAAGTGGGATCATTCATCTGGTTTTTTCCTGCTAATATCCTCATCACTCCAGGTAGGTGTTCCATCACAAGATAGAGAATTTGAATTATTGTCCTCCATACCTTCCACAATTCACCACTCTTAACTTCCTGATGTTCGCAATGACGAAAAAATGGCTCACATGGTCTTCTAAAAAGTGAATCTGCATTGCTGTGAAGGCGTCCAGATCTGGGCTGTATTTCGAAGTCGTGTTCTTGAAGATGCTGTATCCACCAGAATATTTTACCTTCGGGGTTCTTAAAATTTAGTAGCCAGTGTAATGAAGCATGGCCGGTTCTTAGAATAAAATGTCTGCTATAAAGGTAGGGGTGGAAGTGTGAAATTGCCTTTACCATAGCCAGAAGCTCCCTGCATGTAATACAGTAATTTCTCTCAGGCTTATGAAATAACCTACTGAATTACTGAAGTGGTCTTTCCTTCCCATCTTTAACCTGAGATATCGAAACTCTAATGCCTACATCAGTAGCATCTGTGTCCAAAATAAAACACTCGCACTTTAAGGGAAACCCAGGACTGGACGAGATATCTGAATTTTCTTTAGTTTACTAGAAGCATCTTCACACTCAGAGGTCCAATGAAATCTACTTTCCGCCTCATTCAGTTCATGTAGTGGCTTTGCAATCGTGGAAAACGCAGGTACAAATCGACGGTAGTAAGCACATGATCCCAGAAAATTCCGCACTTCAGGTTTGTCAGTTGGTGTCGGCCAATTTCTTATTGCTTTAGTCTTCTCAGGGTCTGTCTCAATCCCATAGGCCGACACTACATCATGTCTCATGAAATTTATTTTCTTTTGAAACATGGTGGCACTTCTTAAAAACTAGTTTCAATTTGGCTGCGGCCACTTTCTGGAATACGAAATCTAAGCGAGATAGGTGTTCTTCAAATGTCCTTCCTGTCACAATGTCATCTAGATAAACTTGACATATCTCCAGGCAAAACTTTTTCCATCAGGCATTCGAAGGTGGCAGGGAAATTACATAGCCCAAAAGGCTTGACTTTGAACTGCCAAGTTCCTTTCCCTTGGACACAAACTGCAATCTTCTCTTGGTCATCTGGGGGCACATCGCGCTACCAGTACGTACTCTTCATTTCCAAAGTAGAAAACCATTGTGAACCTGTTAGGCTGTTTAATGTATCATTTATCCTTGGAAGTGGATAGGAGTCTTTCTTTGCAACATTATTATTCTGGTGATAATCTACACGAAACCTCAGAGAACCATCTTTCTTCTTAACAAGTACAATTGGTGACGACTATGGGCTAACTGAAGGTTCTACCACATCTAACTTTCATTTCCTTCAGAATACCCTCAGTGACCTCATGCTAGGCTAGCGGCAGTTGTCTTGGTGGCTGCTTTATGGGTCTGGCATCTCCTGTATCAATGTGGTGACAGGTCACAATAGTCCTTCCAAGGTCATTTGTTCCATACGAGAAGGCATGCCTATTTCTCTGCAATAATTCAGAGACAGTCTACTGATGTCACCAGTTAAGATTTATTTTGTTTGTGCTAGCAGTTCATCCTATAATTCCTGGGTGTGCGGAAAGAAGGAGATAAGTCACCAAAAGTAAGTTTTGAGATAATGAAAGAAAACGCTTAGGATGTATATGTTAGATCGTGAAAATACTTGTTTCGCGTGGAAATAGGTTGGAAATACAGCTCCTTTGTTGCATTTTAAAATGGCTATCAATGTGTTTCGATATGTTCGATATGCATTTGATTACTCAAATGCAACGGTATTAAAAATGACTTACCTCTTTTCGCACTGTTGCATTATGTGACGTACCTCCTTCTGTACGTTCTAATGCTGGTGATTATTTTATGTGAAGGAGCTTGAAAGGAGTGCTACACGAATAGGTACTGCCTTTTTAATTGAATTTATTAGATAGCGAATACACACATTAAGTTGCAGATAATGGTTAACTTAGTTAAGCATTTCGGCAGTGAGATGTAATCACTCTTATCATCGAATACATCAGGCAACACATTGTGGACATCGTCCTGTGTCCTTATATTCTTGTAGAGTTCATGGAACAGTGGAGATATAAAAGGTAGCCGTTCTAGTAAGTCTTTCTTATTCTCCACGGAAATGTTATTAGGCCCAGTGTACGTTAATGTTGGCTGTAATACAGGATTTGCCTGTCCCCATCTGTGGAAAGATATCGTTTTAAAAGTCAGTGATCATTGAGCGAAAGTTTCGTACTAATATACATAAGCATATTCTTGTCATACTGCAACCATATGATGCATCTCCAGTTCATTCTGCTTCCATCGTCATACTGTTTGCGATTTATTAAAGGTCCTTTTAATAGTTCTGAGTATGAGAAGAAATGTTCTCTTTTCATTTCCTTTACTACAGCAGCTTTTTCTTGCCCGTGCTTCTGACTAGTTGCATCCAATCATGTGGGTTCTGGATGGGAATATTGTACTTATTTTTCTTTTCTATCAAGCTATTGCTAGCGTCACACTCCATATGTGTGTGTCCTGGAACAAGGAATTTGTGGTCGATGGTATCCAAATACCTGGTCATTTACAGATCAACCATACACATGGCTGCAACATGTGCATTCTTGTTTTGACCAGCACACATATCGCTAAACATGGTCACGTAGTTTACTGTATCCTTAAGGTCCATTGACAAATATCTGTACAAACACGAAGCTATTTTATTTCCGCCACGAGCAACCACACTTTCGTCCCACATGTAGCAAAACCCTTGTCCAGCATCACAATCGTGCACGGTAAGATTGTATACCGAAAGCTGAAGTTTGTAAAAGGCAGGCGAACTGTGAATGTGTGGCGTTGGAAGGCATTGCTGCAAATAAAAAGTAATAATTTTGCATTTTGGATCATCTTTGGATTTTCCTCGATCATCTGCTTTTGCTTTATAGGCATTATCGGCAGTTATGTGATGTTCTACTTCACGGTCAATTTTTTTGTCTATTGAAGTGGCTGAATCAATTTGGATTTTGTATTCATCACAGTTTGAACACCTATACTTACGAGGAGTTTCGGTAGATATTATTTAAATTCGTGAAATAGCCTTCCATAAATATTTCTGGAAATGTAGTCATCAGAATTCTGTTTTTGTACTCCTCATAAATACTTTACAGCGTGTAATGTGAAGGTAAATACTTCTTCTCGGAATCTCTTCTGGTGTAATGACGTTCATACACTGGCAATGTCAGTAGATGAGCTTTTACTTTCTCCAGTATTTCCTCGGATAGCTTGTTATGAGGATCATGTGAGCCTTTCATGTCTTTTCCAATTATTCTACTGTATAACGATATTTTCTTTCCTAAAGTGATTTCCATGAATTTGTTTGTTTCACAAAGAATTTTTTTCCAAGCATGCTTCGCATACAGGAACGTTTTCACCACTGTCACGTGATATTTGATAGTGCACATCCACTACCTTTGTTCTTCTCTTTTTCTTGGTCTGTGTTTTGCGGGATTTTGTATTTCCATTAAGTTTCCTAAATAAGCCGCTCGGCTTGCAGAGGTGCCTATATTCTAGTACTCCGTGAATATCTTTTCTCTATATTCATCTGTGATTCTCTTTTGGCACTTCATTCTACATACATCTAAGGCAGTCGACTTTATTTCAGCAACTATTTTAACATATTTGGTGACATACTGCTAACGTGTATCCCGAGAGATCTTTTTCTTGTTTTTTTTTTTCCTCCCTCTGGTATCACTCTCTACAGTATTTATGTTACCTCTGTTTTTCCGTGATCTACCTTTCTGTGATTCACTTGTTCTATTGATCACTTCTTATATGTTATAAATATTTCCCTGTTCAAGCTAAATATTGTTAGATATTCACAAAACAAGGTGAGCTTCCTTGTTTAGTTTTTCTCCTCTTTAATGATGATTCTACTTCGAGGCTGCTATCTGAAAATGAACTTTCAGGATCTTCATCTACATGGGAGTCTGGGTCTGCAAAACTATCGTCCATGGATAATTCCTGTCCACCACTGTCTCCTAATGAAAATATTGAAAATATTACTAATAATAATAATAACTAGTGTTTGTATCACGTACAACATTGCATACACGCCTTCTGGTTCCACATCTATTGCTTGTAGGCACATTAACTTGGTTTTGCCAGATACACTGGCATCTGTAATATAGTGAAATTATTTACCATCAAATGCTGCATTATTTATGTTTCTGCACACGTAACAAAAAGCATGAAATAAACTACTTATTCCGCAGAAACCAAACATCCTACGTACCATCTTTTAACTCCTCTTGCATGGTATTTGGTATCTGGCACCTCGTATCTGATATAGTGGCATCTTTATCTACAAAAACAAAAGAAACACTGATACTATCGTCAGCTCATGCATCCCTTTTCACATGATTTGTTCGATCAAGCTTATTAGTATTATAACATCTAACGCTGTAATATTAAGACAGAGTTACACCATCAACTTTCCCTTGTTGGGCATTTTATTATTTGCTGCTCCACCTCGTTCCGCGATAAGCAAAGAAATATAAAACAACGAAAGATGTTCGTCTGCACTCGCAGTGGGGCCATCTACTGAATTACAAATGTCCCAAGGTTAATGCAACATATAGTATTTAGTGCAGTGAGGGATAAGTCTTGGTGCAATTAATGAAACGAAGTGCGAAAGGAGTTAATCCTTATTTACTGTGACTTAACCCTTTTTACAAAGGGTGAACGTACTGTGCATATAGCGATATAAGTCTGACAAATGACTTGTCGTCCTTTACCCACCAACATCATTAGCCTTGCTGTTGTAGCACCAAACGCACATTATTGTCACATCCCCAAATGTAATGGATATGACTTATCCCTTTTTTACAAAACATTCCTGCGATTTATCTGAACTGAAAAATGTACTCAACTCAATTTCGGTGGAAAGGTGACGTATCCCCTTTTTTCCGCGCACTCGGGAAAGGTTCCAACGGTTATACGCAATAATGACCACCAAGGCATCTCCATACCAAATGTTAAGGATTATTAAAAACAATTACAAACAATCTAAAACTTGTGCAGCATACTAACCATACAGTGTTAAAATATTCATAATAAAAGGTCTCAATAGATGGATGCATAAATTAAGATAGGTTCTGACGTCTGTACTCCTTAATTATCACTAAAGCCTTTCATTATCACTTGCTTAAAACTCACAGCCGTTATACTTTATACACTTTACTCTACACGTAGAATTGACTAGACCAATACAACACAAGATAAAAGACCATAATTCCAAATAGATTATATTGAATTCAAATCAACAATTCTCCAAAACCACGATGTAAAGATCATAATTATTAAGGAGAACAGCAACCCCAAAACACAAATCCAAATAAAAAATTACCCGTACTCGTTGGCCGGAGTAAAAAGTACGTAGCAACTTTTAACCAGAGCAAAATCAAATATACTCTGTTAAATTTACTCAGGAGGCCTAAAAACCTGAGTTACAAATAACTACAGCAAGGCTAAACTCCTAGATATTGGAAATAATAAAAACATATTTATAGGTCAATCCTCTGAAGAAATTATGCACTTCACAAATTTATAGAGACTCTATACTATAACACCACATCAGGGGTAGGTGAATTTTGGCCCAGTAAGGCTCCTGGCGCAATAAAATGTACACTTAAAAATAATATTAAAAATACTTCGACTTAACGTCCTATCCAGAGCACCGAAGGCAATCAAATTAGAATTACAACACATTTAAAATTAAAATAATAGTGGTCACTACACGACAAGGCACTGCAAGTAGAGGCTATAAACCAAACCTGACACACCAAGGGTCGCACGTACCAAAAAACGAACAAACAAACTAGCAGCAGGCGAGTATTACGTAAATCTAAACTATAATTTGAAAAGGCAGTCCAAAAGGAATTTAGACAGCACAAGCTGCAAAAATGGCTAATCTAAGCAACTTCAAACAACTTCAAACCAGGATACAGCTAACCTACACAATTACATTTACTTAAACTTAGCCGTGACTCACTGTAAGAATTCGAGACGTGGACACAAACTCTTGAAAACATATTAAAACACTGGTGTGAATCACCTCAGAATTAATTCAGAATCACAAACATATTTTTTAAAGTCATAGTATGCGGCGACGATCAATAAGCTAGCAGACGACTTTTAAATAATTAGGGTTAATTATTAACCCCTATCGATGTGCACAGTAATGTAGCAGGGAAGCAAGTGACTCGTGCCCCAGCCTTGGGCGAGAAGTGGGAAAGGTGGGAGGGTATAAAAGGAAGAGGATAGGAGGGGAAGCAGAATGTGCTAGAGCGTTGGCCTTCAGCTCAAGGCGCACTGCCAGAAATAACATAGCATATAAGGCGACACCGTCGCAGACTATAGACTGTCATTTTGGCCATCATCTATACTTAGTTTAACATACATTTTTGGGTTTTGTATGGTTCTAGCGTATGTACACAGGCTACTTTTACGTAGGAAAAACGTGGTGATAACCAATCGGAAAATAGCGTTTCTATGAGAAATTATAAATGGAAGGAGGCTGAGCGAAAAGTACCAAGAGACAGGTTTGCTTGAGCTATCAATAAGAGGAAGGTTGTCTGGCTGTGAAGTATTGTCTAAAATCAATTAGAAAGTGGGGTTTTATGCTCATGTCACAGTGAGGCTATACACGAAAGGGACTAGAAAGTGAGGTAATGTAGGTGAGGTAGAAAAGGGAGTGTGAGACAAGTAGAGACGCGAGCTGATTTTGTATATTTTACGGATAATTCTTTGGGAACTTGTCAATAATTTTTTAACACTGCAAGTGGAATATGGTATTAAATGCCTACAACACATTGTGTGGTGTGTTGTAACATCTTCATTTCATTTATAGGGTTAAAAAATAATTTCGTACGCTAGTTTCCAAAGAATAACTTTTTGTATAAACGCATTCCCGTGTTAAATTTGACGCGAATAGTTTTTAAGTTCTTAGTAGTGGGAGCGTATGGATTCTGGTCATTTTTTTTGTGTATTTGTGCCGATGTACTTCGGATAAGGGTTTCGGTTAGTGGTGACAGCGATGTAGTGTGGTGTGGTGTGGTGTGGTGTGGAAGCAGCTCGGCTGAGCGGGACGATGGCGCAGTTCGTGACGCACATCCAGCCGACGCTGGCGGAGTCGGCTCACCTGCACCACGGCGGCCAGCACCACCCGCCCCTGCACGGCTTGCACCACCAGGCGTCGCCGTCGCACTCCACCACGCACCACCATCACCATCAGCTGCCCCCGCAGCCCCAGCAACCCCGCCCCTCCAGAGCGCCCTTGCACATCGAGCTGCACCGCCACGACTTGGAGGTGAGTGCACCGCCCCGCTTATTCCCAGCGCTGACTGCGTGTATTATCTTGCTACGCTTGCTTCGCGGTCAACTGAGCACTTACGAAAATACTGCTAAAGAGTTCTGTGTAGCTGCGCGTCCACGGTCTAGGAGCGTGGAGGGGGAGGGAGAGATACTGGCGACAGTTACACCCACGCCTAGTGCCTCGTCGCTCCTGCGCGCAATACGCGTAGTGTGTCCGTCGTAATGCTGTACTGTGCAAATTAGATCTGTAACAGTTGGGTTTCATTATACGCGATGAAAACCCAAAGATTAAACTACGTCCGTACCTTTGTACTTTTCCCTTGCCGCTTAAGGTAACTGCATAGGCAAGTTTAAAAATGCAATTTTTGACCATTTTCAGGGATTTTTTCTCCAAGAATACACTTAATATGGGAATTTTTTTTTTTTTTAAGTAGAGTTATAGATAATTGTTTTTTTTTATCGTTTCTGACTAAAAGTCATATTTCCAGAACTTTTACTTACCAAGATACGCGTTTACGCGCAAACATCGATTGCACAGAAAACGTTTCAGTATATAGGACTCTTAAGAGGCAGATGTTCTGTAACATTTTTTGTGAAATAGTTGTTTGCGCGAATACGCACGTCTCGCTAAATAAATGATCTGCAAGTGCAACGTTTCGTCAGAAAAAAAAACAATTAACTTTTCCTCTATTTTTTCTTCTACTTTTTTCATATTAAGTGTATTCTTGGAGAAAAAATTCTTTAAAATGGTCAAATATCGCATTTTTGAAACTTGTGTACGCAGTTTTCTTAAGCGGCAAGAGAAAAGTGCAAAGATACAGGCATAGTTTAATCTGTGGTCTTTCGTCACGTGTAATAAAACCCCTGAGTTACAGATTTAATTTGCACAGTACAGTGTCATGGCGGAAACACTGCACGCCTTGCACGTAGGAGCGATGAGGCGCTAGAAGTGCGTGTTAGTGTCGCCGATATCGCTCCCTCGTTTCTTGACCTTGGACACGCAGCTCCATCCCACTCTTAAGAGGGAGAAATATAAATCGTTGTGGTTTCATATTCTATTCGCGGTATCTTCAAACATTTGAATCAAACCTTTGAAAAATCATCCCATTTATTACATGTGTGGTTGTTTCCTAAATATGCGACCTTCCACAAGTGTTTTATACTTGTTTAACATAAAAGTACATAATTTTTTTAACTAAATTGAACTTTTACATTTAATTAATATACAGTGGAACTCCTGTATTACACTCCCTGATTTGACACTTTCCTGCAATTCACACACGCACACTTCTTTTGGTCCTAATGTCTGTTTTTACAGCATAAAATTCCCTCTTTTTACACTTTCCTGCATTCTACATTTTCCCCAGTCTCTTGAAAAATGTAAAGTAGGGGTTTCACTGCATTGATATATTTCATTTATAAATAATGTGAATAAAACAGGGAAGATATATGTGCCTGGTAAGAAATAGTTGTTATTCAAGATATTATTCAACTGAGTGCCCACAACTTAGGTGCGTTGTCCCTTTGGTGCAGCTCCCTAGACTTTGTTGTTGGAAGTAACCATGAATGGAAATATTTTCAGTATTCACGAATATCTAGCTAACACATTCCATTCAATGATAAGACATGGAACTACTTTCTCTCCTTCCTTGCCAACATTACTGGGCGCGTATCAGTCAAAGTGTCCATTCAAATACATGCAGGTTGGGGCAGCGATTTTATTTCAAAAGTGCTCACTTGACAGTGAACAGCTTATATTTTGCGAAACTCGAGCTTACCTGGCTTTGTCTAAGTCGATGGTAGATTTTAGTTTCTGATCGTGTCATTCTTCTGAGGAGAAAAAATTAGGAAATGGGTTCCCACAACACATCAATGATGGCTCGTGTGCTTTCGCAAGGTATGTTCTCTACTGTGCCTAGTCCACATTGTAGGTGTAATGGGTGTCTTCCTGCTTGCTCGTGAGTGACCACAGTACATTCAGTACCGGTGCCCTCAGGCTATGTGGGATGGTTACTGGTCCTTACTGCGTGCACCGAGAGTGTACAGTTGCGATCAAACACGAGCATGCCTTGCAACAGTTCGCCACACGCTGCTCTATTTGAAACATGCACAGTAAAAAAAAGTTTGAGGTAGAATTCCTTTACATGTAAGAGAAGATAATTTCCTCTACGTGCAATGCAAAATTACCTTCTTAAATAAAGAGTAAATTTACATAACAAGTAATGTACTATTCCCTAATCGTACGGGAAAAGCACCTGAGAAATTGGGGGGGGGGGGGAATCCCATACAAGTAAGGGAAAATTAACTATATTTTATAATAAAACTATATTAAAAAATACCCCAGAGTATTAGCAACTGTTAATTTATTTATTACCTACATCCGCTGACGAATAGTAACGAAAACCTGATCCCTAAAATCCTCGACACTTGCTGGTGGGTGAGCGCGAACCATGGTCCTCTATCACGATAGGCCGATGCACTATCCATTACTCCACGACGACAGCGAGACATTATTAGTGAATATTAGTGTGCTAAACAATTGTTTCTTCTGCCCGTCCCCCACTTAGCTGTTGTGAATGCTGAAGAGATGGAGGCACCGTAAAGTACTTTTCCCACCCATGAATGGGATTTTCCACTACCATGTATGTTAATTTTATTCCAGAGTGCGGTAATTTTGCCTTACCTGTAAAGAAAATGATGTTTCCCCCATAAGTTTGCGAATATTGCCTTACACTTGTCAGGTAATTTTACCACTATTGAGAGGCATGGGCGTGTCCCCAAGAGAAACAATGCATGATTGGCAGTTATACTTAATTCTGATTACTCCATTTGATTAATATTCTGCAACTAGCAGTGCGTCGTGAGGCACATTCCTGTAGAGACGAATGAAGGAAACTTCATCAATGTGGCCCCACACACCTCTCTACACATTCATCAGTTGCACCAGGCAAATGCATATAGGCTGAATGACGTCTCGTGTTTATGCTAACAAGTTCATGGAAATGTGGTTTTCTTGTTATTATCATGTCTCCCCTATACAACTACCCTTTTACTCCATGTCAGTCTCTTTTCCGAATGTTAATGGGCAGGAAGCATGTTTCCTGTCTTCCGGTGTAAACTTTCCAGGAATCATTTTAGAAACTGAATATTACCTAGTCTGTGAACAAAACTTCGGCCATTTTTTCCAGTCCAGTTGACACGTTGATAGTACCATTTCAAGCGCCTACGTTTATGAACTCTTGCTAGCTGGACGCATATTGCATACATCCTGGCATACAGGCTTTTTCGCTTGAGCGTCTGCTGTTCTGCAAATCCGAATACTTACGGTACACTGTTGATGCTGTGAAGTCCGATCCCAATTGCTGCGCCATTCTAGCCCTCTTCTTCTTTACTGTGGTGACTTAACGGCGCTCTCGTGACATCCCTCTAGAGCTTCCTTGTCCAGATCTTTGGGACACATTTACAGTCTCTAAAAACTGCTGTTATGTGACACAACAGAACCGTTCAAATTTGGCCACCTCGCCACCTTCGCTTACTATAGCTGCCTATACTTTTCCATTGTAAAGAGTCATCCACACATCATCTTACTGACGTATCTGAGTTTTCGAGAGAGGTACATGTTGAACCAATTCTAATACACACAATAGATAGCGTAACATGGTCTGAATCTGGCCATAAAATGCAAAACCATCAAAAAATATAAATGTAACATTTAGGAAATAAAAATAATGTAAATTGAAATTTCGATCTATTATATACAATATTGATTCACTCAAGTAATTTAATACAGTGCACTTTCTCCTTATCACACGTCATGATACGATCGAGTATGCCCTCATAATGATTATCTAATAGGTTATTGCAGATGTCAAACCGCTATTTTTAGTGACTCTTCTTCATTCACGCGGTGCCAGTTGTCAATTTTTTCGCCTATATTATTTGCTGTAGATGTTCGGAAAATTGTTGAACTGGAAACGTTGCACTGTCGGGCAAGTTTACTTAATGGGTGTTGAATGGATTTACCTCCACACTGCCTTTAAAGCATCGTTGTTCGTCCTTCACATGTGTTCTCTACTTTCTTCATTTTGGGTACTCTAATCAGCAGCAGATAATTTTTCAAACAATCAACACACCGTTCGTTTTTAAATTGCATCTATGCGCCAATAGCTCATTATAAAACGATACGATTTCGCTATCCTATGTCACAGTTTAAACTCACACAACAAAATCACCTATAAATCATGGCGTTGCCATGAACGTTGTACATGAAGCAAGGATTCTTCTTATCAACGTGTATTAGTCACTGTTCCGACAGTCTCTACAAATAGGAGGCAGAGTGAGTTCACAGCGAACAGTGAAGATTTCGGCCATTTATTTCAAAACACCCTCGTGCATGTATTCAGTATGTTATTTATAGCACTGAAATCAGAACAATAATATTGTTGCGAAATGAGAACAGTTTCGTTATTCTCAAAAGTGGGAGATTACACCACAAATTCCGTATTTAGAGTTTGTCAGTCTCATGTCAAGGCGATTAATTATCATCGGTAATGGAACGTTACCTGGCTCACTGTCGCGTCATATGTAAGATAGAGCGGTGGTAAGCTGTGAGAGTGCCATAATAAGGTCCCAGAACAGTTGATAACTCATGCCATGGTAATATTTTTTCAGGAGCGACAGTTAAAAGAAAATTTAAGCATGGAATGAAAATAATCTGAAATGTTAGTATCGAACATTGATTATTTCGGACTGCCAAAAGCAAGAGAAGTTAAGAGAATTTCACCCGATTTATTGTCTGCTCCATGTCCTACTTATGTTGATAAAATAAAACATGTTCACCCTAACATGTTTACTCTAACATATTTGACTAACAATGGTAGTAGTCATAATACTGTATGTGTGTAAAAGAACTATACTAGAATTCAACTTCAGCATTGTTTAAAAATAGATTTTCACCCTAATGTAAGTATCTGATAAGTATACCTTTATAAGTGTAATAAGTGACGAAGGTTTGGAAAGGGTTTCCATGCTACCAGTAGGGTAGGGATTAAATACACAAAATAAACTAAGTATTTACACTATTCAATAGCTTCCTCGTTCTGAACACATACTGTGTCGTTGAAAATTTAAAGAATACTTAAAATTGTGCAACTGGAGAAGATCTGCCTGCGTCTCAGCGATACCTCACGGCATACCTCGGTCAGATCCACTTCATTAATTCCAGCGATGTATGACAGTCACCGCAGTTAGCGACCAACTACTGCGCTGTCCCCAACACTGGGGTAAGTATTAATGCCGATCACTCGTCAACAAAAGACCAGTCGGGGACAGCTTTCTGCGAACAGGGTCAGATAACTGCCCAGCCTACTGTATAACTGAATTAATGTTGTCTTTTTATTCATCAGACTAGTTTCCTCCTTCCTTTGATTGAATCCAATAGGTACCTTATAAACATAATTCCCCCTCAGGATACCATCACAACACTTACAATGCAGGTAGATCTGGGGAAGGAGGGAATTTTCCTGTGGCCCACGATGCATTTTCGACGACAGACCGCAATACACGAAAGAGAAAATAGTTTGGTTACATTGTACGGCACTCTACACAGGTAAAGGAGAAAGTGAAAATAATTTTGCCTGACAGACAGTATTACAAAGAAACCCTCTTTCGAGTTTCCTCTGCCCAGTAATATGTTTTATTTGTAATATATTTCTTTAAATTGTAAATCGTCTGTGGGCCACCAGGTGCATTCGAACAAATCGTATTAAACACGATCGTTGGATAGATTGGTGCAAACGAAACATTTTTCAATAAGTAAGCAATTATGTAACGAGATTCCATATAGATCAAATGTACAATGACAATGTGCGAGGACAGGTTGGAACAGCATGTGGGTTGTAATATTTACGATTGTGTGCATTACTGCGCGCCGAATATTACTGTTGAACTTTGTTTAAATTGTGGTCCAACCGTACTTGTTGTTAAGGACGGGGGGTCTGATGATGGTAGAGCATGAGGTGTAAATAAGTTTAAGAATCTAAAAGTATGGCTATATAATAAAACAGCTGAAGATTACATAAAATACAATAAGGTTGGAGTAGCATTGCTAAGTTAACTACATCCACTAACTTACTGAGAGCATCGTCGATAGTATATTGTAGTTGTCACACCTTGAGAAGTATGACAAGTTACGGCGGTCGGCACAGCAGGCTTTTTGTGATGTCCATCTCAGCTGGCGCCACATGAAGAAAGGCCCTTACTGCTGCTCTACATTGCCCTCATATCGGCGTGGTATCACGCAACATGGCCTGATTCCCTGGCTGGTAGAGAGGATTCCTGCGTACTGGAGTTTGGGAAACGCGAGTCCCGATTGCGAAAACTAACTGTGCTGATTACTGTGCACGAGTGATGGTGTGTTCAGACAAGCCTTCGAATTAAGGCCTGTTCACACTACCGTAACAGTACTGATTGCAGAAATCGTGCTTTGATTGCCGGTGGTAGTGGCCTGTCGACATGCTGGTGTACAGTTCGTCGGAGCTTATTGGTACGATCGTCCTGTATGGGGAAAACACGTAGAAATGATAGTGAGGCAGACATGTTGTACCATCCACGATACCCCAATATAATCACGACTGTACTAGAACTGAGACAACGGAAATTCGGCGTATTGTAGTGACAAGCTCGATACTTGGGCTACACGAAGTGTGTTATACACAGGTTCGAATAGGCAGTGTTGAAATGTGTAGAGGCGACCCCAGGAACTGTAGCACGGGGTCCATCCCACACGAAATGGGTGTTGGGCATGTAGAAGTGTCGGATGTCCTACGTGAGTAATTACTACACTCATACAGCTTACAGCAGGTGAAGACGTTGGTTTCAGTGGACTTTGTGAAACGTCTTAAATCTGCAACTGGATGTTTCAGTGGTGTGCTGGAGATGACGACCTCCTAGGATGGATTATTTTTGACAGATGAAGCCACTTCCAGTACAGTCTAGTTCTTCAACAGTCGTAACAGCCAGGCACGGGCTGCCGATAACTCACGAAACACGCCTACTGGAAGCCACCAAGTGAGATTCTCTGTTAATGTCTGGGCTGGAATCGTCAGTGAGCTCGTACTTGGAGGATGCATCTTCACACATCAGGTAATGTCAGTGCCGTGCTGGCCATCTTGGAATGTGTACGTCGCAACATGCAGCAGTACTGCGCAGCCTGTGGGTCGACGACATTTTCAATAGACACTGTAAGCATGCTGTCTCACGACAAGAGACCCGAGAAATTCGCGAGTGAAATTATCTGTAGGCTAGACTTCACAGTCTTATATGCTCTCATACAGATATCAACTGTTTATTGGTTGATTGTTGCGGTGGTAAAAATCGGTGGTTGGGAGCACAATTTATTGCATGTTTGTTACTGGCTCATTTATCTCCAGGAGGTGTCAAACAACACGTCGACCAATTACAGAAATAACATGAACGTACAAGTGTGTGAATTCCAACTTGTCTAGAAATGAACCCGCAAAATTCTCGGATCTCTACTTATAACCATGTGTGTGCGATGATAAAAACCAATAGCTAGGGGCACCCGAATTTCGCGAAAAGATTTCACGACGATTTGTGTTTCATAACACTTCAGCTCAGATCCACTTTCGTGACTGGATTACTTACGTGTTACGCGTCTGAGTTGTATCCCGCGAAGGACATACGTACAGTGTCAGTCTCCGAGTAAAGTAATTCTGACTGACCAGTCAAGAAAGAAAATATTTTCTCATAAAAAAAACACGCTGCCAATGAGCCAAAGACAACTGCTGATATGTCCGGAGGGTATTGAAATCTAACATGCGCGGAAATAATTTCGCGAAATTCGGGTGTCCCTGCCAATAGTCACGTACATGCTTTATGCTTAGGTTAATTATTCTAGTTGCGTACCTGCTTTCACACATTGCCATCGCCAACACAGGATAATTTAAGACCTGATATACTATAGGTCCCTTACTGAAAAATGTCCCATTTGCACACCTCTACGCTACCCCTGTGTATATTATAATTTGTTCATATACATCTGGCAATATGGTATGCATGAGTTCCGACAAAACACTAAGGTGCAAAAAACAAATAAGTTCAAATTACCTTACATTGGTGGCCACTCCCAAGTTAGTTACCATACACTCCAAGGAACTGGTTTGAAGTCACGCAGATTTAAAATATACATATATAGAAATAGCTTACGAACATACCTGCTAACTGCTTAATACGATCGTATAACCTTTTGAAGCAAACGGTATGCAACATAAACCCCAAAACAGTGTAAATTAGCACAACACTTCCTTAATGATATGCAAATACAAACCATCTGCCCCGCGTAGCTCAAGAAACACAGGTAAGTTACAAAAATATAGGTAGTTAAAAACCCTCATGGTCCTTTAGAAAATGTAATAGGGTTTCAACACTGAAGCTTGGGCTTACGAAAACTTGAATCTCTATTTTCTACGTACCTTAAATTGAGGTTACTCTGTACATGCACAGATTATATTACACCACTTAATGTTTGTTCTAATGCCGTTTCGGAAGGGATCAGTGAATTGAAGCCGTATGTTTTAAACTAAGTTTTATCTCGGCAAATGACCTCAAAAACATTTTTATTGATGCAATGTTACCCCTACAGGTGCAAAACCTATTTACATTATTCATGTATACAATGTATGTGTATTTCTGCAGGTAACAAAGTGTTGTTTTCTGTATTAAGTTTTTTTTTTTTTTTTTTTTGCAATTCGTAGACTTCTAAAGAAATACTTTATGCCATTCTTGGGTAGGTAATACTAGCGGCTGCAAAATCGGAATATTTTAGCAGGCTGTTTGTTTACCAGCTAACTTGGACGGGTCATATTATCTGTGAGGTATAAACTATTTTTTCTGTAGTGAAACTTTCCACAAACATTTATTTTGGCTTCACAGAGTTAGTTACCAAGACTCATTATGTTTAGCATCTCAGATGTGGTAATCAAATATGAGATCTTTCACCTAAAATGTTTCCTTTCATCGAAACCTCAAAACGCCATCTTAGCGAGAATTTTTCTCTCACCGACGTGTTATCAGTAACTTATAATGTCAAAAATAGAAATATTTGCACTGCTGGAATACTTATTAACACTCTATAGTTTCTGTTCAGCTTGTTTTTGATTGTTGCAAGTGAACATTTATTGCCAGCTCACGGTTGGGAATATATTTGCCTTGGTGTATTTCATTAAAGTAATCTCTCATCTGTCAAGTAATTTTGTACGTGCCAATTTACTAATTTACTCACATAAGGCGGAAGAATACGCCACGTGCACACAAGTAGATCTTAAGCAGGGCTCTCAAAAGTGCTCATTTTACTGTGAACAGCCTATGATAATTTTCATTCCGTAAAATAGTCTACATAGCCGACCTATGGTTTTATATGCGAGTGCTTTTATTGAATAAATTTTGTTCTTTTTTTCAGCTACAGTCACAAGTGATCGAACTACGGTCTCTTTTGCCAACGACCAGAAAAGTTCTTAAATCATTCAGTCCCTAAACAGCATTTATCCTCGCAGAGACATAGTCTTGAAAGCAGCTTACGTTTGGCTGTAGCCTTAATTCCCGAAAATCCGAGAACTTAAATATGATTAACAAGTGTTTTAACTACGCAATGGCCATGCGCGCTCTGTACGTAAAGACTACCATGTTTCTGGGACAAATGAAGAATTAAGGTATATGTCAACACCAATGACCCGTGTTTAAGAAGTAATCGGCTTCTGAAAACGCGCTCTCGCAAACTCAATAACAGTCCAAATTAATTGACGTTTCAATTACACTCAAAATATCTCGCACTTCAGACCAGTTTTGTCGCCCTCGTTATCGGGAACACTGTACCAGAAAAAATTCCTGTTTTCCGACCTCCACGCTGTTCCCTCGTTAAATAATGACGAACCCCTATACTGCCCTTTGCCCTACAGCATTCCTTAAAAGAGTGTTTCTGGTGGACTCAACTATTAACGCAAATCTAAATACTTGACATTTACGTTCATTACAGCCCTTTTATAAAAATAATATTGAAATCAAGGTGAGATCGAAAATAAAAGTTTATTTCTTTAAAAAACAAATTTACTAGAAATTACAGCTCTAAGCCTTGATTGGGCGAACCCAAAAAACCTATTCTTGGCGTACTGTCGACTTTATTTAAGCTTACCGCTGCCTTGCAATTTTTTTTTATAACAGCAATAAAGCAGCATTTTTGTACTGGTAAGTAAAGTGTGAATTCTCTCGGCGCAGGACCAACCCTCTATAACACTTGTTACCCAAAGCGATTGTTTTCTACTTAATTCAGTACCAAGACGTGTATAAGTGGTGCTACAACCATGTGTTCAAACAACAACACGGTTCTAATCCTTTATCATAGCGAGTATTTAAAACCGTTGTTTTTCTCACAAAATGTATTGGACAATTACTTAAAAGTTTGACATAAAACATGTTAAAAATTATACTTGGAAGGAATTGAGTAGAACGTTATGGTTAGATATGATGGTTTATAGCGGGAAAAGTTGACTGCTGGCATTCAACGTACGGTACATATGTCCGACAGCTTTCTTTTCTTATTGGCGGTCATGCATGTATGAAGACTACTATAATCTATTTCATGTAAGTGGGGTAAATTTTGACAGTTCTAGAAAAGTAGCACTGCCCCAATGTATCCTTCTACCACAGCTGTTTGTCACTGAAGGAAAAGACGTTTGTAAACAAATGTTTGAGTCCAATGCACACTTGCGTTTCCCTCTTTATTCGTGTTTCCTGTCGTGACAGGCACTGAAAGATTATCGTTAGCTAATTAATGTAGGGTATTATAACTAGGTTGGCATTCCAACCGGTTTTATTTTTGTAATTACGAAGTTAAATTTGTTGAGGCCGTGTTAATTTTATTTCGAGCGGAAAATGAAACAATGAGGCCGTTGGGGCTCTGGTTTATCGTCTTTCGCGAAACGGCATTATTTTGATGTTCTTACGAGTGTGTGGCATTTTGAGGTGCAAATTGTTTTGATGGAGCAATGGAAAATTTTACTCGTATGGAAATAACATTTAAATTATTTAACTTCGAGAATTATAACTTTAATGAAAAAACAAATCGCGATACATACGTCGTTGTTCGTATTCATATATATGCAGCAATATATGCACGCACACACTTTGACCGAAGTTAACCTTGCACTCGTTGAATTTACGATATAGACAAATCAAACAAATATTATTCACTCACTACAAAAGTGTGGAAAGTGCGGCTTTTTCAGGCCACGTGCATTTCAATATTTGTGTTAACAATTTACAACACGCAAAAACATACAAAAACTTACTGTTTGTAAAATTTGCAACCTCTTGAACACGTGTTTTTCTATGGTAATCTTTGCAAGTTTACTTCACTTAAATCACGTTTGTTCGTCACTAGCATTAAATAATTGATTTGCATAATCATTCAGTAAAACCAACACTGCTCACGTTTCCTGAAACCAACAAACCTAGACATATATACGTAAATTATATTTGTTCACTTCATTGCGGACGGCGGGAAGGAAGATGGCGGAACTAGCAGTTTTACGAAGCGGTAAACACGTCCCGAATAATATTACATTTCACTGAAGAAAACTTACTACAACGGTACCTACAACCAACTATGCTTGAAGAAAGCAAATCAAAAAATTATTAACTACCGATTAAATATTCCGACAACACCAACAAGATATTCGTATAATAAACACTATGAGAAAATGATACACGCTGAAGTGGAAACATGCATTCACATTATAAATTAACACGAAGCCGTATTATTTCCCTGTGTCAGTATAGCTAGAATATTACTATAGTTTATGCACACCAGCTTACTGAAAAAGTACACGTAGCTTGCCTGCAGTACATGCGTCACACAATGCCAAGTGCCCTGCCATATGTATCTGCTGCTCGTGCTGTAGGCCTATTCCAAATAGTATTAACATAAAATATGAGCTGACAGGATATTACTATGTAGCACTGAATAGAAAATACGTGAAAACGTGTGGAAAAACGGTAGTGAGCTGTTTGTATAACCATACTCTCCCATAGGCTTATGAAAGAGTGCGAAATAAAAGCATGTGTTGATATCGCGTTTTAGGTTGCGTATATTATTGGGAAAAATTTATTACAACTGAGCAGTGTGATAGTAGAGTATTTCTCCCCTGAGGAAAACGTCTGCCTGCCCCTTGCAGGCTCGAGAACCGGACATCCGATGCGAATAACACTCACCTTAGTTTACCACACTTACTTCAGACCAGTGACCATTTGTCACACTCTGAAAATTATGCAACTTACTTTCCATAAGGACAAGCAGAAATTATGCAGAACTGGGTTATCAGTGAAGGCGAGGAAGTGAAAACAATTATTCATCCAAATAGGAAAAGACGTCAGACTACATAAAGTTTCCAGCCAAATTATTTTATTTCAAATTCAGTTTCCTTAATTTAATTGATATGTATTATGGCTGTAAATGAAACTAATTAAAAATCCTGAATGGCAATAGCAAAGGGTTTATGAAAATCATTCAAAAGTAGCACTGCGGATAGGAAGTGGTCAGAGATAACGGTCGTTAACAATACCCCTATTTAAAAAAAACGTCAACTAGTCTGACGTGTCAGTTTGTCTCTTCAAAAAAAATCACTGAATGAAAACGTCTGAAATTATTACTTGAAAATTAAACTTGGTTCAGCTTAGTGGTAGGACAATAAAAACACTATCCTTCCGGTTAAATGATGGTTAAAATATGCTGGTTCTTAGCTATTAAAATCGCCGTGCCAACATGGCGTTGTGCAGAATTTTCTATTACAAATGGCCGTTCTCTTAGGCTTATACGACGTGTAGACTAAACTCGTTGAAAAAATTGTAGTGTAGAAAATTAGTTTACCTGTAGGATGATACAATTTACAGCAGAAAGCAGGACGGGATCTCAGGAAAACGTAGAGTAGTATTCAAACTTCATAGAATTAAGGTGTTTCTTAACATGTCTTACAGCTCACGGAACGTCACAGCGTCTAACTGACCTAAGCTCCTAAACAGCTGCTTACAATACGGAGGGGCTTACAGCACACTTCTCTATAGAAACAAAACAATATTAATTAAATAAGTTGTAGAAACTTAAACACCCTAATATACTACTTAAAATACCTATGCTACTGCCAACTTCTGGACGTGCGTCCTGACTTAGGTCTTTGTTGAAAGATGGCGGCAGAGAGAGCAATCTCCTAACTGAAATTTCCCGCCTAGCCCTACGCTATCATGCTAGCCAATGGGGGTGCAGGATTGAAACCTGTCAGCCAACCGGAAGGCTTCCTACTCAAACATCTAATCTGGCACACTCCTAACGGCCTAATTCCCTACGTCAAAGAGTTACGGGTCTCGTAGATGGTAATAAAAATAACACAATAAATTCCCTGAAACAATTACAATGGCGCGAGAACAAGAAAATAAATGAAAGTATTGAATTATTAATTAAAATACAAACAAAAATAAAATTTAGCTGACTAAGGAATTTACACATAAATTATTTCCATTCTATTATCTAATTATTCAAAATCCTAAACATACGAAAATTAATAAAAATAAATAAAAATGACAAATATGAGAAAAACGTATGCAAATTACAATGTTTGACATTGACAGTATAAAATGAGTAAAAATATACGTAGATTATAATAATGAATGCAGAAATTGCAAAAGTTTATGTTACAACGCACAGTGGCGGCGTTCACCAGGCTGGAAATTGTAAACATAAATATGGCTAGCCATTGGCTGGTAACGTTTACTGTTCGTACGTGTCGACATACTCTGTCAGAATTGCTAAACATGTTTTAAAGTCTAGTCACTTATAGGCATAAAAATTTAATATTGCTTTAAAAACATAATTTAAACCATAATTTTGTAAGAATAATTAAGATTTCAAATTACAACTTTTAATTATAAGTACTATTTTCTTCCAAAGTCATAATCAAAATCGCCAAATTAAAAACATGGATCCCACAGAAATTCATCAGCTGATACAATACTGTACAAACGAGAGCATTACATAGCGTTTACGTTGTCATGTTGTCTGTCAGATTTTACCCCACTTATATGTAATTACATTACATTATATCTATGAGACCTCTTCAGCCTTTGTCAGTGCCTGTGAGCCAACTACAGACTTCCGCATTGAAAGAAGTGTTAAACAAAGTGATCCCATCTCTCCGAAGTTATTTTAGCTGTGTTGGAGATGACAATGTCAAAATTAGAATGGGCCAGAAAAAGGAATTGCAATCAATGGCAGAAGACTTAATATCCTGAGATCCGCAGATGACATTGCGCTCTTGGCCAACGACATTGAGGAACTCCAAACCTTGGTTTCTGATCTTGCCTCCGAATGTAAAGCAATTGGCCTGAGCATAAATCTTTCAAAAACAAAAGTTATGTCCAAGAAATGGGTCACAGCAGGGATTATTAAAATAAATAATATATATTTAGAAAACGTCTGTGAATACATTTATCTAAGCCAGCTTGTAAATATAGAAGGAGATGTAAGATGAGAAAATTTCCGTCGCATCAAGCTGGGGTGGCAAGCATTTGGAAAACATTATATTGTTCTCAAATAAAATATGCGAATAATTCTAAAGAAAACAGTTTACGACCAGTGCATTCTTCCAGTGCTGACTTACGGATGTGAGACCTAGACACTCAACGAATTTACAAAAGGAAAACTTAGAACAGCCCAAAGAGCTATGGAAATGCCAATGCTGGGTTTTACTAGAAAAGACAAGAAAATGGCAACATACGTCAGATCAGTTACTAAAGTCAAAGACATCTTGGAGAAGACAGCCATCTTGAAGAGGCAATGGGCTGGCCATGTTGCTCGGACAAAGGATGAAAGATCGACAAAAACGGTGTTGAAATGGAGTCCAAGAAACCATCGGAGATCAAGGGGAAGACTGCTAGATCGTTGGGACAAAGACATACGCAGGGTTGCTGGAGTTAACTGACAGAGAATCGTCCAAGACCGTTCTACTTGGAGAAGACTATTGGAATTCTATCTGAATTCCTAACTCTAAGAGGCCACATCATTTCATGATTGAACTGGCTGATGATGATGATATGAAGTAGACTAGACCATATTTCACTGGGCCAATGAGAATTCTGATACTATAAGGCAGAACGTTCGTGATTCGTCTGCAATCCACTTAGCCGAGTCAAAATCTTGTGCATCCAATCATGAAAGAATAAACTAGTTAGAGTGTTATACAAGATATGTTGGCGCATAAAATTCTGTCTTCAGGTCACTAATGGTTAGGAACAACTGCAAATAAGTTATACATAGGGACCTGAAACATTCGCACTATCATTTGACATCACGCTGAACTTCATAGTGATATGTATATAAGTAGAATAATTATCTGCGTTTGGGCACAAGGGCGGGGGGGAATGGAGCGTCGGAGCTGTTCCTGCTCTGTCGTTCCGGTCCCCGGCGACCCTCTTGTCCGCCATGTTGGATGTCTGTAACCTTGACCTTTGGCCTTGATGCTGGTGACCTATGACCTGGAATTCTCAAAAAATCCCAAACATGTATAAAAATTATTTTAAAAATTATTAAAAATTTATAAAAAATTATTTTAAATTATTAGAATTAATTAAAAATTTACTTTAAAATGATGAAAAATTGTTATTTATAGTTTATTATAAACTTACATTTCCGGATGTTTCCCCAGCACCATGTACAGCAGACGAGTGATCCCCTCCACTCCCCCCTTCCAATATATGTAATTGCCTAGTTACTCGCGTTCACTAATTTGTTGACAGGCCTCCACACCCCTCGCCCATAATATTCCTCTGCAGGCAGACATCTTTGTTTTCTTTCGTTTGTAATTTGTTTTCATTTTCAACACCTAGGTGGCGCCATTTTCTCGATTTTGTTACCAGGCGAACTACCGATTTAGCTACCAGATTGCAGCCATATTTGTTTATGTTTTAAAGTATAGGTGGTGATTTCGGCACCCTCCATATTGGATTCTATTTTAAATACATAGGTAGCATTAATTTCTCAGTTTCGCAGGCAGGCAAGCTGTCGACAATTATTTTTGTATGCATAGGAAAATATTCAAAAAATATTTTTCCCATTTAGCAGTATACCTACATGCATTATGCGGAACTTTGGCTACCTGCATAATATATAAAAATATATTTTTTTACTTAGAATTTTCAGTTGTTCAGTTTTGAAAAGTGGTTTTTATTTAATTATATAATTGTACATATAGTACAATGGTATTTTATACAATGATTCTAGTTAAATTGATTTTTATTTCTGTGCCTTTTAAATTTTAATTTTATTCTGGTAAATTAGGTAAACGTGAAATAAAACACATTTCAATCTACAAGCAATTTTTTTATTCGATAAATTTAATACAGTCACTCATGTCCTTGAAGAGAAATTACGATATTCTTCGATATATGGAGCTCAGTATATGCAAAATTGTTGTAGGGTACAGACTTTTACGCGTCTCGCTATTCACACTCGTGTTGTCCTTGTATGACAATATTGTGACATTTACTACACCGACACACTGTGTAGGGCAGGTTATGGAAGTAACGACACTTTTGAAGAATGTACCGAAGTCACAAGAGACCTGCTTGCAGCAAACCTGGTACCGAGGTACTGATGGGAAATTCACTTCAACTTTACAGGTTTATGCCTGGAAAATCAGCGAAATTCACTAGCAACTAACGCTTCGGAGCACTGGAATCCAGTGCAAGACAATAGATATTACAGACAAATTTACGTAGCTGGGTACATCCCCTGAATTAATCAATGGGTTCTCACTGATTGCACACAGGGGAAATTTAACTGATTTATAGTCGGACGGACTCGGAACAATACTGATTAAGCTTACTGTACATGTTAACAACTGCACGAGTGGCTTCCTAAATTCAAACAACACCAAAAATATCTCACCCCCCCCCCCCCAACCCATTCACGGGATTAACTTTTCTGATTAAAAAAACTTTTCTATTTTCATAATGGAAAAAAAAACCGGTGGTGGGTCGCACACAGTTATTAATACAGCAACAGCGTAACACTAATTAGCGATTTCAAATGAAACCTTGTATAAAATGGTTGGTAATTTCGCTCGAGAATTATAACGCAATTGTGTCTAACTTCCTGTACGAAATCTGCTTTTCCTGGTGTAACGATTCTCATTCACAGAAACATATTGCCAGGCCCGCTTAACTTAATTTTTTTTTTTTTTTTTCCGTATTTGAATTGTTCGCAGGACATGGCCATTATTTTGAAAACAATTGTTGAATAGTTACTGGTATATTCTTATTTAGGTGATTTAAGTCTAATTTCAATTCATTCTATCTTACACGTTAACGTAAACTAATGCGCTCATCGTTTGTAATGTCTCCTTCATTTTACGATGTTTCTGTACTGAAAATAATTTTGTGCGTAGTAACGAGGTGCGTGTAAACTGTGTAAATTACAATTTTGTCTTGGAACCAACTAACCGTCAGATTTCAACGACGATGCGAAAGCAGCAGGAAGAGAGAGAGAGAACATACGCGCCGTGGAATCAGGCTCCGAAGACGGAAGGTTCTGGCAAACGAAGATCAGTACAGTTCACTTAAAAAATAAATTAAGAAACCTACGCGAACCTGCCTCACTCCTCCCTTTCCGCAACATTGCTGTGGATCTACACACAATTAGCAGGTTTTCGCTGACTTACTTCCTCTCCATTGGCGAAGATCCTCCTGAAGCACCTGTGCCCGCCTAAAACGAATTCTCAACCTACGTTAATTTTTTTTTGTAGGAAGGATGTGCCTTCTAATCATCTTTTTGTTCCGTCGGACAAGATCACTTTGCCAGACAAGCTTCCTGCTACCGTGTAGATAAAGAACGGAAAATTTTGCAAATTTATATTTGGTTACAACGTGGACTTCAAACGCACGTGCGTTTCAGTTACTTCTGCGCTTTATCGCAGTTTGTTATAAACTGTTCGCGGTAAACTGCTTAGGATCTACTTTTTTTTTCTCCTCACCTTGTGTCCCTCCGCCGAATGTCAAATTAACATTGCCATGGACCTGCACACTTTATGAATGCGTCATCCGAGTGAAATTATTAGACACGTAAATGCGTTAAAGGCTGTTCACGATAAAGTGAGCACTTTTGAAATCAACCTTAGAAAATATCACTCACCCTGCCTGCATATATTTTGACGGGCGCACTGAATGACATGCGCCCAGTGAAGTTGGTAACGATAGATGAAAAGTAATTCCATATCTTAACGTCGAATAAAAAGTTTTAGGTAACCATTTGTGATAGTTTAAATTATTTATTTTCCTTTCTGCATTCTTAATGCATGGAAGTGTAAAAATTAGCAGATTTTTAAAATATTTACTTTCCTAGTAATTTTACATTTTCACTTGACTGACGCATGAATAAAGTGCTGAGGCCAGTGGCAATGTTAATTTTACATAAGGCGGAAGAATACACAACGTGCATACAAGTATAGCTTAAGCAGAGCTTTCAAAAGTGCTCGTTTCACCGTGAACAGCCTATAGGTGTGAGAAACCAGCAGTGTAGTTCTTCTTGGTTACTGATAAGCGCGTGGAAGCTACGAAAGCGATAATACCTTTTTCTGTATTTCTACAAACATTTATTTGGAAGAAAGTTGCAAAGATTATTTTTATAATACTGCAAGAGATTAGAGCAAATTGTACAATACGGCACTGTTCAGTTTTAACAAGTAAGTACTACAGGAATATTTAAATTTTATCCTAAACATGGAGGTACGTAATCGATTTTTTGTGTTTTACGAAACAATAGGGTGTTATATAGAAATATGCAATATTTTACGCGTAGTAATGCAAGAAACATTTTGGCAACTGGTTTTGAAAGAATTGTTAGTAAAACATACAAAAATTGTTTACTCTGTACGTGATTTTATTACGTTCCTGATGCGCAGAAATTTGAAGAATTGAAATCCCTTACAGAATATAAGTACTTGAAAAACAACCTCGAATCTCCATATCTGACGGACAAAAACAGAAGTCGCAAGACACAGAAAGAATAGGTTGAATGCACATATCAACCGCCTGGAAAAATGGAGTGGGGGAACAGTTAAATATATATTTTATATATATGTATATAATCTTACACTTATATATGTTACACATTCTTCCAGCGTAAAACATTTGTTCTCTCAGTTAAGCCTTTGGGACCCACTTAAATTTACGGTTCCAGGTGTTGAAAACACAAACTTTTATTACGCATGCTGTACTTAAGTCGACACAACACTTGTTTCGCTGTCACAACCAATCAGCTGTAAGCTGCATGTTCGGCTGTAGTGATATGAACCAATTGCGCCCTAGACCAGTAAGATGGTTTAAGAATCATTTAAGATATTTGGTCACTGAATGTTGTAGTGTGCAGTACAGACCAAAAATCACACGCGCTTGCGTAACGTACACACATGTGTGCAGTGGGCATGGATGGGTAAACCTACAACACAAAACACTCAATTATCGTTCAGAAAAATCATCTATGAATAGTATAGTAGTAATTTGTTCCACTAGTTACAGTCCTTACACACTGTGGGTGGGATATCGGCGAATCTCTCTTAACGTTGTGTATTAGTAATTTAATATTTCAATTCCTCTGTTATGGTGTGCCTGCGCTGAAAAGATTTTACGTAATAAATCATCCTATATAATTAAGTTCTGTCTGAAATGTTTTACATTTGCGTTGCGCGTTTTGTTGATGGATTTTTTTTTTTTCAGCTTGGTGAAGTATTTTTTGCTGCCTTGAACAGTGTAATATAGCTAATATGTTGCATTTTACTGCATTTTAATTTAAAAACTTCACAGAAAACATAGAATAAATTATTCGCATTTGCTTCAGGCGGAAAATTCGTTTTGTGTCTGTAAAAATTTAATTCTGACGTACGCTTCAGATGCACAGCCTGCGTTTATAGTTTAAGGGAGGGGGGGGGGGAATTATTTCCATTACTACGTATAGTTAAGTACTAAATTTATATGTTTTAAAAGTTTTTTTTTTTTTTTTTAAGAAAATGGGAGTTGTTGAAATGTACATCTAAATGAATACGTTAATAGAGTGCTGTGGCATAGTAAACTTGCTGCAAACTTATAAAGCGTAAATGGTTTTATGGTAATATGAAACTGGGATTTTAATTTCTTTTCCGCAATTTTTGTTCTTCTTCTTACTTGTGAAATACGTCTGCGACGGCGCTCATCTGTCTACCAGAGAATAAATTGGGCAAAACTTGTAAATCCTCTGCTCGAAATGGAACTGGAAAAATGGGAAATATAAATACTGAAAGAAAAGCTACTTCCTTCGGCATGTTCAAATTTTTCAAGGCTTTTTTTTTTATGCGTGCTATTAAAAAATCTATGAAAGATCTATAAATATTCGACGAGAGTTTTGTTCCGAAGCCCATCATATAGGAACGAAAAAAAGAAAAGGAAACTCTAAAGAACATAAGTTTTCTTGTGAAATATCTTCTTTTTTTCCCCTTATTTAACATTGAGTCTAATATTTCATTGTTTCTGCAATATATTTTCTTGACTAAACTTGATGTTTTCCAGTTTAACTTTTATTGTATCCTTGATGTCTGAAATACTACTTACTTTTGTTTATTTATTGGTTGATATCATGCGCGAGGGTAATTTTTAATTTCTTAGTCGGATTTTGTAATATAGTTCATTATATCTGCTGTGTATGACTCTTCCCGCTTAGCGTCCGTAGCGTGATTAAGGCCACCTAATAAACCAAATCAAATCAACTTAAACTTATATCCTTAAGCAACGTACAAAACCGTGATTATTTTGGGATTCGCGTCTGTAACATTAAGGCTCGGTGAAATAGTATCTACGAAATGGGTTTCCGTAGACGCCATTTTTACAATATAATTTCTGGTAAAAGATATTTGTTAATATTACAGATATGGCCCAAGACTAATTAATTAAAACCCTACGGCTGCTTCAAAAGTTTTCCGAAAATACGTTGAGTAACCTGAATAACTGTGCAATTAAAAATGTTTTTTTATTTCAGTAAAAAAAAAAGAGTGGGCGAAGGATTGAGAGAGGTAAAATCAAAACTTAAAACTAACCCACTACATTCTAATTCAGCACATGGGTACACATAGCTTACAGAAAGCGAACTTTTTTATATGCATTGCAATGCCAGCTCGCAAGCTCACTTAAGTTCCTAGATTTGAGACCACTTAAAGTCGTATTGAAACGTGTTGTTTGTTTGTAAACTTTAAAGACACCGTGAACTAATTTTCCATCCCTCTATATCCGTCCTTGCAATCTTTTTAGTGTACTTCAAGAGGACTTCACGATACTAACGCTTGTGGCTGAGTAAATTTCATAACTTTAGAATCAATAGCCGTGTGAAGTTATGTGGTCGCAAGAACACACAAACGTCATAAATATTAGTATTGACAATCTTTAACCACTTCCGGTAACTTTTCCGACAACACGCAAGAGTTCTCCTATCTGCAATGCAATGAGCACGACTAATGCACTTTCACGACCCCAAGACTTCCACCCCACCTTATTACTGCATCTGTCTATCATAAATCATTCTCGATATAATATTCCCTCAGTTACCAATAAGATTTCTACAGGACACTGCCACAGAAATAATTACACTTCTCCAGCCAGGAGTTTTCAGTCAACAATACTTATTATTTTTTTTTCGTAAAACAAGAAACTTCATGGCACCCCGCATCAGCTTGGGTCAAGCTCGCAGCAAACTTGTCACGAAGAGCACGTAGACGTGAATCAAGCTAAGTAGTCCCAGCAGGTCAAGCATGTAGCAAGCCTTATTAGTTACACGTGCCGCAAACTTGCCTTGTCAACCTACAATCTTAACTCAAGCCATCTGTAAGCTTGCCACTAGCAGGTGTATTCCAGTCATGAGAAATTAGGCTTGAATCAAGCTTGAATTTCACATCATATGGCAAGCTTGCTCTGCAAGGCAAATTCAAGTCATGGCAAAATCTCCGTGAGCTTATATGCTATCTGGGTCGTAGCTACCACATGCGCGTATATTAGTGCACTTTGAAATTGTAATTTATTTAAAATGGAATATTTTAAATAATTAAATTAATTAATACAATTGGCTTTCGCGAGAAAAAAAAGTTCCACACAGGCTAGACTCCGATTTCCTACGCGTACACCAACAGTTTTCCTCCGGTTATTGATCGCGCATCTTCGCGTGAGAAGACATTTTGGTACTTGACTGGGCCAATCACAGTGAAAGTTGCTCTTGTGCTAAACGTCTGTGATTGCCAGGCAGGCGCCAGTCGGGAAGTACATCAGAACTTAAGTATTTCGAAAAAAAAAAGATAGACAGGAACAATTTTCGCGAACTGGTTTATTGGTCCTACGATTGCTTCTCTATAACCCCATCGAAAGCTAGAGAGAGCAGGTGTATATGCGTGCATTCCCTAAAGTGCTTTTTAAGGGAGCTGTGCTCTTCCCCAAAATCAATAAAAAAATTGCCTTCATGTGTATCGTGTGTTCCCTGCCTGTTAGGCAACACATATTCTGTTTTGAGAGTAACGCATTGGTTTTCTCAAAATCTGATCACTTGAAAGTGTTCCGACAAAACGACTTTTTTTTTAAATTAAGACGCGCTGATTCATAAAAACACAACGAAGTTTTATCCAAGAATAAGATGCCAACCCTCATTATCGCCATGAAGGGGATGATTTTGCCAACTGCGTTTTCGGAGGTGTAAGCTCTCTGTTCTACAAAACAACATTCTCCAATTTGATACTTAAATGCCTTTTAAAATTGGTTTTCTGGGGCGCACACTCCCTTAACAATAATTTTAGGGGTAAGTGATACATATATTTTCGTATTACTTTTTCGTAAGGAACAACCAGCCGGAATTAGTCGGTTGTTCAAATACACCTGATCGATACATGCATATATATATATATATATATATATATATATGTGTGTGTGTATATATATATATATATATATATATATATATATATATATATATATATATATATATATATATATATATAGCGTCTATGGGCTAGAAAAAAATCGAAGTAGCAAAATGTTCGGAATATTCTTCTAGTATTATTAAATTGAAATTGAAATTGAAGTTTGCGAAACAGCCCCGGGAGTCCGCTCCTTCACGCACCTGCGTGCCGTACATGTTACGTATAACGAAGGCGAACGGAACTAACGTCCCATGCGGCGACCGCCTGTACATAGGCGACCATGACAATACGTGTGTTGTTGGAAATAAAATGCAATCACTTCTGGCAGCCTTTACTACTGAATTGCTTGTCTCCCATTGTTCACGTAGTTTGAGACACGTGTACTATCAATACCAACCCCCTAGCGGCGCCCACGTACATCGAGTTCATGTTGCGCCACGCGCAGGCGCTCTCCGCATGGCGCGCCACTTCCGTTCCCCTGTGCGATATGCAACTTGTTTGCACGAAGGTACGTTAAGGTGCGGACTCCCGGCATTGTTTTACTAAATTAAATTACCAATTTTAACATACCAGAAGAATTTTCCTAACAATTTGCTACTATGATTTCTTAATTATATCTTCACATAGATGCCGTGGTTTGCACTTCGACATGTAGTTTAGAAACCTAATATAGACATAGGCTATACACACACAGTGGAAGTTATATCGCATGAGTAGACACTTGCGAAATTTGCGTTATTATTCGGAGACACGTTTAACTTTAAACACGTGTACCTTTGCAATACGTTTGTCACTGGAGCATTATGTATCTGACACGCCCTGGGTAACTCTAAGCCAATAAATGAACACTTCACAATTGTGTGCCTCAATCACGTGCAGTTCAGTCAGAAAGGGTGTGGCTTCATATCTATGCAGCAGCCAATGGAGAAACGACGCCAGCTCCAGTACAGACAGTACTGTGAAGTTTAGCCTGGTGCCGAATAATAACGCGAATTTTGCATGTCTCTACGCATGAAGTAATTGGTGGATACCTACCACCTTTACTTTTTCAAGTAAAGCGATAAACGTGTGCGTGTGCCAGTACATGATGGCAGACTCAATAACTACTTGTATAAACGATATCCTTACAACCAAAATTGGAAATATTCTCTCGAAACATGTTATTCTTAGAGCAGAATAAGTCAAGAAATAGTGGTACTGTGTGTAAAATTATTTTTATTGTAGGTTCTGAAGTATATCTGTGATACTCTGAATCTTGAAGACACGTATTTACCTCGCACGGGAGCGAGAAGGCCGCTCCGAAATTATTCGCAACGTTTTTCTCCCACGCAGCGCATGCGGTGCGGTTGTGCAGCATGCGGCAGCAGCTCCGCTGGAAACATGAAGGGTGCTTATTTTTTATTCGGCTGTAGGAAGTGCGAAACTACATCTGGAGTTCCGTAAACATCGCGGCGTTCCGCCGGGACGGCTACGCGGGAGATAAGTTCGCCCGCGACAATTCTCCGGAGTCACGGAAACTGGGAGGGCTCGAGGGATGGAGGATGGTAAACGCGACCACATCTCGACAAGACAGGGGGTGTACAAACCCCTGTACCTGCTGGACGTGGCACAGTCGGAAACAGGACGCAATTGTGAATAAGTTATAATTCATTCCATTTTTGATTTTTCTTACAAATCTTCGCAATGAAAATTTATGACCAGGCATAAAATATCAAAACTAGAGATAACAAAAAAGATCGCGGTTACAAAAGTGGAACTAATTATGCAAGAAAAATAGGTTGGATTTCGAAAGACTTGTTAAGATCTTCCCTGTGCCTTGAAAAGCTTGGTTTTTAAATGTAGACTCCAAAAACTGACTCCAAAATACGTAAATCCAAAATGGCAAGAATACTCCCTCCTTAATAGTCCGTTGAGTTGAAAGATTTTGGCGGCTCTTAACAACGAGGTCCTGGGAGCCGATGAGGGAGTGTCCCGGCCGAGGGTTGAACCCGGTTCGCCTTGGTGAGAGGCGAGCAGTCTAACCGCGGCCCTGTTAATGGTACTTGTTTTCTGGCTGACGATCGGGCAGTGCTGTTAATTATATCCCTCCACTGAGCAACGCTTCTATCTATCGTTCATCGTTTAATTTCGCTCAGGCAAAACGCTAACTTCATAAATGCAAGAAAACCATTTTTTTCATACTTTCATATTAGTTATTAGGTGGTCTAAATTAAACACAGCGTTAAAGACTATAAATTAAACACTTATTAAACTCAGGGTAGAGCGAGGTAAAATAGTCACTTAAAGTAAAATGATATTTAAATCATCCACTGTAGGTAAAATAAAAATAAAAATTACCCTACATAAAATATAGCTACTATAGAAACATTTATACACATAATTTGTTAAGTAATGTGAATAATTTTTTTTTATATGTATTTACCAAATGAGCACTTTGCTCTACCGCGTCGGGTAAAGTAGCCACTAACTGGCCACTTATGATCTTTGCATTTAAAAGTTTCTCCCCTTTGATACATAATCTACATCCATCAGCTGGGGACCGACATAAATACTGCTAAGTCACGAAAAACTTATACAAACACACTTCTGCCACGTCCGAGTATTTAAAAAAAAATACATTTAACTTATTATTATGGCTGTATGCTAGAAGCGACAGTGCTATTCCTAGCGATACTTTTCATCTCGAATAGTATTGCCTCTCCTTTTTCCAAATGGAATAATTTCACTCTTAAGAGACGAATGTTTCAAACCATTAGTTAAAACTAGGTGGCTGGAAACTTTGCCTTCTTGTACGCCATTACACAAAATCTTATCTTAAAAGCCAAGTAATCTACTACGTTTTATCATAATTGCTTTTACAGCCTTAAGCATAATGTCTTAGTGGAGTTATAACAAATAATAATAAACTTACTATGTGCTGAGTTAAAATGAACAGGATTCATCACCTACCTTACATAATAAATGAAGAAAACTACAAATATTAACTAAACCAAACCAATAACTTGGAAGACAACCTTCTCAGATGCTCTCAAAACACTAATGTCTTCCCTCTAAACTGTTTCAAACCCTCGCCACCAGACTGCAGTACTATCCAGCGGAGTAAAAGCTGACGACCACTTTACGCACATTGGCCACTTTACCCTGTTCTGAACCAAATTAATTTAAGTCTACCGGTACAAAATAATATATTGATAACAATGCTGTAGCCAAAAACAAATTTAAATCATTATTTTAGGTGTCACAAAAACTATGTTAAGAAATATTAATCAGGATTTTACTGATGCTTAATATTCCTACGTAAAGACTGTTCACGATAAAGTGAGCACTTTTGAAATCAATCTCAGAAAACAGTCATTACCCCTACCTGCAAATATTTTAACGGGCGCACTGAGTGCCAAGCGTTCAGTAAAGTTGGTACCAAAGGAGAGAAAGTAGTCAAATGGCTTACCGTTGAATTAAAAGTGTTAGGTTAACACTTTTGATACAATAAATTATTTTTTTGGGCTTTGTTATTTTAATACATCTAAGTGTAAGATCCACAACATATTTGTAAAGTAATTACTTTTATAGTATTTTCCTTTCTTTTCCGATGCATGCGTAAAGTGATGAGGCCCATTGCAATGTTAATTTTATATACGGTGGAATAACACACGAAGTGCATACAAGTAGATCTTAAGCAGGGCTTTCAAAAGTGCCCAGTTTACTTTGAACAACCTATGGTATTAATGTGTGTCATTATTACAATGCAAACTTCTACCGTAGAAAACTTACGGAACAAAATTTAAAGAAAAAAATTGATACCATACATATCTGAATAACAAATACTCCTGCTACTTTAAAATGGGAATTCTTTAAAATAAATAAAATGTACGGTGTATATTTAGTGTACGCCATACGCATGGTTTTATTGCTGGAAACTTAAGTTGAATTTTATAAAGGTAAGAAATCGTATTTTACATCATATCATTCGTATAATACTGTAGCAGTGCAATAAGTAGCTATTTGTTTGATTTCGTTCAGTGTTTTTAGTTAATCCTTGAAAATTTGAGTAGGTACATCTTTAGCGTTCTCATTCATGTACGATCATCTTCGGCAAAAAAAGATCACTGAAATTTTTATTTAGTAATCTAGTGAGTGAGTGAAGCTATTTGGGCGGCTCTTAACATCAAGACCTTGAGGGCCGATGAGGGTGAAGCGAGGTGAGATGGAATGAAGGGGCACGGGAAAAAGGAGATCCCCGAGAATACCCGCCGACGAGCGGCATCACCCGGCACGATGCCCGCATGCGAAGATCCGGAGTGGCCCGGCCAGGGACTGAGCCCGGTTCGCCTTGGTGGGAGGCGAACAGGCTAACCACTCAGCCACCGCGGCCCCTAGTAATCTTGTATCCAGAACTTATCAACGCCCGCTTTATAATCAGAGAAAACATAAAATCGCATAAGAGTGGCCGTATAATGATTTCCGTTTGCGACAGACATCTGCTTTGACCCAATATATAAAAAATTTCACACAGTTCAACTTCAATGATCATTTATAAAAATGTTATGAAAGAGCTCATTCTTACCCATTGCAGTGCTGGAAGTGTAATGTGTGACTAGGCTATTGCTTCGAGCTCTGGCCTATTCGTAGTTAGCCTAGCACTTCTAAAACCCTAAATTGAAATTACTTTAATGTGTAGTGTTTTCGCAACATCTTCGTACTTTCACGACTAAAAGCTTCCGAACATCACCCCATTTATGATATGTTTGCTTGTTTCCTAAATATGTCACGTATTTCAAGCGATTCATACTTCTGTTAACATAAAATTAATTTAATTTTTGGTTAAAGTGAACTTTCACTTATTTTAACTCTATAAATTATATTTCATTTCATTTATAATTAATATAAATATAAACAAGGAGAAAATATGTGTGTTCGTAATACTTAGTAAGAAATAGTTCTCATGCAAAATGTTATTAAACTGAGTGGACACGAATGTGGTTTGATCTCTCCTTGGTGTGATTTTCTAGACTTATTTAAGCTTCATTTGTATGAAGCTGAGGAATAGCATCAAAGTAGACCTTTAGCAAGGTTTCAGAAAAGTTCGGACTAACCATGAAAGGACTATATACTTTATTTGGGTTACTTCTAACTTTATCAAATACCACCCGTTGAAATTCACTTTACGGTCACTCAGTACATACTTCTACCAACTCCGGCAGGTATATTGATTATTATTAATATATTAATTATGCGGTTAATATTTTGATTACATTTGCTAGTGTAAATGGTAATTGTTAGATGCACATTTTATGTTGTAGATGTAGGTATGTTTGTGCCTAGCATTCTAAATAAGTTAGAGAATTTTATTTTGTTAGTAAAAAAGACCACCCTATTTCCAAATCAACTGTTTCCAGATAATCATAGCGATGTTAATTGTAACTAATATTTTCTGGCCGAACATCAGCTTTGCAAGTTGAGGAAGGGGGGCGGGGGGAGGAATTCCATATAATTCATCCTCTGTGGTATAACTTTAATGGTGCAATAGAACTCAGAGCTCGCGCAGTAAAAGCAAATCTCCTCCCCCCCCCCCCTTTTTAACGACATCTTGGCACAAAGCGAACAAACAAATCAAGCGTGGATGTAAAAAATGATCATTGTCTTTTTCCCAACCCTCTTAACCAAGTTGCAAAACATCATCCCAAGAAGCGTGCGTGTAATAACCAATCCAGATTTGGCTTCCGCGGCGCAGTAAAACGTCGAAAACAGACGCTCTGGGAAACTGCCGTATGTAAAACGGCGTGTAGGAATTGTTGGCGAGCCCCTACTATTGCAGTGAGCGGAGTTGCCAACTTTTCGAACAGAATATTTATTTTAAATCAATACCCAAAAATCATCAGGAAACCACCAGATTGTCAAATTAGTATATTTATAACTAAATTGAAACAATGTGTAAAAAATGATTTGTTCGTGCAACTTGAAGTATTATGTATTATTTTCGTTGTTATATATATATATATATATATATATATGTGTGTGTGTGTGTGTGTGTGTGTGTGTGTTTTATGTACACGCACTCTCTCTCTCTCTCTCTCTCTCTCTCTCTCTCTAAGAAATTATTTGTAAATTTACCATATCAGTGTGTATTTACAGTGACAAAGCACGTATGATAAATTATTTTCCCATACGTGCATGGTAACGTTACTACAGTTGGTCAGAAAAGATTCAAATGCATAGTGAAGTTCCCAACTTTGTATAGTAACAATGCTAAACATTCCAATGTCTACAGCTTGATGTGTGATATCATTTCCATACGCTATATGTTAAAAACTTCCATTGCAGTTTAGGAAGTTTAACAGAAGTATTTTATACAGTGTAAATATATTAAAGATTAAAACATAAAGTAAAAGCAAAAAAATAAAAAATACTATCTGAAATAACTTAATGATGCATTCGCTAGAAATACGCAAAGCACTCTCAAGCTGTATTGGTTCCAAAAATTTAAATCCGCTTACGACGATGCCAGGCCGTGTCGTTATTTCCACAAGGGACCATTCACGCGACTATAAGCTGTTCACGGTAAAATGAGCACTTTTGAAAGCCCTGCTTAAAATCTACTTGTATGCTCGTCGTGTATTTTTCCACCTTATGTAAAATTAACATTGCCACGGGCCTCAGCACATTATTCATGCGTCGGTCAAGTGAAACTGGGAAATTATTAGAAAATTAAATATTTTGCAAATAATCTAATTTTTACACTTATTATGCATTAAATAAACAGAAAGCGAAAGAAATCATTCAAGTTTTCGCAATTGTTCACCTAACAGTTTTAGTTCGAAGTTGAGAAATCGAGATACTTCCCCTACGTCGTTACCAACTTTATTTGGGCACGTGGCACTAAATGCACCCGTTAAAATATATGCAGGTACGAGCAGTGACTTTTTTTCTCAGCTGGTGAATTTTTACAGAGCCCAGATCTAGTGGGGAAAAAATGGCCAAGTTGGCAACTGTGGCAGTGCGAGACGGGGCGGGGCGTCTCGTCGCCCATCTACACGAGAGGGAACGCCGGCGCCGGGAGGCAGTTAAAGACAAGCGGAGTTCTCGGCTGTGAGGCGCCGCCAGTCCCAGTCCGCCGTCTATAAAACGCACGCGACTGGCGGCGTGTTTGCAGCCTCTAACGTGGGGTGTCGCAAAGTTGTTGTATTCGCTTCCTTTCAGAAACTTACTACTTCATTTCGACCCCTTAACGAACACATTACTTTTTTTTTTTTTTTGTTTAAGGAGTTAAAAATGAAAGACATTTTTGGGGTGGAAAGTACTTAAGAATTTCGTGTAGTAAGCGACACTTTGGAACCTACGGAAAGTGTTGCTGTATATCCATGTCACAAGAAACAACTAAATATAGAATAGTTGTTGCGTCAGTAACAACCAATAACATTTCTCATGAAAACATTCTGTATACATGGGTGCTATCTTCTAGAATTGCACAGAAACGGCAGTAATTTTATGCATTCTGCAACATGTAAGACGTGAACGAATATACTCGAGTAGATACGTTGAGTGGTTAAATCACGATAATCAACCCTGCTTAATGTGGCAGATATTACCTCACTGCCTGGTAAATAAACCAACACAGCGTATATTATTTATTTTGTAAATTCAATAATCACCTGAATAACAAAACATTATACTGTGGACACATAGTTAAAAACTATAATATTTCTCTGCTACCATAATGTCAGACACTATTAATCCACCATTACTATATAATTAATTGTTTGGAAGGTGTATGTGCTAGGCAAACGGGACACCGCCTACATATTACCTAGAAACTGTTTATAGTAATTCTTCAATAATAATATTTTTAATTAGTTATTATACTGAAAAGATTATAAAATTGCAGTTTCAAAATACATATTTCAATTAACTCACTTGAATTTATAGGCAACAAATTCTCAAGTTACAAGTTAAACACTCAATGAATAATTGCGGAAATAATTGCAGAAATTGACTCGAGAAATGATTATGGCCTTAAATGTCTTGGAGTACTTGAAATGTTTGAAAATCCCTAGGGTGCACCCGGAAAATTTATCTGACTTCAATTTTAAATCACAAATGGGTATTTTCGTATACTTGGCCAATGCTTCACATTAAAAAATAATTCATAAATTACAGATAAATATTCCAATTATGTTTTATGTCACAAATGTTGTAAGAAATAAAAGTTCATCAATAAGTAACGTAGTAAGGTATCAACGTCATCCATAAGATAACAAGATTAATAAAAACAATGTTCCATGAACCCTCACTTAACTGTTACTTCTTCAGGCAAAGTCATGAAGTTGGAGATGAAATATTGCTCCAGACGGCAAATAAAGAAAAGCCGGGCAAGTAGGAGTAGTTGGAGTCAAAGTTGTGTATGTAGTACTGATTGGGGTGTGTGTGGTGGTGATTGTGGGGCATGTGGGGCCTATGGTGCTGATAGTGGTACATGCGGTGCAGATTGGTGTGGATTTCTGTGTGGATTGTGGAGGAGGATTACTGTGTGGGTTGCTGAGGAGGAAGAAAAGGATTGCTGAGTAGGATAGCTGAGTAGGGTTTCTGAGAAGGAGAAGGATTGCCAAGGACTGATGGAAAAACTGAGCCCAGCAGAATGACTCCTGCATGTGATGCCTCAATGCCTGCATGCTATTGACCTGCTGCAATCACATGGCAACTCGGTGATCGGCTGGTAGATGTCCTCAGAATGTCTTACTGATGTAATATGATTGGTTTAATGTCGATATAGCATCATTCAGCTTCATATGGGTATATTATAAGCCGTTAGTGGTCAGCTGTAAGTCTTAGTTTGACAGCAGCAGCTGATGTGAAAGATACATCGTCTCAGCTTATGAAAGCTGATGAACTAAGTGGAAGATCTTGGTGGTTAAAGGACAAGGCCGCATTTTATAAACAAAGATTGCAGAAGTGATAGAATCCAATATGGTGGTTCGAGGGGACCGAGTATCTGTAGGCAACTAAATCGAGGTGGAATGACAGATCATGAAGTAGCAAGATGGAATGACAGAGCATGAAGTAGCAAGATGGAATGACTGAGAATTAAGTAGCAAGACGGAATGACTGAGAATTAAGTAGCAAAGCGGAATGACACAGCATGAAGAGGAAAATTATAGAAACAAGATGGATGAAAGGTTAAGAACATGGACGTGGGGTTTGAATCAAGGGTCTTGAGTCAAGTATCTTGAGTCAAAGGTCTTGATTCTTGAGTCAAGGGTCTTATATCTTGGGTATTCGGTATTGAGTCTTGGGTCTTGAGTCTTTAGCCAAGGGTTTTGACTCAAGGATCTTAAGTAAAGGATTTTTAACTCTTGAGTCGTGAGTCTTGGGTTTTGGGTCTTGGGTGTTACGTTTTGGGTTTTGGTTCTTGGGTTTTGGTTTCTGAGTCTTGGGTCAAGGGTCTTGAGTCTAGATCTTGATTCATGAATCTTGGGTTAAGTGTTGTGCGTTAATGGTCTTGAGTCTTGGGTCTTCAGTCACAATCTTGAGTCGTAAGTCTTGAATCTTGGGTCAAGGGTCTCAAATCTTGAGTTAATCTTGAGTCTAGAGTCAAGGTTCTTGAGACTTGAGTCAATGTTCTTGGGTCTTGAGTCTTGGGTCTTGGATAAAGGGTCTTGAGTCCTGAGTCAAGAGCCAAGGTTTTTTTTTATGAATTTGTAGAAATTTTTTGGGGTTTTGTATATTTTTTAATAATTTTCGAAGTAATCTTTATGTGTTTTTGGAATTTTAGTTTTCAATATTTTTTGGACATTTTTGGGTTCAAGATTCTCCAAGATTAAGGTCAAAGGTAAGGTCGAAGGTAAAAAACGATCCGCCCAAATACTTCCAAAGAATCGTTTTTGCAAATAAGGGGATTGTTCTTGAATATGAGGGGATCGGTGCTTTTTGAGGGGAAAAACAAGAAATTTTAAGGAAAAAAAGGGACATTTTAATGGAGAAAAGGGATATTTTATCAGAAAAATTGCTAATTTCGAGGGAAAAAATATAAATTTTGAAAGAAAATAAGGAAAAAAGGTAATCCAATATAGCGGCCGCCGGCGCCTGGCGCCTATCCGAGATACCCTTATGCCCGAATCGGCATAATCATTCTATTGCGAACCATTCATAACCAATAACTCTAACGGTTTACTAAAGGCTGACCACGGTAGAGTGCGCTTTTGAAAGCACTTCTTCAGATATACTTTCATCTTAGTTTTGTAGCCTTCCGCCTTATATCAAATTTCCGTTGTCGTGGTTCTAATAATTTAATTATGCACCAGTTGACTGAAAATATGATATTGTTAAGAAACTATGTGTGTTATTAAAACTCCACTTCGGACTCTAATGAGAATAATGCAAGAAGACGCCAACATGATTTGCCAAAAATATTAACATCATAGTTCATTCACGATTACTTACTGTGAAGACCTGCTAAAGTTATACTTTAAAAATGTTCATCCGCCTCTTGCAAAAAGATCTTAACCGCGTATAGAAAACCACACCAAAGGGATGACACCGCAATCGTGCGCACTCACTTCAATATTTTGCATAAGAACTATTTGTTACTAGGCATTACCAACACCCCTATTTTCTCTCTAGTTTCATTATTATAAATTATAAATGGAATATTATAATTTATAGATAATATATAAATAAATGTTTAATTTAAAAAAGTACTTTTATGCTCCCAGAAAAATAAATGGCTTGTGATGAATTGCATATTCGGGAAAGAAAAAAACACGTTATACATGGGGTGATTTTTCGAAGGTTCGATTCAGATAGTGTGAGGAAACTGCGAACGGACTATACACTCGTAATACACCGTCATGACTTAAAAATATTTTTATTGATTCGCTGCCAGCATAAGTTTACTTAACGGAGGGAAACTGTTTCAACTTTCTTGTACAACCTCTCCGGCTGAGCGCGATAAGGCTTTGACTTTGCACTACGGTGCTCTAGGTTAGAATTCCGGATATGCCATTCATATGTAAAGGTTTTTCGCGGTAAAGTGAGAATTTTTGAAATCAACCTTTGAAAAATTTCACTGCCCCTGACTGCGTATATTTTCACGGGCATTAATATTTTTTTGTATAAATATGCGTTATTTGAATTCCGTACGTTGTCGGAGATGGTGATTTTATAAGTGTGTGGGACATATAGTTTGAAGGGTGAGTGAGTGAAGAAATTTGGGCGGCTCTTAACATCGAATAAAGTTTGAAGGTTTTTTAAAGCCAATACAATAAAGTTAATAAATGCCAATCCTCGATTTTTGAGAAATTCTTATGCCAGAGTGACGTATTCCTTTGGTACAATATTTTCCGAAACCATGTAAAATGCACATTTACGGAGGGGTAAATTTCTCGATAGAAATACATCCACCTGACAAAATGTTTGCCTACATACTTGGCAAATACTCTTATCTAGGACTGCACTTTCATGATTTTTCTATATTGCCTAGCAATAACCTGTAGATCTCAATTAAGTTGTTGAGCATTATTTTATGTCCCATATCTCCTCGAGTCGTGAAAGTCCGTGGAGGTGTTAATGGTAAGTAAAATATAGGATAAAAAATGTAGCGAAAAAGGACAAGAAGACAAACAGTAAGTGCCCACGCCCAAAAACACATAACTTTCCTTCGTGTAACTTCAGAGATCTTACAGCCGGGGCAGTTTCCTTATTGTTATGAATGCCTCACTGCGAGCAGTTGACAATGAGACAAGACGATCTGGGGAAGAGTGTCTACCCGCTAGGGTGTTAGAGCTGAACCCGGCTTTCTCCTGCCCCTACCTTCGATCCCCTCCTTAAGCCTGTATGCCACGATGGAATATCCCTTGGATACAAGCCTGCATGACCGCTTGTATGGATGGTTTTATGGAACATTTTGCCATCTGCTAGCCATTTTCATGGACTTTTTCGTAATTGGCTGTGTGCAATTTTCGATAGAAGGTTTCCGACAATGTTGAAATTTTAGCCAATCAGAGAGAGGGTGGTAATAATTTTATTCATTTATTTTATTTCGAGAAAGAGATTAATACTATTAAACACGAATAAATAGTAAATAAAAACTCATGAAAATGTTAACTGAATCTAAAAAAAGTATTGTGTAAAAAATACGGTACACAGAAAGCCAAAGAAATAACTTAAGTTATCACAAATGGTTACCTAACACTTTTTATTCGGCGTTAAGATATGAAACTACTTCCCATCCATCTTTACCAACTTACTGGGCGCGTGTCACTCAGTGCGCCTGTTAAAATATTTGCAAGTAGTCAGTGACTTTTCTCTAAGGTTGATTTCAAAAGTGCTCACTTTATCGTGAACAGCCTTTAACAACAAAATGATTCGGCTGTGAGTATAAACGCATAATGCTGAAGTAGCGAGTGAAGATTGTTCCTGGACTGCAGTTGAAATAAAATCATAAGAAATGCACTCGTCTTTACATTTGTGGCAACAAGTATCGTTGTATAGGTTATTTCAAACAGCCCTCCATAACTGCTCGCATGCAGACTCGGGTAGCAGGTCTCTTGGAAGCTTCGGCCAGAGCTCGTACGGAAAATGTTATCGTGGCATACATGTTTCAGCAGTGTGTAAGATGTATAACTTAATCATTGTAGCATCTTCGTAATATATAGATATGTTACAGAGCTTTGCCGCTGTGCGTTTGTACTTTTACGTAGCGCTCTTAGCCGTATGGCCACATCGCGTTACGACCTCCCAATCGGTAGGGGCAAGGTATCACCCCCTTTCATCGCAGGTGTCTCTTTCTAGTGATAACTCTAGGAATTACGGAATGTAAATGGAATAGCTAAGTAGAAGGATTTGCAGTCAGTTACTTATGGTGACATCCCTCCTCGCTCTGTTAATTAAAAGCCATCAGTTATAAAATATAACATTTTGCAAAATACCTTAACCAGTACAATCCATTAAAACCGATTATCTATATGAATGATACAAATCTGATACTCCGTGCTATTTAAGTACTTTCTTTTCATACTGCAACGGTGTGCTAAGTTATTTGAACAGAAGATAGTATATCAACGTGTGCGATTATATTTGACTTGTAAGATTTGGTAGGCTCGAAACCAGAGATTCGGGATTTAAGTATAACCACATTAGTTGTTCAAGCTGTAATTTTAGTTTGATCTCGAACATAAAAGCTTTAGGCTAGAATGACTTTGTTGTGACTATGACATCGACCCCTGTGGGGAAGTGACATTAATAACTTCAAAATATAAGAAGTAAATGTATACAAAATCTCCGGAAACCCAGGAAAAAGTAATTAATTTTGCTTTATTATTCACATCACGCTTTCTAATGCAAGTTCGATGACGGATATCTTGATTTTCGTTAATATGCTTCCCTATTTAAAACAGTTGTTAATCGGCTGCCAATTGAAACTCATTTATGTATTTTACTATATAAACGATTATAAAAATAAAAATAAACATATATGCTGCCTACCAAAGCCTATTTCCGCTTGTGTCGGCTTAACGTTGTATTTTTGTGAATATTTCACTGTACTTAAATTTTTTAACACTAAAGTAAATGTTTCTTTCTCTTTCCTTCCGAACGTTTAATTCATGCGCCACGAACCATTGCAAAAAACAATACGAACGATAACACATAACTAAAAATATCGATCCATTTGCGTCAGTGAGTCATAAAGGAAAACATTAACGGCAAAAGTACTTTTAAAAGCAACCTTTTATTTATAAATGAAATAAAAAGAGAAAAATTATTATACGAGTAGTTACAGAATTCGTAGAACTTGTAAGAAGTGGTTGAACAGTCGTAATAAAATTTACTACAAATTAATATTTTGTATCACTTTATGTTTAGTATGTAAAAACTTGGCGCAATACAGAACGTATACCACATTTGCGTAAGATAGTAAGCACAAATCTTGCGTACGGCTGTTAACTACTCATGCAAAGCTTTCAAGCTTTTATATTCTAAAATAAATTGATACAAAAATATTAATTTGTAATAAAATGTATTATAGCTTTTCGGCCACGTCTTGCAAGTTCTACAAATTCTGTAACTACTCCTATAGTTATTTTTATCCTTTTAGTTCATTTATAAATAAAAACTTGGTTTGAAAAATTATTTTACAGTTAATTTATTTTTCACTTTTAAGTCTCGCCTATTTCTATTATATAAGAAGACTATTTGTACATTCACGGACTCCTTAGTCATCGGTATCGCTTGCGATCAGGCGAGTTTCAGTGCACTCTTTTCGCGGGAAGTTGAACCAGAATGCTGAATATTCATTATTCATCTTACACGTGTGTGTATGTCGATGTATTTGACATTTCAATACGAGCTCACGCAGATCGGAATCTTCAAATGGTATTTCACATACACGCACGTGGTCGATCATGTGAATTCCTTCTTGTGTTTCAAAGTTTGGATGGTCTTTACCCACACAACCATGTGTAAATGAGGACTTCCTCGGCTCTGGAACTCTACACGCCACCAGTAATCGACAACTTGTCCACCAAATACATCGTGATTGCTAGTGATTCTGTAGGCGCCGGACAGACACCTCACAGACACCTACTGTACATACAAACAAGTGAAGTTAAATAAAAGCTTGTAATAAAAGTATGAATCTATAATTGAGAGGAATGGATATATTTGGGCAACTCTTAACATAGAGGTCTTGGGAAGTGGGATATCCCCGAGAATATCCGCCGACCAGTGCCATCTTCCGGCACGATTCTCACATGCGAAAATCCGGGAGACTAGGTGGGAGGCGAGTAGTCTAACCACTACACCACCGTGGCCCCGAACCCGTAATTGAAACACGCTGAATATGCAAATGAAATTCAATTTGCTTTTGCAGTCCGACGAGATTTCGTTGTTGGAAAATTACAAACCTACAATCTGATCTGCTCTCGACGAACAACTATATACAACCACGCTGCGGTATAAAGAGATTTTCTATCATTTTGGTCACATTTCTCTTGGAATTCATTGTCTCCCTTCAATTCTCGCATATTTCGTTCCAGATTGCTGATCTCGCTTGCTCGGTAATTTGTCCCGTCTCCTCTTTCATCTCTTCCTTCAGCATCCCGCTTTACTTGTATAAAATGTACAATATATGATGTCTCCCTTCTTCTTTGAACAGCTACATGATGGTAAAGGTTGTTCAAAATAAAATGAGCGATTTCGAAATGAACCTTAAAAAAAATTCACTGCATATATTTTAATGGGCGCACCGAGTGACATTCGCCCAGCCAAGTCGGTAACGGTAGATGGAAAGTAGTTCCATATCTTAACGTCGAATAAAATATGTTATGTGACCATTTGTGATAACTTAAATTATTTCTTTTGCTTTCTGTTTTTTTAATGCATCGAAGTGAAAAAAATGAGCAGATTTGTAAAGTATTTAATTTCCTAATTATTTCACAGTTTCACTTGAACGACGCCTGAATAAAGTGATGAGGCCCATGACAATGTTAATTTTACAAGGACGAAGAATACAAAATATAGATACAAGTAGATCTTAAGCACGGATTAATAAAAGTGCTCATTTAACCGTGAACAGCCTATATCACGCGATTTTTCATTTGCAAAGAGTAACGCATACACACAAACGGAGAAACATGAAGAGAATTCAAGTACGAGTATCTGGAACGAGGCATGTAATACGTTTAGGGCACCACTTCGGCTTAGGTGTGCCTCAGACACTTCAGAAAAGCGTGAACCAAACACCAAATCATTTAAATTTATTGCAACACCTGCGCAGCTGTTTAAACGAACCCCGACTGAAATTAAGGAGGGACAATGGAAACTAGAAATAGCAGTTCATGGTAAAGTGAGCACTTTTGAAATCAACCTTTGAAAAATATCACTGCCCCTACCTGTGTACATCTTAACGGTCACGCCGAGTGGCGTACACCCCGTAAAGTTGGTAACGACGGAAGTGAAAGTAGTTCCGTATTTTAACGATTAAGTAAAAGAATTAGGTAAACATTTGTGCATACTAGTTTTGTTTCTCATGCTTTCTGTATTCTTGATGTACTGTATATAAGTGTAAAAATGATTAAATTTGAAAAATATTTGCATTCCTATTAATTACACAATTTCGCTTGACCGACGCATGAACAAAGCTATTAGGCCCATGGCAATGTTAATTGTACATATAGCGGAATAATACGCAATGTGCACACAAGTAGATCTTAAGCAGAGCTTTCGAAAGTGCTCAGTTGACCGTGAACAGCCTATACCAGTAAAAACTTGCTGAATTATGATTGCATGTAATGCGTTTTTCTTCTACTTGCGCGCGCCAACGCAACATTTTATAATTTTTTTTGTCTTAATTTTTTATTTTCCGGTTAATTTTGTAACAAAACATAATGCTTCGAATAAATTCGGCTATATATTACTATTCAAACATAACTCGCCTGGTAACACAATTTGGTTAATGGTCGTATTTGAAAACTATAATATTTTATATAAATTTGACTGATAAACACAAATTGAAGCATTATTTTCGTGAATATGCAGTCAGTTTTAGACTCCCCCTTAGCTTAGTTAGTTACTTTAGTCGACTACCTTCGCCGCTGTTGTTTACTGAACGTGTATATGGCATAGTAGGTCTTCTCAATAGATACAATTTTACTCTGCCACCCTTCATTCCGCCTGTTATGCCTCCCAGTATCGGACAAACTGATAAGTTGATAATTCTCCTCTCAATGTTCGGTAGAAATTTCGTCATTTATTTGTTGTGAAGTTTTACTCGATTTCTGGCAGTCTGTTCTGATCATATTTGCGTTTTTCACCTGTAATAATTTTTTAGGTTTGTTTTCGAATTTTGACGAAACGCGCCAATATTGTTCAGTTTTATGGGAATTTCATTTTCGCCAGGTTTTACTCCTGAGTTCTACGATTTCGTCACAGATCTCATTCCACCATCTGTGTCTGCGTTTCATGATGAGGAGGGGGGGGGGGGGTAGGCCAGTGCTTCGTGGAGCTTTCAAGAGTGTCTCATCGAGTTCTAGCCAGGTGGGAGAATTGTGTTTGTAAATGTTTGCCAGGAAAGTATCTGAGTTCCGATTGAGAAAGTCTGGATCTATTCGTGTGATTTGACAGTTCTGGGTTGGGGTATGCTGAGCTGAAACTTTACTTTGATTAAACATAAATGGTGGTCAGAGTCATTGGCCCCTTTCTCGACTTCAAAATTCATAATTTCTTGTTGGCTCTTATTGAAAATGGCCAAATGGTCTATTTGAAAATTCCCTAAAAGAAGGTTCGTGAATCTCCATGTCTTTTTTGTATGCGGAGGTGGTGTGAAATAGGTTGAAATTAATTTAAGATCGAAATTCCTGCAAAAATCTATTAGTATTTCCCCATTTTTGTTCGTTCTTTTGTGAGCAGGGTAAGAGTCCTACAATGGTCCAATACTGCATTATGTTAGCTTGACTTTCATAATCATATATACTAAACATTAGTGTCATTAATGATACAGGTGTAAGTGAAAATTGCATTCATCGCCATAGCGTTCATCGCCATAGCATTCATCGCCATCGTCAATGCGTTTAATGCCATCGTTATAGCGTTCATCGCCATAGCATTCATCGCCATAGCGTTCATCGGTGCCTGTTTTACCAAACATTTTTCTTTCAAAATATGTTTCTGTTGGTGTCTGTGGGTAGTCTATATTCTTAACAGCAACTGGAACAAGTTCTTTTATTAAGTTCTTATTCTCATTTGTTACGTGTCCAGTTTTTTGCCCCAAATCTTGTATCGCATCTATCAATGGCTGATCGTGTTTTTTATGTTTATCATATTCATCTTGGCGAAATTTTCTAAAAGTTTTAAACTTTTCAATTAGCTGTATTCTTCTCTATATTGTTTACAATTTTTTGTTGCCTTATTTATTATATAAAATGAACATTGATAACTTAAATGTATACTGTCTCAAATGTATGAAAAATACACTAAGTTCATATAAACTTACCAATAATAACAAAGTAAGAATTAAATGTGTTTGTAGATGTCGTGTTACCAATAGCTCGCTATTCACTGGTGGTAGTATAAAAAACGATATTGTAAATGAGATTCATAAACCAATGCAAAAAAACTTCCCAGAAGAACTGTTCTATCTTTTTGTATCGATGATCTTTGGCAAGCTGATTTAGTCGAAATGAATTCTGGATCTTTAAAAGGTATACATAGAATTAACAAAGGGTTTAAATATATGTTAACTGTGATATATGTTTTTTTTTCTAAATATGCATGGGTAATACCAATCAAAGATAAAACTGGTGAAAATGTTACGTTAGCATTTAAAACTATTTTGAATGATCTCAAACCCATGCATTTACAAACAAATGAAGGTAAAGAATTTTACAATAAATCATTTAAGACATTAATGGCCAACAACAACATAACACACTATTCAACATACTGTGGAAAGGAAGCTAGTGTTGTAAAAATATTTAATAGAACATTGAATGAGAAAATGTGGAAGATATTTACTATGCAGGGAAACTATAAATGGGTGGCTATATTACCTAAATTAATAAGTGAATATAATAACACTGTTCACAGTACAATCGGAATGAAACCCACCAATGTAAATGCAAAGAATGAAAGTTCTATTCTAATCAACATGTATGGAGGAGAAAGAAAAATGTTTAAACCAAAGTTTGCAATAGGAGATAAAGTTCGTATAAGTAAAAGTAGAAATTTGTTTGGAAAGGGATATGTGCCAAATTGGTCCACTGAAGTATTTGAGGTGTGTGAAGTATTGCACACAAACCCCACGACATACAGAATAAAATATTTAAAAAATGAACTTATTAAAGGTATTTTTATGAGCCAGAGCTGCTTAAGACTAAATATGATAAAGAATACTTAGTGGAAAAAGTTTTGCGAAGAAAAGAAAATAAGCTGCTAATTAAATGGCTAGATTTTGATAGTAGTCATAATTCTTGAGTTGATAAGAAAAGTGTAGTTGTTTAAGAATTTTTTTTTCTATATAATAAATGGATCAACCAAAAATTGAAAGTTATGAGCATCAGTCGTTTCCACAAAAAGACCAAAAAAATAATAATCTGAATGAATACAACAAGCCCATTGAGTTTGATATTCCTATTGGCGATGCATTTTCACATCCGAATGAAGCTTATGTATACCAACAGTATATGCTAATTCAAAGAGATACATTTCAAGGTTATGGAAAAACTTCAACTATTGAGCTCTGTGAGAATTTCTTCCCATCCCAGTTCTCAAGAATAGAGATCTCTAAACATGGTTGTATAATCGAAAGTATTGACAATCCTGGCATCACTTCAACAATGATGCATACATTGCTAGGTTCGGAATCAGAATCAGCATACTTCCAAATGTCGGGGATAGAACTAGGTAAATATGTTAGGAAAGATAAGCATAATGAAATTACCTATCCATTAAGATATTTGTTTGGTTTTATGAGAGATTGTAATGAAATATTCTGGAAAGGTGGGTACAAGATCACAGTCATTCGAAATTCTAATGATGATGCTTCTTTTTACAGAAGACCCCAAAAGAAAGCAGACGGATCTGATGATACAGATAATATGCCAGATGTTGATAAAATTGTTATTGATAACTTGGAAATTCTGTGGCCAATTGTTGAATACGATCCCATTTATGGAGACGAAATTAAAGCAAAATTATTCAAACATCCCAAAATTCCAATTAGTTTTAATTATTGGCAATGTCTTGAAAAACCAGTACCTACTGATGCAAACTCATTTCAGTTTGATATAAAACATCAGTTCAATTCAATCCAATTCGATATGCCAGATTTTGTCATCGTTGGTTTTCAGCGAAACAGAAAAAGAAGATCCTGAACAATCCACACACGGTTCAATGTTTGACTCTTGTTCAGTCAAAAATATTTCTATTAAGGATGGACGGAATGAAGTGTTTCCCAAAGAAAATTGGAATTTAGACATTGAGGATAAAATTTTCGATAAGATGTATATTGCTTACAACGATTTTAAAAATTCAAAGACTAAACTAGATACTCATTGTAATAATGAACTGAGCTTCAACCCTACATCATTTATTGGGAGAAGACCATTGTATGTTATTGATTGTTCTTACAGAAAAACAGCTATTGTAAAAGATCGAACTAATCTGAAACTTACAGTTGATTCTAATAAACCAATACCGGCTTCAGCTATATGTAATATGGTACTCGTAAGCCAAAGAAACCTAATTTATGATGTTAAAAGTGAAAGATACACCGAAGCCCAATAGTATGCAAGCATGTATGGTTAGTAGTTTTTAATGGATGGTTATCCATTAAAAACATTTACTGTTATATAATAGCGCTATAAGAGTGTTCTAAATGGGATTTGAAAAAGTGTGAGAGGTTGTGTATTCTTAATTGTGGCAATGGCTTCTTATTTCGAGATGAGATGTCGTCTCGAAACACTACTTGATTGGTCATTGCAGCATGTCTGTCGCGAACGATTTTATGCGTACGATATCGGTGATGAGGCAACACATTGTCGTACTGAAGTAGTTACCTATCAACGTGATGGGTAGTTGCGCTTTCATTAGGTTGTACAGCATTATGGGATTAACGTTGTCGAGAGACAGTAGCACATGCATTTCTGGGTACTCCTGCCTAAGCGCATCGAGTTGTACGCTCACCAGATGCTTTTGACATCTGATGGCGTAGTATTGGTTTCCACCGATACTGATGAGCACAAACTGGTGATGCTTACCGATATCGCCAGTAGGTGGCAGCGCGTGATTGTTTATGATACCACTTTGCGTGGCGATGATTGCATTCGCAGCATCCAGTAGCGGTTTGTACTTTTGCTCGATCCTGTACTCGCCGTGTCTGCGAATGGACGGCAGCACTTCTTCAAAGACCCATTGCTTAAACTCTGTAGCCAAGTGTAGTCTAGACGAGTATATCAACTCGTACAACCCGGGCTCTGAAATAAAAACAGCGTGTGGCTGCGCATTCTTAAGGCAGGGTGCTCGAGGGCCTTGTCGCAATTGCGACAATGGCTTCTTGTATTTTCCCGTTACATTCACTCGCATCGCCTTTTCAGATTGATATAGCCAAGTATTCCAGCAACGTATTTAGCCTTGAACCACGGATTGCCTTCTTCATCAATGATCACATACACCTATTAATTGTCGTAGACAAGCTTGCCGTTTACAATGTCGATGAGCGATTGCATTTTGTTAGACTCGCATAGGATTACACATGATACGCGAACAATTTCGAGACATCTCGTCTCGAAACACTACTCCAAGTCGATCGACCATTGCAAACTGTCTGTTGCAAACAATTTTATGCAAACGATATCAGATATAAGGCGACTCGCGCTTCGTGATGGGCAACTGCTCTTTCATAGTGTCACTCTTTTGCAATTTTGGAGTGTCCCCATGGTAGTGTATTAATGCCATCTTTAAGAATAAATCTTTTATCATCTTCGGGGCTTAATGCTTTTTTCCTCATCTCAATCATATAGAGTTCATGTTTCTTACTTCTAATAAGATTCATACTTTTGTACAACACTTTTTTTTTAACCAAATAAACACTTTTCGTAGTTACCAAAACTAATTGCCTTTCTGACTACAGCATTTTTCACACCCTTTGCTCTTTTCTTTACACCACCCTCCACATTTATTGCATACATTTTCGATTTCAAACTAATAAATTCTTCCTCTATTTTTCCATTACATTCATCTTTCATTTTGCCAATAATCTTTTTGTTAACTAACGGTATGCCATATGGATTATCCTTTCTATAGTCAGATGTATCAAAATGGTTGACCATTTCTTTCATGTCATTGTAGAAGTCTGGTATTTTTATATAATAGATGTACGATTCAGTTTCTTGGTAGCACAGTTCAATATTTTCCCCATACTTTGGCTTCATTATATTATAGTGAAAACCATACATTAAGACTTTCGATAGATCGAGTATACTCATCCCAACATAAATGGGTTTGTTAAAGCACAGTTTTGTTTTATTCATATGAACTGCAAGCAAAGAGCTAGTAAATATAGTCCTATCTTAAAAGTTTGGTTTAGCGATTAGTTTATCCATTTGCTTAGAACTTCTGCACAGCCGTATATCCACTCTGTTTCTTATATTCTCCATTGTTTTCCCAAAAACGGAATTGTTCATTAGCTTTTAGAAATCTTTTTCAAAGTCATTTGTAGACTTTGTTCGCATATTTGTGTTTAGATCAATATAGGACTTGAGCCAATCTGATTGATCAAACTCCAGAACTCCATGGATCTTTTTCAACTTCATTACAAGAGATAGATATTGCTTAAGATTTGCATAGTGTAATACATATTTCTTCTTACCATTCAGACTAGTCAAGAGTTTGGGGTTTTTTTAACCTTCTGGTATTTTATTCTCTGGTGCCAATGGCAGATCTTTGTGGAGATCGTGTAGTTCATGTGGGTATTCCAAATCAACTTCTAATATATACCCTTTGCTAGCATCATCTTCTATTTTTGTTACATCTATATTTGTATTTACCCACTTAAACCTGCCATAGGGCAAATACTGAGACATAGCCCTACAATTTAAGTTATTGACATCCAGATATGTAAGATAAAAGATTTCCTTTGTGCTGTCATAAGCATTCATGTGTTTATTATTTGCTTTAGCATATCGCTTACAACAATGTGAAATTCCACCATGATCATCTTTTTCTACCATCAAAATCATGTCGTAATCTGTTAATAATTCGAGTTATATTTTAGTGTGTTTGAGCATAGCATCCCACGCTAACCCTGGGGCTGTGAAATACCATGCTGGATCTAGCTTATATGTTTTGAGACACACATATCTAAAATTTTCCATTATATCAGACGATATCAACACATCAGATTTGTTATAGAGTTCTGTGTACTCTCTTAGAGATGTTATGTTGAATTTTTCCCACACCTCTCTCAAAAATTCGTAATCCTCGTCTGTAATGTCGCATTTATTAAATTGGTTGTAAAATGCATCTTTGGATGGACACGATGTCTCACCAAATTTTTCAGCACTATCCATGTAGTCATATGGGTAGACACCTTTTCTTGTAACAAAGTCAAGAAGTTCATTGGAAAAATGCTTACATGTTTCTCGGAATTGGCTTCTGGAAAGGTTGCTAGAGAGTTTATCGATACTACTAGCCATAAATTTAAATGAGTCAATAAATCTAAGGTTTACACTTCCACTAGATGCTTCGTAAAAGAAATATATTTTTCTTTGTTGTTGGGAATTAGATCAATCTTATTTTCATCGATGCCAAGATCTCTTATGAATAAATGTGTGTCATATCCAGATAGATTGTGTATAAACATGGATTTCTATATGATAAGTTACAATCTCTGTGTGCAGCTCCCCTAAATTTCCCCGGAAGAAGATCATGATCTCTCACAGAATCACCATTCAAAGACTTTTCACATATATGGCAATGGGTAGCTGTATCATAAACAATTTGTTCTTTCTGAGTTAATGGAAGCATTGGTTTTTCATTTGTGTATATATCACCAATAGACTTTCCTTCTTCCATTAGCATTTTAAGGAACATAGTAGATGCATCAGGTCCTTCATAAGTTACTGGCGGTTTATAGTATCCATGTTCGTATTTTACATAGTAACAAAAGCTAATAGGCTCGTGTTTTTGGTATGGTTTCGTGTAGGATTCGTCGGGGTTTGGTTGGCAAGTTTCGATTTTAATCAACAAACATTCAAAATCAGCATATATCACAAACGGAACTCTCAAAGAATGATTTTGGGTTTGAAATCTTAATATATAATTTTTTCCTTTAGATGGTAGTTCAACTCTAACACCATCATGATCTCGACAGTCTTGTTCATGATCTTTTAGCTTATTTACAGAGTAGAAATGTTGCAAACATCTATCACATATAAATATTTTGTGACTATTTTTTGTTACTTGTGATGCGGCAAGTCTCGAATGACTTTTTATCCAGCAGTAGTGGTCGTTCTTTTCGTCTTTGATATAGATTAGGTTTATGTGCTTATCCGTCTTATTTTTTGTTATCTTTAATGGACATATTATAAATTTCTTACCGCCATCTTCTTCGTATGCATATACCTTGATAGAAATTCCAATTCTCTTCTCAAAGGTTGGTACGCTATCCAATTTCATTGGGAATTCCAAACCCTTAAGTGCATAATCAAACTCATGTTCGTAAGCTTCGTATTTATTCACTCTTTGAGGGTTTCTTTGTACTTGATGGAATGCAGATAGAACAGACCACAAAGAACATTTTTGATCATCGTTCACAACATTAATTACCGCCTGCTTAGTTTTGATTTTTTCTGGGAGATCAACATAAGAACTACCCTTGAATGGTACATATTTATTTATTTGCACTTCTAGTTTAAATATTCTGTTGAGTACCCACTGAGGTCCCTTTGCTTCGAATGTCCCCATCTCAGCTATGATTTTCGATATGCTCTTGGTATAATATTCTTCAAGATTAGTCGATTTCTGTATAATTTCGTTCTTTGTTTTAAAGGAGTTTTCTACATATTCAATATTCTCGCCAATTCCCCTTTTGTACTCAGTGAAGAATTTCATGTTCGCTTTGAATGATTCTGAATGCTTACTAATTAGCCCTGTGACAGTTTCTTTTACATCGTTTAGGAAATGCTTTGGGTCCTTGTACGCATTCACATTCTTGACAGCATAAGTCTTGATCCTACTGTGAAATGCTGTTTCGATTTCTTCTACACTGAATATGTTTGTGTACTTATGAATTTTACTTCTCAAGTGACTTCTTATGAGAGACGGTTTGTAATAGTGTCTACACGTTTCACATTTCGCATGTTTCTCTCGTGGGGGCTTCTGTTTTGATATTAAGTGTTGTGGCAGTTTAAAAATTTCCCATGCGTTTGTTGGTTCATGTGATTTATTACGTATTGGTGTAAGACGTTTGTGCAAATCTGTTTTTAAGAGGGCTTCTTATAAGAGACGGTTTGTAATAGTGGCTACATGTTTCACACTTGACATGTTTCTCTTGGGATTTCTTCTTCTTTCTTTTCGCAAAGACATCTTTCTTAAACTTATATTCTTTCCAAACATTATCAACTCCATTAACCTTTTTCATTGCCAAGGCTGTCATCATATTAGGCGTCGGTTGATTTTATTTGTGCTCATTTATTATATACAATACTTTATTTTTACGCATTCAAATTTCTTGAGCCACTCTTTTTTGCGGATACACCCAAACGCAACTAGACATACATCTCCAAAATAGGCTATGTTGTAGCCCACTGCCGAATTCAGAGCGATAATTGTGTTTTAATGATTGGATAACCATTAGAACTTTATACAGATATGAGCATAAATAAAAATCAACTGGTGTCTAATACGACGATTATTTACTCTTTAAAAAACCAAATAGAATGCCTTTGTTTAGCACCACAATCCTCCATTCTATCATATACAAAATTTATACCACCACAATTTGACACTATCTAAAACTTTTTCGCTGAAAATCTGAAGATATCTGTCTGGCAAGGTTACTTTAAAATTGCCAGAAGTAATTACCACTTTGTATCCATACCGTGTATCAGATATTTCAGCATAGTCTATGGGATAGGTCTGTCCGATTGTAAGTTCGGAAAGTTTCTTAAATTGGTGGGTTCCGTTCAATGCATTTAGCAACTGATTCATCTTTATTATGGACAATACTTTTTTTTTTTTTACGTATTCAATTTTCTTGAGCCGATCTTTGCAATTTTTTGTAGTCACTTTTTTGCGGTTGCACTGTAACGCAACTTTTTGCAGTCACTTTTTTGCAACTGCACTCCGGCGTAACTTTTTGCAGATGCCCCAAACGCAACTTTTGCAGTCACTTTTTGCGGATGCACTCGAACCGGCAGATGATGTTTTCCTCATGGCCCGTACATTTCATTTGCTGTTGGTTTTCTGATAACTGGAGCTGTGATCAAACCGGCAGCTGATGTTTTGTGATGACTAGAGCATTCAATTTACAGTTGATTTTCTGATGACTAGAGCATTTAATTTACCATTGATTTTCTGATGACTAGAGCATTCAATTTACTGTTAGTTTTCTGGTGACTGGGAGCTGTTCCCTAACGCAACTTTTTGCAGTCACTTTTTGCAGTTGCATACTAACGAAACTTTTGCAGTCACTTTTTGCAGATGTGCTCAAATCGGCAACTGGTGTTTTAGATCAGGAAAACGAACGGTAATTTATTATGATGGATTTATGATGGTCTGGGCATTCAATTTGCTGTTGGTTTTCTGATGGTCGCGGGCTGTGCTCGAATCGGCATTTCTATACTACTGAGTACCCCTTCCGTCTCTGTGATTTGTAGAGCCACGCCATATGTCGTTCTTTAAATACTTCGCCCATCATTCTCCTCTCATGCCAGGTCTTTATCCTGTCACTATATGGTAGTTTAAGCCTCACAGAAGAACTAATTCTTTATTACCAGTTTGAAAAGATGGAGCAACTGCAGAATTTCCCCTCGCATCTTCTGTTATACCATCCCAACCAGTCTGAAAAGTGGTGGCACTTGCGGTGGATGCTACAGGTTGTGGCTGGTTCCTTGTCCGATATACCTTGAAGCACTGGTAACTCCTGTCAACCGCCTCACTCCCATTCCCGAGCTCACATAACTGGTCCTTTGCCATCTGAGGCATTTCCTTCTTCATAGGACTACTATCCTCAGAGCCACTACTGAAGGGGGCAATCACATCATTCGCTCCATGCCATGGGCTTCTTTTGCTGCTGTGTGGTACAGTCTGCACATGGCATCTCGACAGTACTCGTAAATTATCGTGTGCATTTTCCAAACTGCTTTGTGAGGTGCGCAGCTTGCAGCATCAGATCGTCGACGCAGTTTCTCAGTTGTCGGGCATATGCACGAAGCTCTCAAATTTCTTCACGCAAGTGCTTGCATCTACTCATCGAAGCCATTTGTTCTACACCTCGCTGCCTCTTTTCCCGCCGATACTTCTGTTTCTGCTGCTGTTGTGGGCAGTATGCTCCCAGGTCGACTGTCGACTGGCTGTCGACATAACCAACACTCCCGTTTTTTTTGGGTTGGGGGGGGGGGGGGTGGTAGCTCTGTAGCATGAACTCTGGAAGTGATGCCTTCCAAAGCCAACTGCAACTCCTTCAGTGTCTTCGTTATCCTGTCTTCGTGTTTGTTCAGCGTCACTGTGCATACCGGACGTCGGGGTACGGGCTCCTGTCTTGCTGACTCCAACTCCAGTGCTCGGGCCAGGGCGTCGTGCATGTTGTAGGGTGCAGCCAGACGTACTGTTTGTCGTACTTCTGTGTCGGCGATGGCATCGATGAAGAAGCCGACTGCGATGATGTCACGCTTCTCCTCGGAGCACCCTTCCAGAGATAGTTGAGACAGATGTCTTGCTGTAGTTCCTGCAGTGACTTTCCCGGTCGCTGGGTGCGTCTTCACAGTTGGGCATGGCGGGCATGTTGCAGGTATCGGTCACCTAAACGTAGCTCCAAGGGTGGCATCAGTGTAGGGTACTCCAGTCGAGGTCGCTCTGGCAGATATTGTAGCATGCTGAATGCAAGGCCTCTCAGTACAGCGGCGATGCAGTTAAGCCCATTGTTCGGCTGACTAGCCATTTAGAGTGGCGACCATTTTAAACTGGTTTTGGTACTCCCGCCAAGAAGTCTGGCCATCGTAAGGGGCAGGCTTAGTTGAGACCCCCTTCCCCACTCCACACTGCGCGACACCAAGGCTGCACAGAGCTGCTGGTTATCCTCCGAGGTTGATGCGTTGGTTACGACGTATACTGCTTCTTCGCTTATCTTGACTGCCGATGTGGCTATAGGTGAACTCCGCTGCTGAAGAAATTCCTACCATTCCTTCTTCATTACACTCATTTCGTTCTCGATGATGTGCAGCCTTCCATTTACACTGTTCATTTTTATTTTTTCACTGTTCACTATTTCATTCAAGCTGTCCATTTTTTTTAATTTAAATTGTCAGTACTCTCGTCCACACAGTGAATTCTCGTATTCAATATTTCGCTAATGCCCTCTATTTTCCTATCTACGTGATCTATTTTCTTGTCTACGTTCTCATTAACAATGTCTATTTTCTTATGTACTAACTCACATTAGTTATCTGGCTAATTACATTATCATTTACACTATTTACAAAATGCATTTACACTTTCTTTCACACGTATGATAGCTTCTTTTACACTACTAATTTTGTTATCAATGTTATCAACACTTGCGCTCACTTCGCTACCTAATCCCTCAATTAATGCTCGAAGTTCTTCCAGTTCTGCAGATATTTGTCTGGTTAACATGCACTGCAATGGTTGTACAAAAGAGTCTTAAATATTTTCGCCTACAACTATTACAATTAATTAAATAGTTTCATTATTACTAATTACTAACCTATAGACTAACTTACGTTACAGTTAAATGCCTCCATCCCACTTCGGACACCAGTGTTAAAGGGGCCTGAGGGGTGTATCTGAGTTCGTGAGGGATAGAGATCTTAATAAAAATAAAAGAACTAAATTTGATTTTTAATTTATTCACACACCTATTATATACAGCATTAAATTATCTGTCTCCACTCTTAATATTTTCATTTCTCAGTGAGCGAAACATTTAATGTCAATTTCAACTCTAATTGACGTCATTCTCAATGTCACTGATTCGTTATAGTAAATTAACTCATGTTCGTTATTAACACGCTTTTAGTATGTCTGTTGTTATCATTTGTAATGTCCTTCACTCACGCATCTAGTCCAATAGTCCTGCCTGCCAGCCACACTCTTCACTGCTCGATACTCGCAGTCGCAGATTTCCCTTCGCTGGTCACTTCTCGCGCCGCTCGTCGTCTATCGCGGAAACTCAGCCACTCATTCATTCTACGACAACAATTCCCGGCCCGGAGGCTCGTCGCACTATTTATACTCTGCTAGACTTAACCTGGAGAGTTCGATGCACCCCGAGTCACGCTTGGAGAAACTAGGGCAGCAAACCACTAGAAAATTCTTCAGCTAAAAATAGAAACTCAATACACTAAGGTCAGCATCGCGTGCCTCAAAACGTATTGTCGTGTCGGCTGGCTTTTTGTAACAGATACGTGGTTCCTGGGCTATGCTCGCTTGTCATTCAAAACATTCCATTGACTTGCCGCCGCTATCGTATAACTAATCTGTACTTCACTCCTACTCGCTCGCGCGGGACAAAGCAGCGATCGCGTAACAATGCACAACAACGGCATGAAACATCCATTTCAGTTGTATGTCTCAATATGTATGGCAATAAACGGTGAATTTATAATTTCCCAGTAACTATCCTTTAATTTTATTTTTTGAGGGAAAGAGAACAAACTAAAGCTGGCTACCACGTAACGCCAGCTCTACTGGTAAGAAACATATTATATAGTGATCTATTTTAGTGAATTTATAACTACTTTTCCTTGCAATATTAATTCGATTATCAAAAATTAAAATGCAATTTTGCTAGGCCCTCGTTAGTTTTTCTCTTTTTAAAGTATTTTATAAAAGCAATTATTTAAAAAAGACTAAATAGCTGTAAAATAATTGCGCGTACATAACATTTTAGACAAAAATGTGTACAATAATTCCAGATTTATATAATTGTTTCGAAAATCATTAATGGAAAATTATTTGTCCGATGTCAATAATTTAATCATACTAATATGGTTTTGACAGTAACTATATTAGAAAATTTTATTACATAGATTGCACCAAAAATTTTAAAGCAGGAAAGTATTTTAACAAATTTACTAATGGTCTTAAACTTTTGATGAGTACTGTATTTTGATAAATTGCTCACGTTAGGGTTTTTTTTTTTTTAAGAATCATCTGTGATATCAAGTTGCATGGAAGTGAATGACTGTAATACACCCTGTCCACATTCAACTCTCCCTGTCTTCTGCTGAAATGGATCGATGGGATCGTGTTACCTGGTAAAGGTCACAATAACAGTAAGCTTTCACGTCGACCGCAGCGTAGCTACAAATGTCAACGGACGGGTTACAGCGCCCTGTGTGACATGGAACACGCTGCGTGAGCTCGCGATGGAATATGAAACGAACTTATCGAATGCGGTGGGCGCATGGGGCGCACACGCAACTTTAAACCGGACGGTGCGTCGCTGATTAAAAAAAAATTTGTATCATTGACCAGTGTGTCCGAGTTGAGAGTTAAGTCGAGATATTCTTAGCCGGTTGCTTATCAGCGGAGTTGAGCGCGGATGAGGGTGAAACGAGATGAAGATAGAGCGGCGGCGGAATACAAAGGCGGGGGATGCGGGAGTACACCGAGAAAACCCCCATTAACCAACGGCAACATCCGCCACGTTTCCGACATGCGAAAATCCGGTTGATCCCGCCGGGAATCAATCCCTGGTTGCCTTGGTAGGAGGCGTGTCTTCTGGCCACTCTACCACTGCGACCCCTCGGAGTCTCCAAGACCTAATATATCGAGTAGACAAGTTAAGGGGAACCTTCCTTCTCTGCACTGACTTATTGGTTTTTATAGTTTGTTTTATATTTTTAAAAAAGAAAATTCTGAAAGTACCCTTACACCCAACAAGATATTGACCTTAAAGGCTGTTCACGGTAAACTGAACACTTTTGAAAGCCCTGATTAAGATCTACTTGTATGCGTTGTGTATTCTTCCGACATACGTAGTATTAACACTGGCAATGGGCCTTATAACTTTATTCAAGCGTCGGTCAAGTGAAACTGTGAAGTTGTTTGAAGAGTTAATATTTTATAAATATGCTAATTTCTACACTTACACGCATAAAAAAAAAGAAAACAAAATAAATATTTTAAGTTATCACAAATTGTTTCCTAGACTTCCAATTTGACGTTAATACATGGAATTACTCTCCTCCCTTCATCGTTACCAACTTTACTTTGCGCATGTCACTCAGTGCGCCAGTTAAAATATGCGCATGTAGGAGCAGGTACTTTTTTCTAAGGTTGATATCAAAAATGCTCACTTTACCGTGAAAAGCCTTTACACAGTAGTACAGACAGTCAAAGGAACTACAAACCTATGATTACGTTACAATTTTAATTCTACCAAAGTTGGGCTCAGTCAATATCGTGACGTACATATGAGTTCGTAACTTAGTTCAGTATTTTGTGTCTGTACTGATGTGTAATGCCAACAACTAGTTGAGTGTAGAGGTACTTTAGGAATTTTCTTTTTTAAAAACATAACTAAGGTATAGAAACCAAGAGTTTAATATGGCAAGGTAAGGTTTTCCTTAAGGGTGGATAGAAATGCTTAAAAGGCATGTATGGAGGCAAATTCGTGCACCACTTTATGGGAGTTCGTCCAGAAATGCAAAGTGTCCTGCTCATCAACTTCCGGTCATCTACAGGCAATACGGGGAGAGAAAGATCGGCAACTGAATACCGCATGAAACGACGGAGCATCATTAAGGCAGCTTGGTTCTTCATCACAGCGAGCTCCTACTCGATCGTATCATGAAAAGTGTTTCCTTTATGATACGATAATCGCAAGCGAAGATGGCAGAGTCCGGACGCTCATCGAACCTCAAAATACTTCCCGAGGCTGACGACAGCGAAGGTTTTGGTCTTAGCGTGGTGGTCAACACTGGACGTTGATAATACAAGTTTCATTTCTCTCAGTGAGATCACTGCCACTGTCTCGTAGAGCGCAGAAATTGAACATCCGCCTGTAACAGTGTGAAACTTAGCCATCGTTGGTCAATAGGTCTGCTCCTGGTCGACAACGTCAAGCCCCACGTGGGAAAAATTACGGAACAGAAAATGAGTGACTTGAGGTGTGTAAAGTAATACCACAGCCTCCGTATTACCCTCACATAGCACAATCAGACTGTAGCTCATTCACGGTTACTTCACACTTTTCTGAAGCCCTGCTAAAGTTCTACTTCCAGGATATTCCTCCGCCTAGTGCAAACGAAGTTTGACTAGGCCCAGAAAATTACTCCAAATTGACAACGCCCCGTATTCGTACGCACTTAATGTAATAATACTTTGCATAAGAACTATTTCTTAATAGGCATTATAAAAATGCCTATTTCCTCACTGGTTTTGTTCGTAATTATTATAAATTAACTTTTATAATTTATAAATAAAATAAAAGTAAAATTTAATTTTAAAAAGACGAATTACTTTTATGTTAAAGGAAGTATCAAACGCTTGTGATACATTACATATTTAGGAAATTACCAGACACATCATAAGGTGATTTTTCGAAGGCTTGAATATAAAAAAGTGCGAAGAAACCGCGAATATACTTACTATGTATGTATAGACCGTGCGCAGTCCTAATTGCGCGTTGCTTTCCTTCTCCGGGCGCTCTGCTCTCAGTTGCACCTCTGCCAGCTCCAGGATTGGCGGTCTTCCCGCAATCCCTCCTCGATGTCGCCTACTTCTATTGCTCTTGTTAACTCCTGCTCCCGTGTCATCCTGCCACGTCCTCTTTCGCCATCCTGCCAGGGGTGTCCCGCTCTTCGTCCTTCCCTGCCATCACACTGATTCATCTTGCGAATTTTCAAACAGTTGCGCAATTCACTCGTTCATTCTCCGTGCCTATGATCTAGGGCACGTTACACGGTGAAGGATTTATGGTTGGCACTCTACATAACAAGGAATCAGCGTCCGGTGTTTTGAGTGTCTCCTTTGTAAGTAATCAGGAAAAAAAACTTGGAGCTGCGGTCTTCCAGCAGATGACGAAAATTCTGGGGATGAAAAAGACTAGGACTACAGCCTTACACACCCAGTCAGACGGAATGGTCGAGAGGCTTAACCGCACTCTTGATCTTTATTGCAGACAATCAAAAGGACTGGGATTCAAAGGCGTCATTGTTTCTTCTTGCTTACCGCTAAGCAGTTCACGAGTCCACAAGGGTAATACCATCAAGGATGCTGTTTGGAAGAGAGCTACGCCTCCTCAGTGACCTGCTGTTTGGCCGACCGACAGAAGAGAATTACGTTACAGACTTGTTAACATTCATGATATTGCTGGACATCACATCAGAATAAATAGTGACAAGATGAAGACGCGGTACGATAGGAGAATGTCGGGCGAAGTGTTTCAAGAAGGATCAACTGGTGTGGCTGTACAACCCACAGAGGAGAACAGGGTACTGCCCGAAGCTACAGAAATGTTGGGAAGGCCCCTACAGGATTCTGAAAAAGGATCAATGATGTGATCTTTCGGACTTGTCAAGGCTCTCGGGCAAAGCCGAAGGTTGCCCACATCGACCGACTGGCACTCTACGATGGTCCGGATGTTGCAGTGTCACCTCGGTACGAACAGACTTGAGGAGGGGGCAGTGTCGCGCGCTCGCCTCTCCGCGTCCCGCGCAATGCAAGTGGAAGAGACGGAAATAGAGTTGTTATACAATAGCAACAGCGAAGGGCCAGGCAATTATGAGTATCAAATTACAGACGCGGGCCGCAAACTCTGATCGTATTGTTTTCGGCTGATATCTGAAGAATGCTCTGGATTACTGACCTCGTCCTTTCGGCGCATCTCGGGGTGCGTTTAATCTTCCACATGGTAAGGCGCGACACGATAAATAGTGTGGCAGGCCTCCGGGCTGAGAGTTAAGAGTTAGAGTTGACGGATGAATGCGTGGCCGAATTCCCAGCGATAGAAGAGCGAGTGAGCTGGCCAGCAGGGGAGAAAGGAAAGAGGCGACTACTAGTGTCAATGTCTTGAAGGATGCGGCTGGCAGGCTGGACTATTGGACTAAATGAGTGAGTGAAATACATCATAAATGATGGTAACAGATAGAATGAACACGTACTAATAATGAGTATGAGTTTATTGACCGTAAACCACAGAGGCAATTAAGAAGGGCGTTAATTGAAGTTGAAATAGACAGTATATATTGCGCTCACAGTTAAATAAAAGAGTAAAAGTGGAGACAGCTAATGTATTACTGTAGATAATAGCATAGTGAATAAATTAGAAATCAAATTTAGTTTCTTTTATTTATTTATACTATTAAGACATCCGTGCCTCATGAACTCAGATACGCCCCTCAGACGTCCTTGCATGTGACAATATAAATTATACTAATTTTAAACCAGAACAGCTTTTGTGGTCTGCGACTCGTTTGCTGTTTCTTCTGTTCGGCCCAAGGACGTCGATGTATTTGAGCTACGTAGCGCTTCAGAAACTTAGGTGTGTTAATAAAGCACATTTCCACATCTACTGGCCGGTTAAATCATATTAGTTGTCACGCGAATAATGCGGACACAAAACTGAAACTTTGCCAAGAGTCTTCGTGGAGTCTGTAACAGTTTTATATTTTCTTTAAAGTCCTATGGGTGAAATAACTATTTTCTTAGAAGCCTCCTTATGGTTTTGATGGTTAACACCCCATTGACACTAAATACGAGGTTGCCTACACCTCACGAAACGTTGTATTTTTGGTTACACGATTGCAGGACGTGCTGATGAAACAAGCTTTCGCACCGAGCGAGGTGGCGCAATGCCACCACACTGGGCGGCCCGCATCCGGGAGGACCCGGGTTCGACTCCCGGCACGACCTTCCCGATTCAGATCTCCTCGCTTTCGATGAAACATGGTGTGTACATGCGGGGTAAAGTGAGCATGTGAACTGCGTGGTTACTACTCCCCCGTGCTTTTCTTGCCGATGGCGCTATCAAAACAAAGTTAGATATAATTTTAGGCTATAAAAGTATATTATAGTCCATTCACGGTTACTTCCAACTTTTCCGATGCCCTGCTCGAGTTCTACTTCCAGGATATTCCTCCGTCTCATGCAAACAAAGCTTAACCGAGTGTAGAAAATTATACCAAACCGACAACGGACCGCGTACGTGCGCACGCAGTTTAATTATATTTTGCATAAGAACTATTTTTCACTAGGCATTGCCTTCGCGCCTATTTTATTACTGTTTTTATTGTTGGTAATTTTAAATGAAATAATATTATTTATAATTAAAATATAAGTAAAATTTCAATTCAGTAAAAATCTGGTATTATTACGTTGACAGAAGTAAAAGAAAAAACGCTCGAATTACATGAAATATTTAGGAAACAACCAAACCCGTAACATACGGGATGCTTTTTCAAAGGTTTGATTTAAAAATTGCTAAGAAATCGCGAATATACTACAGTCAATTCTTGTGGTTACACTTGCTCTGGCCTAGTTTAAATGCAACTTGAGAATACTCAAGTAAGTCAAAGTATTTGATTCTCATAAAAGGGTGAAGTGCAGAGAGGCTTATTGGGAGGGGGGGGGGGTGGAAGGTAGTGACTAACACACTTAACTTACGCAACCGTACGTATAAATATGGTACACACAAATTCACGTCTCCTGGGATTTGAACCCGAAAACGCTAATTCCGAAGTCAAAGGCTTAGTAGCTTCGGACTCAGAACTCGCCTATTTTTAAGAACGAATTACAAATGCTATTTTACTAATAATTGAACACATTTCATCTTAAACATACGAAAATAATATTATAAGCTGTTAACGGTTGACTGAGCACTTCTGAAAACCGTACTTGTATGCGAGTTGTGTATTCTTCCGCCTTATGTAAAGTTAACATTGCCATGAGGCTCTTTACTTTATTCATGCGTCGGTCAAGTGGAACTGTAAAATTATTGGAAAAGTAATCACTTAAAAAAAAAAAATTCTCATATTACACTTCGATGCATTAAAAAAAAGCAAAAGAAATAAATAATTTAAGATATCACAATGGGTTACCTAACACTTTTTATTCAACATTTAGATATGGAACTACTTCGCTCTATCGTTACCAACTATACTGGGCGCGTATCACTCAGTGCGCCCGTTAAAATATACGCAGGTAGGAGCAGTGACTTTTTCGTAAGGTTGATTTCAAAAGTGCTCACTTTATAGCGAACAGCCTTTACCTTCGAGTATCTTCACATATGTTTAAAGCGTAGATAGGCTCCCACTTTAGAACTGCAGCCGAGTACACAACATACAGAGTTCATTGAAAACAGTACACACACTTCCAAACTGTATGAAAGAAAAAAGTATATACTTTCTATCACTGAAAAATATATTTAACAATGATTTACTTATTTAAAGGTGTAAAAAATAATTAAATGCGAGTCTACTTTCAATCAAAATTTAAGAGTATTTTAATTCTGGATGTTTCATAAAGCACAATTTGCAACCTTCCATTCTTTGTCTTTAATCAAGATCATCACAATAATTTCTCTGATTGTAATAAAAAATTAGTAATAACGTTTACAAATTTTCTTTAATAGTTTATTTTATGCACATCGATTTCAGCTAAAAATGGTGAATTGTCCCGGCTGAAATGGATTAATATTAAAATATTTGCAAAAATTACCACTAACTTTTTACAAACAATCGGGGTAGTTATCATAATAATCTTGCTTGGCGAAGGTTTTATTTATCACACTCTCTGAAGCAATGAAAACGGAAATTCGTTTAATGTTTTTTATTTTAAATGAACACTTATATAAAATTCGAATTTTATATACATTAAAATACGTAAACTCTAACAAAATATTTTGCAGTTTTTCAATATATATATATATATATATATATATATATATATATATATATATATATATATATATATATATATATATATATATATATATATATATATCTGTGTGTGTGTATGTGTGTGTGTGCTTTCGTCTTTCATATGCAACATTAATCGTACTTTTCTGACAATTAGGATAGTACCTGTTAGTGATGGGATAATGCCTTGAAAAGTAATCGCTTGTTCGATTATTTAATTACAATCGATTCATAGATTACCTTAACAACTCGATTATTCACCATTTTAAGCTGTTTATATCTAAACAATACTAAACATTGCCGGTTTACATGTTTCACTTTTTATTAAAAATATAAAATATAATTTTGAAAAAAACATATTTTCAAATGTTCAAGTATGTAATGCAAATATAATGTTTATTTTCTGTAAGCATTGCCTGAATAAGAAGTAACTACTAAAACACCATTTAAATAATAGATTATCACAAATATACACAAAGTCTTTAAAACTACAAGATATGTATTTAAAACAAAATTTGGGACCCATTTTACTTGTTAAAACTCTCACTCACTTTTAGAAATAGCACAAATTCTGAAAAATAAACAGAAAAAAATTTGGTGAGAGTAATTTGAAACAAATTTATAGAAATATGCAGTTTTTCCCGTCAATTTTTACTCGTGGGCTATAAAAGACAATCGATTATTTATTACATAAAAAAAAATATTCGTAATCATTATATTTGAATTACAAAATTATCCGATTTTCCCATCACTTGTAGCACATTCGGCTGCAGTGTTTCAGTGCAATCCAACTTGTTACTATTTTAACGGACGTGCTGTTCGGCACGCTCTCAGTTAATTTGGCAGCAATGTAGGAAACGTAGTCTCATGTCAGAAAGTCATATTTACCATATTTATGGACACTAAATATAATTAACTTAGTTTTTGTTTCGTATGGATGAGAGTAAGAACTGTCATATCAGATGGCGATAAGCAAAAATTGTACTAGTTGACATTCTGAACAAAATTAACAATTATTAAAAAAAAAAACACTTTTTGTTTAACGATGACGTACCATTCAACCTGAGTTGACCGTTACAGTGTGAAGCTATGGTATGGTTAGCGGCGTACAGCACAGTATATTTCTACGAATCTATGTGATGGAGCTTCGCGATGCATTGTTGCCGACGTCACTTCACCGGATACCTAGATAAAGTGGAACCGCAGGCAACCGTGAACGGCGGGTTACGTATTTTGTAACAGCACGGAATAAAGGGGAAGTGTTGGAGAAGGAGGAGGAGGGGAGTGCCAAGTGGTCACTAGGTTGTTGCGTGGTTTGAAAGCAGCGAGAATTTGGTATAGCGAAGTACATGTTAATGAAGTTCTGTTTTTTTAAGCTAATTTTTAATATATAAACTTTAAACAAAAACTTAAGTGTGAGAAATTATACTTTCAAGCTCTGTATGGACGAAAATCTAACAATTTAACAATTTGTTTATCAGTATTTTTTAGTCAATTATTTAGTTTTCTGATCTTTCCAGCAAACAGGCTACGCATTAATATTACAAAAAGCTTCGATAGCAAAGGAACACGTATTTTTCTGCTCAAAGAAGTCCCCGGTGATGTGTGTGTGTGTGTGTGTGTGTGTGTGTGTGTATATATATATATATATATATATATATATATATATATATATATATATATATATATATATATATATATATATATATATATATATATATATGTATGTGTGTGTGTGTGTGTGTATACATAACTTAATTTCGTAAATATGTATTTCCCTGTATAAAATTCTCACTGTTTTCAAATCATTCAACAGCCTTAAAGAGTTGATATGAAGTACATCAGACATATAAGTATAGTTAACGATTCATTTAGAACAATTATTTTTTATGGTCACTGCTATGTACTAATTTATAATAGCATTGTATGGTTTCAGAGATACTTTAATTATACTTCGATTGTATGCTAGCTTCATCTCAGCAATGCTAGCTCATAGTTAGGCTGTAAAAGAATTTTACAGCCCCAAAAGAATTTTAGCTGGAGCTCGAGGAAAATTAAGTCGAATGAAACGGATATAGCATACTGTATATGTATTCGGTTCGAATAGAAGCCATCTCGGCCACCACAAGCTAGAGAATGCGAATGGAAGGGTTGTTAATGATTCCTGCAGTATTTTATTTTGTATTTGTAGAAAGAATTATTTGTAAACTAGTTTACGAAGCAATATTCTGTAAAACTACAAATAATGTAGCAAAACCTTACTAGGGAATGTGTAAAAATAATGTTAAGTTTAACAAGAAACTGGTGCAGACTTCAAGTTTTTCATAAGTATTGAGTTATATAAAAATTTTTTATGTTGTCTGTATTAATGTGTTATAAATATACAATAGTTTAACTGCAGAGTTCCAAGAAAATCTTTGCAATCATTTTACAAAGAATTATTTGTAACAAGTACAGAATTTTTTCTAATCTACGGTCGGAGGGTGTCATGTGTGTGAAATTCGGATGTTTATATTAAGGTACTGCCTCCGAGCGACGCGTTGCCGCAGATGTTACATTCCAGGCAGGCTTCGCGGCCCGTCATTCATTTGCCAGCCATTGTCGTTTATTTTGTAATTTCTTATGCATAAAACGTGAACTTAAAATACTGACATGCCGGTTGACGTGATGTATGTAGATACAAACAAGCAAGGTAGCAGTTTTCTTGGCCTAGAAGGGGAGTGGTAAGTTACCCCCACCGAGCGTCTCTACCCCTTGGGGAAATCATCTTGCGCTCACGTAATGTAAGCTCAGTGGATACCGAACTGGTGTTTTGAGTCTGGAAACGTCTTCTTTCAAGTTCTATACTTTCCCTGTACCTGGACCGTCTACTTCCTCTGTGAATTGTGACAAGATGTTCGCTGCATGTAATTCTACATGCATTAGTGTAAATACAATTTTAGAATTAACATATTTATATTCCTACAATTTTAAAGGTATTACTCAGATGACCAATGACACCAAGAACCAGGACCTTCATAATATTAATTTGTACCTGAGACGGAATTATACACATTTGCAGAGTACTTCGTACGTGGAAAAGCCACTTATACCACGCACATTCCAGGCACACACGCCAGCAAAATAGCGTCGCCACCCAGCAATATAGCGTAACATCGTTCATCAGTTTGCTCATGTAAACTACCTTTCCATACGGTGGCACAACCAAGCGGTAATACGCCATAACGCGCAACAGCATAATCGTACCCGTATACTCATCTATTCTGTGACACGATGTTGGTAAAGAAGAACTTACAGGACTACTAAAGGCTATTCACGATCAAGTGAGCACTTTTGAAACCAACCTCAGGAAGAAGTCACTGATCCTACCTGCATGCGCCCACTAAAGTTGGTAATAATGGAGAGAAAGTAGTGCCATATCTCAACGTCGAATAAAAAGTATTAGGTAACCATCTATGATAAGATTAAATTATGTCTTCAGCTTACTGTTTCTTAAGTGAGGAAGTCCATAGCGATGTTACATAACACGGAATAATACACAACATGCATACAAATAGATCTTAAGCAGGGCTTTCAAAAGTGCTCATTTGACCGTGAACAGCCTATTAACACAGCATGACTAAAACACTGTACGCGAGTGCATCTCCATGCGCCTTGGATCGATGGGACACAAGGTACGCGTGTCAGTGTCGCCCTTATTGCTCGCTTGCTTCTCAGCCTCAAACGTGCTTAAATGCTCCGAGGGGGCGGCGCCATTACGTGTGACGCGTACAGGGTTGCCAGCTCGGTTGCCAGTCCGAGGGGGTGGCAAGAAGGAAAGAGAGTTCAAGATGGAATTATTTCAAAACGTATACGTATTACTACCAGCGACTATTAGCTGTTCACGGTAAACTCAACACTTTTAAAAGCCCTGCTAATGACCTACTTGTATACACGTTGTGTATTCTTCCGCCTTATGTAAAATTAACATTGTCGTGGACCTCATTATTTTTTTCATGCGTAGGTCAGGTGAATCAGTGAAATTTTTAGAAAATTAAATATTTTACAAATCTGCTTACTTTTACACTCTGATGCATTAAAAATAACAGAAAGGGGCTGAAATAATTTAAGTTTTCCCAAATGGTTACCCAACACTTTTTATTCGACGTTAGTTTATAAAACTACTCTCCCCCTCCCCCCCTCCATCATGTCCAACATGACTGAGCGCATGTCACACAGTGCACATGTTAAAACGCATGCAGGTAGGGGCAGTGACTTTATCTAGGGATGATTTCAAACGTGCTCACTTTATCGTGAACAGCCTTTACCAAAAATAATCGTAAATATTTTCTCTACTTCACGCCGTATCATCTGTACCGCTGATATATCTATCGTCATGCGAGGTTTCGCTGCTCGTGTTAACAATTATTACCGACAACAGGTAACCACAAAGGACTTCAATCTGCAAGTGTACATGTTACGTCCGAAATGTCTGCACGACCTTGAAGTTGCTGCGTCGACAAGCGTGATGAATTAGACGAAGGGGGACGAGTGGACAGGGCTTGTGTTTCACAACGAAGTTTCACTTGATTTTGTCGAACAATATATAGTCCATTCACGGTTACTTCCACATTTTCCGATGCCCAGCTAAAGTTCTACGTTTAGACTATTGCTCAGCCTTATGCAAACAAGTTTTAACTACGTATAGAATATTACACCGAAGGGACTACGCATAGCGTTTATGCTCATTCAGATTAACAATACTTAGCATGAGAACTATTTTTACCGCGCATTACCAAAACACCTACTTTCTCTCTGTTTTTATTCCTATCAATTATAAATTAAATATTCTAATTTATAGATATAATATAAGCATTGTAACCAAAGATAGCTCATTTATGTTTACGGAACTATAAAACGCTTGTAGTAGTCATATTAGGAAACAATTTAAAAAAATGATAAGTGGGGTGATTTTCCAAAGGTTTGATTCAAAAAGGGGGAAATGCCGTGAATAGACTATACACAAGTCACGTCTGTCTTATCGTGGCTCCTAGTAAATATATAGACCTCAGTGTTAAAGTACATGCAGCTAGGCGCACAGCATTTTTTTTTTCAAAGGTTGATGTAACAAGTCATGATTTGGCAGTGAACCAACTATGCTTGAGTAAAGCTGAGTTCGCAACTGAAAAATTAAGCGTTAACTTTAGAACTATGACGTGTGCAGGAGTACTCAGCGTATGCTGTTAAACGTGTTGGTTCACAATAGAAATTAGCACTCTGTGTGTGTGATTGGCTTCTACGTAAGCGCTAAAAGAACTTATTAATTTTTTTATATTTTACGTGGTAGACGTGTGACAGTGACCAATTAGAACCAAGCAGTCTGTGATATCGGCGGGAAACTTTTCTTTACAGTAATGCAATCATCGAAAATATTAAAGTGGCATGTTTATGATTGTATTTGTGAATTATGTCCACAATAATAATCTTCTCTGGCAGAAAATGCCTGCTTTGAAGAATGATCTGCTTATAAGTAGATGATTGTGTTACTACTAGTTTAAGTTTGGAATTGTTATCGATCAAAAGTAAACAGTACAAACTTGTGGATAGTTTTCATTAACTGGACTTAAGGACTAACATATAGACTGTGAATTGTTAATACATAAGACCTAGTTCCGCCATGCACGGTAACTGCTATTACTGCCATAAGTGTGCGCAGTCTTCATCATAAGCGTGTGCCAGGGAGTTGGAAAGTGTTATGAGCTGACTCCACTCATAATAAGAACATCAAAATGAATGATAGTATTTTGTAGAAGGGTAAGCTAAGAAGAATAAGACTTAGTAGAAGGAGAAAATAAAGTATTTAATTTCCATCTCCAGCAGTTATAAAATTGTTACATAGAAATTGAGTCATGAGTCCAACGGAAGGAAGGATGGTAAGGAAGGTTATAGGCTGTTCACGGTAAAATGAGCACGTTTGAAAGCCCTGCTTAAGATCTACTTGTATACACGTTGTGTATTCCTCCACCGTATGTAAAATTAACATTGCCATGGGCCTCGTCACTTTATTCATGCGTCTATCAAGAGAAACTTTGCATTTATTTTAAAAAAGTAAATATTCACAAATCTGCTCTCTTTTACACTCAGACACATTAAAAAGAGTACAAAGAGAAAGAAGTAATTTAAGTTGCAAAAAATGGTTACCTAACCTTTTTACTTTCATGTTAAGATATGAAACTGTTTTCCATCCATCATTACCAACTCTACTGGACGTATGTCACCAAGTGTGTGCGTTAAGATATACGCAGGCAGTAACAGTGACTTTTTTATGAGGTTCATTTCAAAAGTGCTCACTTTATCGTGAACAACCTTTGATTAGGTTAGAGAGAGAGATAGCATGATAAAGGAAGGAACTTACCCGGTCTCACATTCTGGCCTCGCCGCCCCGAGGTAGGACGTCGCCGCACCAGGTCTAGCAGCTGACCTCGCCCCTTGACAATCGCCGACTGCCCCGATGACCTTCCTCGCAGCCCAGTCCACTCTTCGCGCCCCTCCAGGTGTGCGAATTGACGTAATGCATTGTAATTGACTCCCGTTGCGCCTAGAGACGGAGCCTGTCTGTAGTTTGTTATAATTATCCAGGAATGTCCTGATGTTAGCTGGACTCACATTCCACTCAGGATCGCCGTTATGGTTTCTCAGTTTACCAAACTCGACTATGTCCTCCTTCACAGGTATGGTTTTGACAGGTGGTGCACAACGAGGCCGTGTATAACTAGATACGCTGATGGCCACCTATAAAGTGGGGATCCGGAGATTCCTTCTTAGGGAAATGTTTGAACTCAAAGCTTAAAATACTTTCAGCCAAATATATGATTACATGACAACATTTTGTTATGATTTCCTGAAATATTTGTGGAAAACTCAATTCTGAAACGCTGATTTGAAAAGTGAAATGATTCAATCTGATTACTTACAGCGTAGGATCAAGTTTGTTTTCATTGGAATATTCAGCCAACTATACAGGTCATAATGCCTGCGAGCTTCGCACCATATTCCCGCGTTTTTGCTTCCAGGGGAGCTGGCGTAATCCCTCCCCCACCCCCTCTTTCCAGTGCTCCATGGATGAGCAATACCCAGAGGACATCGCCTACATACACAGATATGTTTTAACGTTTAATAAAAAACTGGAAACGGTCCGCTCGAGCGCCAGGCAGGGGCTATAAACAAGTTAAGAGCTTGATTGAAACCCCTGGACGTACTGTAACTAAACACACATCGGATCTCCTCTGGCTGCCTGCCACGTGGGGAGTTGTGCGAGCTGTTTCGTGAGAGGGATGAGGACAGTTCGGTTGGACACCGACTCAGCGGAACAACTATACACTAATCAAAATTTGCTGGTCATTGTGTTGTGTCTGGACCCACCCGGAACACCCCATGTGCATGCCTACGGTAACTGTATAATTATTAATTTGTACTTTTTTTTTTTTCAAATGCGAAGCCATTTTAAGGGACCTCCGAACCCATTGTAAACATTCGTCTGTATTGTAATTATAGAAATATATAGAATATCTCAAAGTGAAGCTTTCTTCAGGACAGAAATAAAAGTCAACATTTTGTTGCTAGTTACTGAAACATAAATAACGTATGATAGTTGAAAAGGGTCTGCGTTTGTTTACGATTTAACTCTTCCGTTAAACAGCGTTCCAAATTACACCGACAATGCTACATCTTTTCTGAACGGTGGAGTGAAGAGATTAAGCGGCTCTTTAACATCGACGTCTTGAGAGCCCATGAGGTTGAAGAGAGGTGAGCATGGAGCAGCACCGAAATGCAAGAGTGGGGCGAAATGGGAGGTCCCCGAGAAAACCCGCCAAACAGTGGCGTCGTCCTGTACGATTTTTCACGTACGAAAATCTGGAAGCGACCCCGTCGGGAATCGAGCCCGGTTCTCCGAGGTAGGAGGCGAGTAGTCTAACCACTAAACCACTGCAGTCACTTTTTTTCTGGGCAGACTGAACCAAATTCCGACACAGGTTAAAGTATATTTAGTGAGACAGACTAAATATGTGGACTACAGCACTACTGGAGTGTCTAAAATAAATTTAAATCCAGCCCATGTCCTCGCCCACAAATGTTACACCATTGGGGTTATTGCTAGTGATGGCCGAGCTGTGGTTAATATGACTCCTCATGGCGCAATGTTCGTAAGAAAATATGTACGAATGGAGGAAGGGGAAACCATATTTTTAACTGCTAGATCAACAAACTTGAAACCTTTGTATTTAGATGGTGTTTCTGTGCTTACTTTTGTGGCTTGAATAACATATATTTAATTAAATATTTCAGGAATAAATCTAATCCGTGGAAGGAATTCGTTGGTGATGGTGGATTCAATAAAACAGTTCTTTTTTTTTACTAGGGAGGCGCCTTAAGGGGCTGCCTACTAGGCGCTAGAAATGTGTTGCAGTGTGTTGGGAAACCCGTTTTTTTTTTTTTACGAAACTATTCCACGTATGCCCAATGTGCTAATTTACGAAAAGAAAACAAACTTTAGGCGATGACGGAATGTCGCTTTAATGACATTACGCATGTTAAAACAACTATTCCCCAGCCCCCCAACATAGCGAAAAACAGCATTTTCAGACTGCCATATGTCAACATGTGCTGACCGGATCTACGTGAAACTGAGATACAATCCTACATCGAACTTTGCATTAGACTTTCCATTAGTAAAATGATATGGTCACCGCTTAAAGTCCCATAGAAGAAAAGTTCGACGAAAAGCTTGCGCGCTAGTTTAGTGCTTCGCACATAGTGGCGATGCGGCACTTGATGCGCGTGCCAGTGTCGTCCTTAGCGTTCGCTCGTTCTTGTGCCATGTCAAGTCAGGTAGGCGGCGCCCTTAAGCGGCACACGTGCTGTGGTTTATCCACCCCTCGGAGCGGCGCCGGCCTGACGTCCCGGGACAACAACTGGCGGGGGTGGGCGCCGTGACGCCCGGGGGGAGGGTGCAGTTGGGGGGCGGGGTCGTGATAGCGAAATTGGTTGTCTGGCCACCCCTCAGCACATCCTATGCTGCTATACCCCCCCGCTACGAGCATCTCGAACGATCGATCTCCCCTGGAGAGCGTCGCTATGGAAACACGGTGGCACGCGGAGGCGGTGGGTGCTGCTGCTGCTGTATGCTGCCGGGCCATGAGAGCTTGTAGTGGGAGGGGGGTGGGTGTTACTGGCCGGGACGGGACAACGTGCCTGCAGACAGGTAGAGGCTGTTCACGGTAAACTGAGCGCTTTTAAAAACCCTACTTAAGACATACTTGTATACACTCTGTGTATGTATTCTTGCACAACATGGAAAATTAAATTGTCATGCGTCGGTCAAGTGAAATTAATTTAAAAAAAAAAACTGTATGCAAAAGAAATTCTTTCAGTATCCACAAATATTTACCTATTTCTTTTTATTTCAACGTAGAGATACGGAACTACTTTCATTTATTGCGTTGTTACCAATTTCACTGGACATACGCCATTCAGGTCAGTGGTAGTGATATTTTTCAAATGTTTATTACAAAAGTTCTCAGTTAACCGTGACAAACCTATAAAGGCTGTTCACGGTAAAGGGAGTAATTTTGAAATCAACCTTAGAACGATGTCACTGCCTTTGCTTGCATATATTATAACGGGCGCACTGAGTGACATACGCCCAGCAAAGTTGGTAACGATAGATGAAAATTAGTTCCATATCTTAACGTCGAATTAAAATATTAGGTAAACATTTGTGATTACTTAAATTATGTATTTCTTTCTCTTTGTGTGTTTTTTTCAATGTATCGAAGTGTAAAAATGAGCAAATTTGTAAAATATTTACTTTTATAATAGTTTCACAGTTTCGCTTTACCGACGCCAAAATAGTTATGAGGCCCATGACAATGTTAATTTAACATAAGGCGGAAGAATACACAACGTGCATACAAATGTAGTCCGTTCACGACTGGAAAAGACTTTCTCGGAATCTTTCCTACACTCATTTTTAAGCAATAGTTAAAAAAAAAAAACGTCAAAACATTCAAACTATATTCTCTCTCCGTTCTGCCAATCTAACTGTACCCGCGCCAGTCACTGTTTGTAGTAACGATGCATGCAGCTGACGACTAAGGTGTTGTTCAAAAGTCTGTTTCAGCCGTGAACCGACTTTAGTTCTTAGCAGGTCCTTTGAAAGTACTCGTTTTACTGTGAACAGCCTTTAAGGAATTCTGTATGACATTTATGATTTATGACTGCATTGACATAGTGTCGATTAAATCACTCCAGCACTCCTTACGAGTAGTATACTGGCATCGGTTTTCCAGGCATCAAAAGAAAGTGTATGTGAAGAGATTTGGGCGGCTCTTAACAGCGAGGTCTTGAGACCCGATGAGGGTGATTTAAGGGAATATGGATCGGCTCCCTTAATGAAAGGGCGGGGGAAACGGGAGATCGCCGAGAAAACCCGCCGACCGACAGCATCGTCCGGCACGAGTCCCACTTGCGAAAATCCGGTGACCCGGCCGGGTATTGAACACGGTTCGCCTTGGTGGGAGGCGAGGCATCAAAAGAAATATTACACCCGTGACTCAGTCGGTTCTTAAAGTTCGGAATCGCTCCGTGACGGTCGTAAACAGAAATTCAGGACAAGAGTACAGTCGCGAAGCCGTACATAATACTCAATGATCTCGTAGTACGTATACCGCCACTCCAAGCGAATGCCACCGGAGAAAAATATGGATATAGTCTATTCACAGTATCACACTTTTTTAATCAAGCCTTTGAAAAATCACTTCATGTATGACGTTTCGATAGTTTCCTAAATATATAATGTAACACAAGCGTTTTATACTTCTGTTAACATAAAGTAATGTTATTTTTGGTTATATTGGAATGTTTCTTAAATGTGATCTTTAAAATGTATTAATTAATTAATAATTAATTTGAATACGAACATATAGAAAATATGTGATGGTTGTCCCGCTGGAGTAATTTTCTATACTTGGTTAAGCTTTGTTTGCATGATGCTGGGGAATAGGCTGAAAGTATAACTTCAGCAGCGCTTCAGAAAAGTTGGAAGTAAACTTGACTGGATTATAATAAGAATATTTCCCTGAAGTTGGCGCGTGATCACAAGTTCCCTGGATTATACCCTAAAATGCATGACAACAATCAGGGTTGGAACGTGAAACCCGATTATTTCAGTTACAGCATAAAAGGCCACCTCAGAAACGGAGTTCTTGAGCTCAAAGGCCGACAGAAAAATGCGAAGTATGTTCTTCAACAAGTACGCATTAAGGTGGTTCACCGGAGACTAATTTGGCGACCAGCCATTTTTGTCCCTGGCGATTTATTGCCCACAGTTTGATTAGCAGTATTTTTGTTGGAAGACCGAAGTCCATTTGCATGATAAAGTTTCTTTGTCGCCTGCGGCAAGTCGCTTGGTTTTAGGCTTTCTCGATGGACGATAGGCCTTAAGGGGGCGTGGGACATAAATTAACCCCAAGTACGTAAATTGATGTTTAATGATTTTTGAAAGCCAACATAGAAAAAATAAAATGGCAATCCTGGATAATAGGTTTTGCCAACTTAACGACCAAGTATTTTGCAGTATTATTGTATCAATTTAGTATAGTGCCTTGCGCCACGAAAACATACAAAAATTGACGGCGTCAGAAATATCTCGGCAGAATAACGTCACTCAGGTCAAATATTTTCTCTCGTAGTTAGTGAAAACTATTCTGTATGGTTGCCCTTTCTTTGTTTCCTCTATTGGCTTCCATGAAATTTGCAAAATACGATAAACCTCAGTGGCATTAATTTATGTCCCGTGCCCTCTTAAGGTTTTGGTTCTGCAAATATTCTGATGCGTGATTGCGGTGGCAGAGAGAGAGAGAGAGAGAGAGAGAGAGAGAGAGAGAGAGAGAGAGAGAGAGAGAAAGAGAGAGAGAGAAAGGGGAGGGAGAGTTAGTGCTGTTGTAACGGTTTTCAGTTATTTTCATATCACATCTGGTTTCGCTGTAAATTTATTTTGACTGACTTTCAGATCTCGTTAAGTAATTTTCATGCTTCGCGTGACTGTTCTGGGATTTGCGAGAATTTGAATCGTGCTCAAATATAAAATTTTTAAATATGAGTAATTTTTTCCAGTCATGCCAGATCATAAAATACGCCAAACTAATCGCAGAATTTTATGAAAACAATGGCTAAATACAACCAAATAATTGTATGAAAGGTAAATTAATGTGCATACTGTAAGTTTGGTTTTATTTTCGCAGTTTTACCACAATCAGTTTTTGGCAGGATTCCTACAGCCGAACTGTAGCTGTAAACAACGCGTTTTGTACTCAAAGTAATTCATTCTGACGGATAAAGTAAACATTCTTTTGTCTCTCCGTCACTGTGAACCGCCCATTAACTACCTCGTGTTTAGCTTAATTTACGATTCAAACCATAAGACATAAGGTGTGCGCAGTATGTATGAAAATGGATGCGTGTATTCTTACAGTACTGAGCACACTCCATTGTGTACGCATCAGGTACGAAGCAGCCTTGACATGTGGAAGTGAAAGTAATCGGTGAGGTTTTATTTCGTGTCTTGTGATAAGACCTTGGGCCAATATAAATGCAAGAGAGCGGTATGCATTTGAAAACAGCTCCGGACTGTACTTAATAAATAACACACGCCGAAATCAAGAAGATGTCGAGTTGTGCATGACTGGCTGAACACGAGACGATTGGGTTCACAATGAACCACACCTTTTCGTTCTATATTTATACGTTCATGCAGACGTCACTTGCACGTAAGTGATAGCCAGCCAAACTTTCAACACTTAAAAGTTCCCTCAGCAGCCAGTGTGAGGGGAGAGCTGTTATAACATGACTAGAATTTCCTTAATCATTACACTTGGCTGTGCATGTAGCCTGATGACAGGTGTTTATAGGCAGTTCACGGTAAAGTGAGCACTTTAGAACCCCTAGTAACTTTTCTCCTATCAGCCATTTTTTTATACTTTCGCCACTTTTTAAAATAAATATTGCCATGTAGGCAAAGTAATAAACAGAGTGTGTATATTTCACCGGACATGAAAGTTGACGTCTAAGATTACAATGACACATACTTATTGACTATTATTCCAAATAAGAGGGTTTCAAAAAGTGCTCATGAATAGTCTAGCCGCGTTTTTCGCACAAATGCATGTCGCTATTTTAGGCTCCTCCTGTTGGAGTCGATGCCACTATACTCCTGCTCAGAAATAAGACACGCTACTAGGTACACCCTAGTATTTACTTAGAAAATACAACATTTTATGAGAACACACAGCTAATTGTCGGAGATCGATTGTTTTTGGCCCGCAGAATCAACATAATACATAGTTCTGAATTCGCAAAGTAGAGGCGCTTTGCAAACCAGCCCATGAAATGGCCGTTTTTTTTTTTTTTTTTTTTTTTTTAAAGAAAAAATGTTGGAGAATTATGTTAGTAGGTGTTTCGCCAAAATTCGTAACGTCATTTCCTAGACGAATAAAATTACCCGTGCTGCAGGCGGAAATAAGACAGATGAAGGATTAAACTTGCACCCTAACCCTTCCCCTTGGGCGCCACCCCTCAGGCCATTTAGCTGTTAAATGCAATTTGCGGGCTCGCCGTGTTTGCACTCTGTCGATAACGCAGCGGGCAGCCTATCGAAACACAATTAACGTACGCCAGCCCCGACGTCCGCCCGCCATTTTACAGATTAATCTATGAGCGCATTTTATCTCGCCAACGTTGCACGGCATGGCTGTACCCTGTAAAATTGGTTTAAACAGACCAATAGACAGCGCGTCCTATCGCGTACCCCCCTCGGGTTCGAACGTTCCGAACTATTGCTAACTGGAAACGAGTCAGTGATCACGTTATCGAACCTCCCGTCAGTCCATGCCGTTGACGTTCACCGGGTGCGTTAATCTGCTTCGACGAACAGTTCCTCTGCTGTCGTGCACGACAGGCAGATTTCGTCGGCCGCTGATTGGACCGTTCAACTTCGCCAATTCTGCCATCTCTGTACTTTATGAACTTAGAAGATCTGAAACAGAAAATGCGCGATATTCCTTTATTTCCTTAAATATCAGTTACCTCTGTTATTGTTTCACTATTTGTTTAGTTAGAGCATTAATTTTCAAATTAGGGGGGGGGGGCACGCCCCCCTTCCCCTAAGGAAGGCGTGACAACATGCTAAGGGGTATGCGGGCGTCAACTTATAGACTCAAACTCGATATTGCCAGTGATTTACGTTGTGCAAGTTCTTCTATTCAACCAATAATTTGGAATCCTGTTAAAAATATGCGAGCTGATCCGTCTTATTTGTTGATTTGTTCACCCCCATGTGTTCAATAAGCATCACAATTTAATGATTAAATAAAACCTTTGAGAATTTTATTCTTATGCAAAATGTTATTACAATGATTCCGCGCGAATGTAGTGCGTCGTCCCTTTCGCGTAATTTTCTAGACTCTGTTAAGCTTGCTTGCGCCGGGCAGAGGAATCTCCAGGAAGTAGAACTTAGGCACATAGACTAAAGATGAGGTAGACCTATCTCGCTGGCTACGCACAACCAATCTCGGTGTCCCAACATTGAACTGCTTTTCTGCCAACACTTCTAGCGAAAACGGCGTTGTTTGGATTTTAGGTCAGAAAACTGATTTGTAAACGCGTGCTTGGAGACGTTTTTATACTTCCTCTAACCAGTTTGTAATGCCTTTTGATTAAATTAAAAATGGTAAATGTATTTTTTTTTAGTATAATAGTGCTTGTCGTTTAAAAATGTAAACAAACACGTTCATCACTGTTGACCACGTGACTTTGATAGTTGTATAGGATTGGGAGTAGGTCAGTGTTGGGTACATGCGCAGAAGATGAATAAGCTGTCTACCTCATGTTTATTCTATGCTTCGGCAGGGCTTCAGAAAAGTTGGAATTGTCCGTGGATGGACTTTAACTCTCCATCCCTGCCGCCAAACCATGGTCCAGAGGTAATGCTGGACTCGCAACCATCCGTCACACCCCTCAGTTGTCCGTCCGTCCTTCCAGCAGTCTTCCGTCAGTGTTTTCATCCGTCAGTTGAAAGCGATTCACAACAATCCTTCGTCCGTTTATACTTCTGTAGGTACGTCTAAGTTTCAGTGTGACAACTTAACATCGTGAGCTTTCTTTAGTCGGAGGTATATATGGTTGTAAATACATTTTCAACATTAAAAAAAAAAAAAAAAAAAAAAAAAAACTGACTCGCAGTGACAATGGCTCCACTTAGAATCAGTGAAATTTTCTACATTACTAATTCAATAGGCGTAATTTTTCCACTGAAACAATCTGTGTTTCTTTTCAGTGGTTCTAAGTGGAACCATTTTCACTGCGAATCGGTGTTTTCCACTGATTCGAATTTAAAGTGAAGGTAGAAACATACTGGAGAAATAATTTTTTTACGCGATATGAATTTATACTGAGTAATGGTTTACATTTTAAATTCCTGAACTTACCATCAAAGCTAAATGAGCACACATCCACCGCCTTGCGCTTTATTTCAAAGTGCATATTCACGTCTACGTAATGTCGACAGAAGGCGGTGGCCCATCCGTCCGTCCGTTGAAATGTAAAGTTTGGGAACTATATGACGAGTGGACGGTAGAAGAAAAAAGTTGCCTTGCGATTGGTTGAAGATCACGTGACAGCCGGACGGACGGGTGACTGACGGATGTGACGGATGGTTGTGAGTCCAGCTTAACTCGAAAAGTGCCACACCGAAGGCGACTATAGACTGTTCACGGTTAAATGAGCATTTTTGAAAGCCCTGCTTAAGATCTATTCGTATACAGGTTGTGTATTCTTAGCCTTAAGAGAAATTATCATTGCCAAGGTCCTCCTTACTTTATTCATGCGTCGGTCAAATGAAACTATGAAATTATTAAGAAAGTAAATACTTTACAAATCTGCTCATTTTTACACTTCGATGCATTAACAAAACAGACAGCGGAAGTAATAATTTCAGTTATCATAAATTATTACGTAACACTTTTTATTCGACGTTAAGGTTTGGATATACTTTCCAATCATCGATACCAACTTTACTGGGTCAATGTCACTCAGTGCCACCCATAAAAATATATATATATGCATGGGAAGTGATTTTTTTTAAGGTTCATTTCTAAAGTCCATACGTTACCGTAAACAGCCTTTACTCCACGCAATCGCGAGGGCTTTACATAAGTTTGAGATGCAGAGAGTCCTTTTGAAGGACGCTTGGATTCTCTTTTCCTCCTCCTCAACCAGGAACGGGGAGGACGCCGTCTTGGGGGCTGCCCCCTGACGCCGGGGGTTTACGATGCACGCAGCATCCCCCGCCAGGCGCCAGGCCGTCGCCGCCGTGACGCTGGGCGCCACTCTCTCCCTCCTCTTCTTTCCCTTGCCCCCCACCACACAGTTCCCAACAACCCCTTCCCTTTAGCTCCGCGCGAGACTGGATCTCCCTGCCCGCCGCCCGTGTTTACAAACACTCGCGAAACCTTCACACCTCGCTGCGTCGCATTAAAGCCTCCCCACGGTCGAGTGAACACTTTTGAAAACAACCTTTGAAAAAAAATACTGCCCATGGCGGTATAGGCCCGCATGACGCTGATACGCACTGATATTCAGTCTCGCAGCTATGTTGGCAGTGGATTAATGAAAAAAAATAATAAGTTGGCGTTGTATTACGAGGAAAATTTAAATTTATGACTTCTGGAGTTGCTAGGTTTTTTTTAATACACATTGGAGTATAGGTTATTCACAGTGAAGTGAGCACTTTTGAAAGCCCTCTCATTTAGAACGGTAGTCAATAAATATATTTTATTTTAGCCTTAGGCATTAACCTCTGAGTGCGATGGAATGTACGCACTGTGTTTAGTGCTTACATGGCAATTCTATTTAAAAATGGGGTTAAACGCTAAAAAAAAAAAAAATTGCTGAAATAAAAAAAGTAACTGGGGCCTCAATAGTACTCACTTTACCGTGAACTGCCTATACAAGTAAGCATTAGCATTGCATTCACGTTCTTAACAATTCCACTGTTTCACTTGGTTGGTTCATGAATAAAGTGATCAGGCCCATGGCAATGTTAATTCTCCATATGGTGGAAGAATACAAAATTAGCAGAAATGTAGATCATAAGCTGGATTTTTTTAATTGTTCAATAGATAGTGAACATTCTGTAGGTCTCCACAATCTCTACTAGACCACCGCCACAGAGTACATAGGAATACAGAGTTGAAACAGCCGTTTATTCTGTGAACTCTAGCCTGAGGCGCCACCAAAATGGCGTCACTAGCTAACAACACGGCAAAACGCCTGCTACGATATTTTCCAGCCAGTTGCCCCGCCAATAACGTATATTACGTAGAGCGTGATGGAAGCCAATCAGACCCAAAACCTGTTTCAAGACCCTCGCAAAGTCAATCAGGTATAGGCTGTTCACGGTAAAGTGAGCACTTTTGAAAGCCCTGCTTAAGATCTACTCGTATGCGCGTTGTGTATTGTTCCGCCTTATGTAGAATTAACACTGCCTTGAGCCTCGTCACTTTATTCATGTGTCGGTCAAGTGAAACTGTAAAATTATTAGAAAAGTAAACATTTTACAATCTGCTTATTTTTACACGTCGATGCATTAAGAAACAGAAAGAGAATTAAATAATTTAAATCATCACAAATGGTTACCTAACACTTTTGATTCGATGTTAAGATATGGAACTACTTTCCACCCTCCGTTACCAACTTTACTTGGCGCATGTCACCCATTGCGCTCGTTAAAGTATATAGAGGCAGGGCAGTGACTTTTTTCTAAGGTTGATTTCCAAACTGCTCAAATTATCGAGAACGGCCTTTAATACATGGACACGCCCCAACCAAAGGAACCGCACACGATTTCGTATTGTTATGAAGTGATCAGGCCTTAGCTGGACGCCCTACCTGATCACACCTTCAAACATTGAACCAGGGCACGAGCGTGATTGCAATAACACCTTGCGAAAGGTAGTTGCAGAAACCCCCTCCACTTACAGTAAACGGGACAAGAAATATTTAACAACGCACCCGATATAGGTCAACCTAACACTGGGAACGAGATCTTTTGTCGTCAGGGCAGCGGACCAAGAAGACATGGAGATGGGTATGTCCGGCCGTCGTTAACCGCCTCCTATAATCAGCCTCCGGCAACATGAACAAGGTGGGGACTTTCCAATTAGATTGTAATAGTAGTGGCGTGAGGTAATAATACTTATTATAATTAATTAGCATCTTGGTATTCCATTTAAGCTCCCCCGATCAATAGGCACGTAAATAGTTATTGTATAATCCTTATGTGCAATAAACCCCGTCTTATAATGTTGACCTATAACTAATCATGACTGATTATTTTGTAACGCCCTACGGAAAAACTAACCCTTAAGATTCTGTATGTATTTATTTACTCTGCGCTACCGCCTACCTAGCTCTCCAAACACTGACCAAGGGGGCCGCGGTGGTGTATTGGCTAGACTACTCGTCTCCCAGCTAGGCGAACCGGGTTCGACTCACAGCGAGGTCGTCCCGGATTTTTGCTTGTGGAATTCGTGCCGGACGAGACCGCTAGTCGGTGGATTTTCTCGGGGATTTCATTCCGGCGCTGTTCTACACTCGCCTCAATCATCCTCATCGGCTCTCAAGACCTCGCTGTTAAGAGCTGCCCAAATCTCTTCACTCACTCGTAGGTCAAAAAACTGCGGTGGTTTAGCGGCTAGAGCGTTCGCCTTACACCACGACGAATGACGCCATTTTGCTGGCGTGTGTAACTGGAGTTTGCGGAGTATGCCAATATTTCACTTCTGTATTCCTAAGTACTCTGTGATTGCGTCGCGCTTATCTGAGTTAACGTGATTCCGGCGGTAGATTTGATCAACGCAAGAATAAGCAATCTTGTCCATTTGCATACTGCGGTTTTTTTTTTTACAAACAATCCCTTGGAAACTAGTTGTGAAGGTAATATGAGTAACACTATAGTCTATTCGCCGTTTATTCATCCGTTTTGAATCAAAACTTCGAAAAATCTCCCCAGGTATGACGTGTTGTCATTTCATAAGTACGCGATATATCACAAGCGTTTTATACTTGTGTTCATAAAAGTTACATTTTTTTCCTGATGAATTGAAATGTTATTAATATTTTATCTATAAGTTATAATGCTTCATTTATAAATAATTTTAATAAAAACAGTGAGAAAATAGGTGTGTTGGAAGCGCCTCGTGAGAAATAGTCCTTTTAGTTCTTTTACGTAATACTGTTACACTGAGTGCGCACGAATGCGGTGCTTTGTCCTTTGGTGTAATTTTCCAGACTTAGCTAAGCTTAGTTTGCGCGAGGCGGAGGAATATCCTGGAAGTAGAACTTTAGCAGGCCTTCAGAAAAGTCTGAAGTAACCGTGAGTGTATTATGCAAGTAAGTAGAGCGGATTTTAGAACACGTTACTGTGGGATTTGTAAAATCAAAGTCGAATTTTAACAAGGAAGTGCATACTTTAAACTTAAAATTTGTTGTAAACATGGAAATACGTAATCGATCTTATATGTTTCACAAAACAGCGTGTTGTAAAATTAAAATATTCACTTGTAGTGATACAAAAAATATGTTAGCAACTATAGTTTCCAAAAGAATTATTTGAAAAAGGTACCAAAAATTTTACTGTGAAATGTTAATTGTACATGAGGTGGATTGATACAAAATTGGCACAAAATAAGTTAGTTCGCAGGGCTTTCAAAAGTTATCGGTTGACAGTGAACAGCCTACTACTGTACTTCATTTTCCCTCTGAATTTGAATCAATAACGTCATTCAGTGAAATGCTATTTAATTGTAATCAACAAGCTACTGTCGTCTAGTCAACCACCATCACATACTGGGAATCAATCATCTTGAAGTCAGGTAATTCACTGGAATGCAATGCCAATCACTATTATATATGTGAAAATCTACTACCGAAGTGAAGAGCAATTTTTCACTGATTTCTAATGGAGTACTTTTGACATATTTCACTGACTTACGAGCTATTTTCACTAATCCAGGTACAAAGTCATTCCTCAAAATACGACCTAGCACATGCATAACCTAAAATGTAACACAGATAACGCAATTCGGATATGGTTTCTTTGAACTTTGATTTAATTACATTACTCGCTGTATTGCAAGCCAATCATAGTGGAATTAAAATAAAAAATAAGTAATATTTCCCTGCACTCGATGAACGAAATAAGTACAAGGATAAATTCATGTTGTTATAGGAAATTAAAGTGGATTTATAGTTATATTACTTCAAAAGAATGTTTTACTGCAGGGAATGTGATTTTTTAATATCTCGGGTTACGCCGTGTGAAGCACGTTTATAAGTTTGTTAAAATACGTCATGAGAGGTGTTATCGATTTTGTGAAAAACGTATCTACTTTGCATACGTACTTAGTCCATTTATTTCCTCGTCACGCCCCTCTACGTGTCTACCGTCAAGCGGATGGGGAACTCGCATCCATTAACGAGGCCATCGTGTCATTTTAGCTCACGAACGGGGTCATCATGTGTTGTTATTTATTTATTTATTTTTTTTTACACTGCTAATATTTTAATGAGCAAGCAAACTACAGGTGTTTAGCGCTGGCACACAAATAAAATAACATTCACTTCAATTGGTAGCTGTTGAAAAAAAAAAAAATGCACGTATGCTTACATTTTGCACGCGCATATTTGAGTAGAAATTAACATACCCTGCATCAATGGTAAAGTCATGTAAATTTTCTGGCTTCATAATAACAGCTTAAGTCAACTAACTGAAAAAGCGCATCTATGTGTTATTCAGATGTTGGGACGTGGCACACGGGAGTCGGAAAAAATGTTGTAGACCCTGAAACTAAGTTTTGGCAGAACGACAAATATTATCAAGAACAATAGATGATCCAGAGTAACTTCAATAATTTTAATAATACTATCTGGAACACGTAAAGAAACAATGCCACATTTAGACAAGCGTTTCAGTATACTACGACGTTAATCTTGAAAGTATTGTGGAAACACTTACTGCAAAGTGGGAAAACGGTCTGAAGATTAATTTATCTTTTTTTTCAAAATATCGTCCGTGAGTTTGAGGTAGCATTGGTAAAATAATAATTAAAATCGCGACCTCGACAAATAAAAATCACCGTAATAAGACAACATTAATATTAAAATAATGTGCATTTTTTTAAATGTTATTTCGAAAGCCGAGTTCTGTAATATCTGAACTTATTTCGTTTTACAAGACATGTGTGAGAGGTTTATTGCTGGACTAACGCCTGTTTTACACGCGAATACCGTTTCTCTGCCAATAGCACATCCAACTGTCACTTTATTCAGAATCATCTCGTTTCGCCTGACAGCCGTATTCCACGCTCCTTCCACCGACCCGCCAACCACCCTCAGATAATTCCGATGCGGATGAGGAGTAGCACCCCCAACCCCTGGGTTTCTCACCCCCAGGGAGCAGACAAGACAGCTCGCGCGCTGTGTTTTATAGCCCCTCCACCACACGTCGCGCCGCGAGCTAAAGTGGTCTATCTCTCCGTTAGACGCAACATTGAGCCAACTCGATGATCCTATGGTATATTCACGGTATCGTCACAATTCTTGAATCTATCCTATGAAAAAGCACCCCCATATTTAACGTCTTTGGCCGGATGTTGCCTTAAGAAATCACATAACACAATCGATCAATACTTCCGTTAACATATAAAGTACCTCTTATTTTTCGGTTAAATTAAACTTTCACACACGTTTGGTATATAAGTTATAATATTTATATGATAGTCAATTTGGAAAATCTGAGAGAAACGACGCATAACTGGCAATGTTTGGTAAGAAATCATTCTTTTTTTCTCAACTATTGCTAAATCGAGTTTTCGTGAGTGGTTTTTTTTTACGTAAACGTTTCGTCCTGATATTTGTAATGACATATTTCAGGTAATATGGTATGTTGTTTCCTCTTTGGAGTTTTCTCCTAGACCATTGTGCGTTTTGATTGCACGCGGTGAACGGATCTGTAGCAAATATCCCGAAAGTTGGAAATAACCACGAATAGATTTTACCTGGTGAAGGCTTGATGTTTGCTGACAGGCGATACTTAAAAAAAATCATACTTTTGAATTTCCATAATCACCTGCCAAAGGCAATGTCCGTCACGTTCCCTACGTGCGGAACCAGCTCGCCTTAGTGCGAGGCGAGTAATCCCATTATATTACTAGAGACCTGCAAAATTCACGTCATTATTTAAGGACAGATGAACTCAAGCTATTGAGCGTTTAACCAACTTCAGCCATTGGCCATAAATATGTTTGGCATTCCTCGGGGAACTCTTGAGCCAACAATATAAGTTCAGCAATGGAATGGCCAATCTCTTTTGAAGAGATCAAGCAGGTACGTGAAGTTGATTACAGTGCAGCGGCCAATGAAACCATGAACTGTGCTCACTTATGTACAAGGCAGTGGAGTCTGTCATGTCACCGAAAGATAGCGCGAATTTTGCACGTCTCTACACATTACTAAACCACCTCGCTCCCCCCCCCCCCCCAACTCACTCTTTTTCACCACTTTAATTTAAATATTTTCCAGTATTGAAATATGCATGTCACTATTTAGTATTAATTACCTGTTCCATGGATGTCTAGTAACGACTATTGATTTTCTGCAGTATTTGTTAATTTGTAAGCACTATTATTATTTTTTAAATTCAAAACCGTAATAAGCAAGTGTAAATTATAAAAACAGTTTAGTGTAAGATAAGGCAGATATGCTATAACAGCGCCAAATAAACACGATTTGTTATAATTATTATTAAACATCTTTCTTTCAAAACCATATTTGATGCTCACTTTTTAAAGACTTCATTTCAATTTAAAACCTACGCTGAGAAGTCTGGGGTCCTTCCGTTGTCCTTAAGACAACAAAAATTGAGCGGTAACTTGGTGTTGAAAGATTGCGATAGGTCATCTTGGGCCAGACACTAGCACAGCGACCGCTCGTTCATAAAAGCAAATGTCCATGGAAACAACAGCATTGCTAGTAGCATTCGATATTTGGAGAAAAGAGAACTGCTAATTTTGTGTAATTAAAAATGAACTTAATGCATGGCTGGTCTTGAAATAATTAAACACCTCATTTACATACGACACGCCAAAATAAACTAACGGCGGCTGTCAAATGTTGACTCGGCATAAAATAAACATGTTGATTACAAAAAACAATGAAGTGACGTAAACACACAAATAAAGTAAATAATGCGTGTGGATCGCAGGTGCAACAAGGTAACAGGGCACGTACAATGTGTGCGTGTATTTACTGTCAATAATCCGACGAACTGAAACACATTTATGTATCCACAGTGTGGCCGGTATACTAGTTCCTCATAACGCTCGCAGATTTACGTTACACAGGGAGCTTCAAGCTAAGAAATACACTTTGCCATGCATAATTGTCTCCATGAGATATATAGCAACTCAGGATAGTACTTCTGCGATAGGATATCGACCCTCTTGTCTAGTGGTAAAATTCCCTGTAGTGGACGAATACGCTTGAAGACGTCCTGCTAAACGGCCGTACAAGTCTATTTGTGGTGTTTACACTTGACGAAGTCATGTTTCATTCTAATTTATTATCAGTAGGCTATGGCACCAAGCAAAGTAATAAAAGTTATTTCCTATTTTATAGTAAAAATATACCTTAAAATTATTTAATTCCGCTAAACGTCTATGATATCTTACGAAATAATGACATCCATAAGTGAAACCGAAGAAAACATTTCAGGAAATTATTTTGGTTACGTTACTTTTTGTACAACGTAATTACTCCGCCAATACAAAAATGTCCATTTTTCATGAACACCTGTGTTATTGTTCTGGTTACTGCATGTATGAGAAAACGATTCGATATAAAAAAAGGAAAATTTACATGTTAACTTTTCATATAATTAAACAGTTGTCTGAATGTTATTGCAGCGATTGTACTACATGACTGATGCTAAGTTTGATAAATTATTACAAGGCCACCAAAACTTGTTAAAATATGTTCATATAAAATATTTGTTTGTTTATATGTTACTTGGAACTTAATAATACTTAAGTCGAAAGATAAACATACCGTCATTAAGTAATGTTACATATTTACGGGAAAAAAGTCAAGGAGTATGAACTAATAAAATATTACACGTATTTTTTAAACAGTTCCGATTTACATGTTTCGTGCGCCATAGTCAAGACACATGCCACAACTTAAATAAATAACAGCATCAAATAAGAGCCAATGGCCTACCTCAGCAATTAAAATTGTGTTTTATCCTGTATACACACTGTTACTGCTGCTGAAATTTTGCTAGTTTTACGCCAACGAAATCTTCCGCATTTATGACATGTTTAATTATGCAAACAACTATACTTTGAAAAAACAACACTTGCTCTCTAAACATTTTAATTTTAAATTTTCGTAATCTTTTTTTTTTTTAAACATGAATTGGAAGAAAACGGCAACTCAATTTTCTGTAGCATCAACTGTTTTATAAAATTAAATGTTATTCATTGGACACCTTACAAAAATGTTCGAGTTTCATTTTCATATCGCAAACAAATGGAAAATTGATAACAGTCTGTAATGTAGCTAAACTTAAAAATTTATGTCAATGTTTTTGCGTTTATTTTGATTATCAATAAAACTGTAATTCGTAAAAGTATGTTAAATGAAAAGTAAGTATGAAGTATTATGTTCAAAATTTATTACAAAAACAAAAAAAAAAAAAAAAAAATCTGGGAATACAGTCAAAGTGACATAATCGCATTTAATCAGCAGTCGGTCGTTACTATTCCTAGGCTTCCTCTGATGTCACTTGATTATATAACCTTTCTTAACACCGTTAATTATAAATGTGTTTAACAACCTAGTTCGGGCTGGTAATATCGGAAATATAATTACAAATGGCTCTCATGATCACAAACCTCGGAAGTAAAAAATATATATATTGCCATAAAATTATAAAAATTAAGATAGAGTTGCATAATGTACAGTAAAATTGCAGCAGTTCCGCAGGTCATGCGACTGCCTACGACATTTATAAAAACCTTCACAGAACTTCAAGTGGCGTATCCAGATGGCTACGAATATCTAGACTACAACATTCAGTACGATATTCTTACACATCTGCGGAATGTTAAGAGTTAGTTACAGTCTAATCACTTACTTCCAACTTCTCTGAAGCCCTGCTATAGTTCTTCTTCCAGGATATTCCTCCGCCTCACGCAAACAAAGCTTAACCGACTGTAGAAAATTACACCAGAGACTACGCACCGCATTCGTGCGCACTAAGCGTAATAATATATTGAATAAGAACTATTTCTTACTACGCACTACCAACACACTTATTTCCTTTCTGTTTTAACAATATTTATTAGAAATAAAATATTATACCTTACTTATAAAATATAAATAAATGTTTAAGTAAATAAAAAATAAACCACGTTTATGTTAAGACAACTATAAAACGCTCCTGATACGTGACACATTTAGTTAATAACCAAATACGTCATACACGCGATGTTCTATCAAAGATTTTACTCAAAAAGTGTGAAGAAACCGTGAATAAAATGCATTATGCAAAACAAGTAGCAGCGCTAATTCAAAATGAATTGCTCCAGTGTCGAACTAAAAGAACATACAGCCTGCAACACATGCAACCAATTACTATAAATCGGAAATAACGGAAATGTAGCGAACTTTCCTGTCAACAAACAAAGCGAGTTTAAAAAATGACTATGAAGTGTAAATGAGATCATCTTTTTTATTGACGAGTGAAAATACCACGAAGTTATTCCATTTAATTTAGTGCTCAGAATGTGTGCACAACAATTTACAATGTTACAATGATGTTTTTAATAAAACTGTTTCAAACGTTTGGCATTTCCATTAGCTCACAATATCAGTTAAATGGGTTCGAGATATCAATCCACTGTGAAACGTTTAAAAACGTGTTTTCATGAATGTATATCAGATTCGCATATTTTATTCAGACTTAAAGAATTTATTAGACGCGAGTAAGTTAAATAAAAAATATTACACAACTGAACTACCAGAACCTGATAATTCTTAACATTTATTATGTACAGATCATGCAAATCAAGAAACTGGGAGGGATTTAAGAGAAAAAGTCTAATAAACAAAAAAAGAATTGTTATATCTACAATGAACAGTGCTGTCATCAGTGAATACTTACAGATTCAAGGAAGACAAATTGTTCAAACTGTTCTATTTGCCTCAAACTTGTAGAGCCATTTACAACGTCTCCAACACGTATGCCAACTTATGAAGACAAAAACAGCAATATTCGTTTTTCTTGGTGCAAACTTTCTGACGCCTGTAACCTGCCGAAAGTTTAGAAACTGCAACATTAGGTAATTCGTAACAAGTTTATCATGTTCGCGATTGAGCATTTTGACGAGGCGAAAGTTTGAGTTCCCGGATCACAGATTTATTGTGCTGACTACTCTGTGAAAAATTCTTGCATGCCCTGCTACAAGTGTGTGTACTGTGCACCACATGCCAGCTGAAATATATGCACTTTTTTTTTTACAGATATTTTCAGTTGAGGCAGCACAAATAGAGGAAACACCGTTCGTCACTAGAGTAACACTGTAAGATGCTAAACAATCATTCAATTCGCTACGCATTTTATTTTCGTCTCCCGGTTTCTTTACGAAGACTACAAATTTGCATATGATGTTAGATGTATCACGAAATTCGCATACGCAAACTCGAGCAGTGAAAGACTGTTCGTGCAAACTAAAAATAATGGCAATAGTACACGTGTTTATCAATAACCATCCGCAGCAAAATAAAATGGTTTTAATGTATTTTAAGTTGTCTAAATTTAAGATAAACTTTCAGAGTTATTATAGTGAATGGCACATACCCAGTAATCGTATTTTACCGTATTTTTAGTAGTTAGATTCTAATAAAAAAATTAACAAATTTCGAAAAATTGTAATTCACGCGTATGTATTTTAAGCTAGGCAGTAATGTATTGCCTACCGGGCAATGAGAAAAATAATAAACAATCCACTCATTGTCATAAAAATGTTCGCACATAGAAATATTCATTGCATTCATACAATATTTTATTGGTGAAATTTAACAGATAAAAGAAAGACTCAAGTACAAATTTTATATATATATATATATAAAGCTGGCAAAGAATCGCCCAAGACCGTTCTACCTGGAGAAGACTATTGACATTCTATCTGAATTCCTAACGCTAAGAGGCCACATCATTTCATGATTGAACTGGCTGATAATATTTGTCAATAAAGATACTGTTCCAACATCTTCGGAACATAGGAGCGTGGCGTCCTTAATACTTCGTCGAACCTGGCTTCACAAACGCCTTAATACGATTTTAATGTCTCAAAAAAAAGAAACCGCGATATTATTTATACAAAACATTTATTATTTCTTGCGGGAAAGAACTTTTATAAATATTTGCACGAGCATGAACTTCGTTTTACGAAGGGCGTCTTCAAACAGTTCAGTGTAATGGTCGGTGAGGAATGAAATTTAGAAAACCAATCTTCTCAGGACCTCTGCGTTAAGGCAGGCGACGGTGTGAAATTATTAATTCTCGTATTCCCGTGAAGATTGTCTCTCGTCACAAATTAAAAAAAAAAATACAACTGAAAGTCTTTATCTCGAATTACATTAAATCGGGTAATAAAAGCATGTGTACTTGCGCGAATGCAAATATAAATCGGTAGGCCGAATAAACAAGCTACCCTTAATGGCAGGTGCATCCTTACGAAGTAGAAAAATCTTTCTTGACTATAGTATTTCACGGTAAAATGAGCACTTTTGAAAGCCCTGCGTTAGATGTACTTGTATGCACGTTGGGTATTCATCCGCCTTATGTAAAATTAACACCGGCAAGGGCCTCATCACTTAATCCATGGGTCGGTCCAGTGGAACTGTGAAATTATAGGAAAAGTAAATATTTTACAAACATGCTCATTTTTACGCTTCGATACATAAAAAATAGAAAGCGAAAGAAATTATTTATGTTATCCCAAATGGTCACCTAACTTTTTATTCGATGTTAAGATATGAAACTACTTTCCATAACGTTAAGATAAGGAACTACTTTCTATCCATCGTTACCAACTTTACTGTACGCATGTAACGCAGTGCGATTGGTAGAATATATGCAGGCAGGAGAAGTGACTTTTTTCGAAGGTTGATTTCAAAAGTGCTCACTATCTCGTGAGCAGCCTTTAAGGCTACTGGGTACGATGGAGCGAACTGCCAAACTAGCTGTACAGTTGTGTATTTCCTTGCATGGTTGTTAGGCCCATCTTCCACTGTGAATTAAAGGGCGGGCTGTGTGACATGCAATACGCGCGCGCGAGATAGAAGGTGCGCGGAGCAAGAGAAAATGGTCCTGTTGATAATGGACTCTTTCCTTACATTACAATTCTGTTGTAGCGCAGACTGCAAGCCCTGCAAACGTAGAATTCCAAGATGTTTCAGTGCTTAACTAAACATTTAGTTTTGATGTTCAGTGTCGCAGAAAAAAGTTAGCGATTTTCGAAAGGAAATTCAAGTCTACTTTTAAAACCTTCTGCCAGAAGAGCGTCAAAAAAAAAAAATTGCACGTGCTTTGTGGGAAAATAGAAGGCAACAGCAAATTCAGTATTTGTGTTCTATAACACGTAGCGTGGTTTGTATTATTAATTTGTTGGCAATTATTTAGTGAACTAGATCTGATGGTTTAAGCGAGTTTAGCGCGCAATAACGAGACAGATCGTACAGCTCTAGTCATATGCGAGATGACTGTCCATATCTGTAACCACCCACGGGTTGCTGATATGCTTACATCATCTTCACAAAAGGAAAGTGGCAAGCGAGTGTAATAGAGTGTTATTTTATCATATTGTCATGCATAAGAGAAAGATTCCTGAATCTTGCGCACTACAGTGAATTACAGGCCGCACTCACAGCAGCCTGCTGCTATTTTTTTTATTCATGTTTGTATTTCGATTTTTATTGTAGTTAAAGTCATCGAAATGATAAAACCAACACAGGGTGCAACAAAAGACGAATCTCGTGTAAAAAGTGTTTAATGTTCAACATCCTTCAAATCACATTGGAAAACGTAGAACTGGCCAATTATAACTTGCGAGTGAAAAGCTCTTAGTCATATTATGTGTGCCTAGCTCTTTCCCTGTGTTAGATCCACGTCTACCTACTCATTAACCCGGGAAACTTTACTGTTTAACTTACAATATCTTTTCTACTACATCACAGATAATGTATAAGTACTTCCTGTATGGATGGCGATTAAATATTTTCAAAAGAAAATTATCGCTATGTTCACTCTTAATTAGAATCAGCGGAATTTCAACTGATTCAGTATTTTCACTGCCTAATCTCTTGTTTTGTCGATTCTGACTAATGAAAAAGTTGTAAAACAACAGGTTCAGCATCAGACAACATTAGTTCGTATATTACACTAGAAAGTACAATTTCGACTAATGAATCCATAATATGAAAACTACAGTTTTATTCTGTAATAAAAATTTTACTACACATCAATAACCATTTAACATGAGCTTATCCTACATTGTAATAGTTTACCACCATTTCCGAAGTAAGCTTTCTACTAATTGTTGTTTGATCGTGTAGTTTATGTTATTTATGTATTTTGGCAACTTATACTTCTATGTAGAGTATGTAAGTTTGTGTATGTATTCATTCCTATTCTTCGATTGTTGTGTGATATTTAGTTTGTAGTAGTTTTCATTTTCACTCTGTTCCTCTCTATGAAGTCACTGTAAATTAAAAAAGTCTCACTTAATTATAAACACTTATTTCTGAAAGCGTTGGGCAAAATGTATCCACAACGCAAGTTAACAATAATAATTACATTAAAATCAATTCTGGACTTCGTTTACCGTGGTCCAGTGATTAGGATGTTAGTGTAATGCTTAAAGTGTGGCCGATTTGAGTCTCACTTGAGTATTCGCTTATTTAATTTTCGTATTTTTTTTTTGTTCGGACATGTAAAAGCAGAATTACATCATGTGAAAAATTACACAATGTTTTGTACATCTTGGTACGCATTTATTCTTTGCTTTTTCAATTTGTCAATTCCATTGCTTCAGCTAGTGAATTTAGTTCACTGATACAATTTGTAGTTATCTAGAGGTTCTTGTTGGAGCAGTTTCAACAAATTTAATCAGAGAAATCTCACTTTCAGTCAGTGAATAGCCACTGATTCCATTTTAGAGTCAACGTTATTAAAAGATTTCCATAGCGACAAGAATGTTATTAGAACTAATTTCCAGCGGTGGAGATTTTTAACATGCCAAGTAATGTTATATTTTCCTTGCGTAAGTAAGTAATAAAAAAATGGAAAGTTTTTTTTTGGCAAGTTTGTTACTTTAAATACAGAAAAAAATTGTTACACTGGTACTATCATACGCGTACAGAATATTGCATTAATTAAGTTAGTTTCTTAAGTTAAACAAGTATATAATCCTTTCTTAAGTTTATTATAACTAAACAAATCAGTAACTTAGTTGCTTTTTTTGGGAAACAAAAATGTACAAGTTAATTGGTTAACAAAATTATAACTTACAGCTGAACAAAATTACAACATTTAATTACCCATTGTCCACCAAAGTGAGTTGCTGTTAAATCAACTACACATTTTTTTTTTTTTTGCTGGAATTGTTGTATGACAAATTGCAGGAGCGTAAGAAACCACTATTTTTGATGCATTGAAGTCACTAAAATGTGGTTAATGTTTTGCATTAGATATAAAATAAAAACTAATGTATTACTTTCAGGTTGAAAACTAATGAGAAACTACCAACTACAGTCTCGCACTTACTAGACCCAAATAAAACAGCGTCGTGTTGTTTTGAGAGCTGTCGTGAAGATGACGTATCAAGAAAATAATATCTGTCAGGTAACCACATTTGTCAAACAAAGCTCATACCAGAAAAAATAAAATCTGAATCTTAAAAGTTTAATGGGTTTTTTTTTTCCTTTAATTTTTGTGCATCCCTGTTAAAGCTGCTTTCAATGCTCTGCAAGCGGTATATGAAATACCCCAGGAAATCAACGATGAGCAACACACTATAAATTTTTGTGCTCTGTAAGTATTTACAACGAAATATTTTGTAATAAAGAACTATGCTTATATATGATCTGTGTTGTGGTAATGCAGTCAACACTTTAGGGGAAATTACTAAAGCTTACTAAATCATAAAAGTGGTTAGGAAAATGTTTTATTTTCCCAATGTAAATATAACCACATCCAGGCGCCAGTCTTTATTCTCAGATAAAGACGAATATTAAAGACTGGTTTCAAAAATGTACTACATGAAAATTCATTTGAATAAAAGAATGGAATAGTTGTGTGTTGAGAGGCGTCACAAATTAACATATTATCAGTGTAAAATAAATAACCCTCTCAGCCATAGTTTCTACACTACACAAAGCGAGAATTTGCATTTCACAAGATTACACTTTAATTGAGAAAAGAAAAGACAAGACAAGACAATGAACCCTGACATATCATCAAAAAATACTTATATTAATATTTAAAAAAAAACAATACTCAAACACTATTCAGAAAACTGCTGTTAGTAAACGTAATTTGATAAAAGAGTTTACTGCATTTACTCTATCGTTTGACTATGATTACGTCTCAACATGTGTAACAGCGTAACAGCAATAGGAACTACATGAGCACTCATTAATTTTACTTGAACTTCTGTTAAATGCCCAATTTTGCAGTTACTGTCTTCACACTTAAAATGATTAAAAAATTTGTACATTTAATGCAACGAGTCTTTTAGAGACTTCCGGGGTTTGATGAAGGAAGCCAAATTAGTTTCTTGTAGAAAATTAAAATACATATGGTACAATTTTGCTATTTCATTTATCAGTTCTGTAATATTCCCAAATAACATGTCTCGCGTAAGATCCTGCGTGGATAGAATATAAATACCAGATTAGATCTTACTTGAAGTCAGGGCGTCGTTCTGGGATAGCTGGCACACAACTATAGCGGCAGATATTAAAGTCGTCTCCGCACAGAACTCCAAACGAACAGCTGCAGTTCCCGAAGAAGTCGCGAAGCCTCTCCTCGTACGGTAATCGCCCCACATGGCGCAGGTTGTAAGGTCAAATAGACGTTTTCACACAACCACTTCCTAGTACATTGTGGCTTGTAACGAACCGCCATGTCAGAAGCCGGAATCATCATTCCTTTCTCTTCATAGCGATTCTTCTCTCACGCAATTTCCTTATCACAGATACGCGACCGTTGGCAACAATTGAAAAACATTTTCTGGCAAAAGACAATTTAAAAGTTCTTATTTTAACTCCAAGATTATATTTTATTTGAGCGTGAAATTATTAAAACAGGTTACGTTTAAGTTTGATATTTTCATTAAAATCAGTTTCTAAATTGTTGCCTGCAGTGTTATATACGCCTTAACTATTGTTTCTCGATAGTACATTCTGGCGCGAAGGAGAACAGTGTTTGTTAAGTAGGACGACCATAATAATTAATATGGTTGTACATAAAATATATTTTGGTATAGTGGTACTAATATTATTAAACATTTTAAATATTTATTTAATGGACATTCATTTCAGTGTAAACATGAAATGGGCGAAATGGATGTGCATTTATTATTACTTCTTCTTTATTATATACAACCAGCTTGATAAAAAGGACTTTCTGAAGCATCAAAAAATAAATGCTTAGTTTTGTGTAAAAATAATTCTCATTAAATGGTATTTTCAAACATTTAAATAAGTAAGTTCAAGAAAATATTTTACAGTGCTACGAAATACTGCCCAAACACCAGATACAGTCTTTTTGGGTCAATTGTAATACAAAAGCCCTATACACGTGTACCCGAAAAAAGTATTCGTATATAATTTTAGTTGTATTAGAATTTGCGACGTACAACGCATGGAGAACAATGCTGTGCGATTATGCGTGTAGGACAAGTTGCCTACGTCGTAGGCTCGCGACACTGACTATTACACACGCAGCGTCGCGTACTTCCTTCCTATGCAACTTGTCCTACATGCGTGATCGCACCGCCTCGTTGTACAGGCGTTGTACGCGGCAGCTTTGAACACAGTTGAATGTTACAAAACTATTTTTTCTGGATGTAAAGTGTATAATGATTTTATATTACAATTGGTCCAACAAAATTACGTCTGGAGTTTGGGCACTGAATTTTCAAAAATCCTGTATTCATTCTTCTTTCATATATCATACAAATGGTACTTTTCGGACAGTTTCGTTACTGTGTACACTACCTTGTAATGAGCTCTGCAAGTTATACAGTCAATCTACTGGAAGCCAGTCTTCCTGTACCACAAGGGCGCAAGCCTACAGCCACGGTGTTTAAACCGGGAAGAAATGTTCAAGAGTGTTTATTCTCAATTGACCAAATTTTAACGATAACCATTGCGAACAAAAACATAATATTATTCGTGACATTTTTTAAATAATTCGTGCACGTTAAGAAATCTTGCAAATGTTACGTTAAGTTTTTTTCTCAAATTTAACATTGAAATTTACATTTCCCCCAAAAAATAAATAAAAATGAATCAAATCTGTTGAGACCTTCTTAAATTCTCTGAGGAAGTTGCATTTTATTTCTGTTTTGAAAAGTTATCTTTGAAACTGATGCATTGAGTAGGAATTTATATAACACTGATTCCCGTAGCCAAACTGTGCGACTGCAGGCTTGGTAGGCAAAACACTTACAGATTTTCTCGGTAAACTGAGCACTTTTGAAAGCCCTTCTTAAGATCTACTGGCATTCACATTCCATATACTTCCGCTATATGTAAAATTAACATAGCCATGGACTTGGTCGCTTTATTCATGCGTCGGTCAATTAAAACTGTGAAATTACTATATAGTACATATTTTACTACTTTGTTCATTCTTACTCTTATATGCATTAAAAATACAGAAAGAACAACAAATAATTTCGATATCCTCAAATGTTTGCCTAACAGTTTTAAACCAACGTGAAGACATGGAACAATTTTCTCTCTGTCGTTACCAACTTTACAGGGCGCATATCATTCAGTGCGACTGTTAAAATACATGCAGGTAGTGGCAGTGACATTTTTCATAGGTTGATTTTAAAAGTGCTCTCTTTACCGTGAACAGCCTTTAGTACAACATTGGCTGCAAAATAAGTGTTCGCGCGTATACGAGTACCTCAGTAAATAAATGTTCTAGGACTAGGCTACAAATTATTTTTTGCAGGGAAGATAAGAGAAAATTATCATCAGTCGCGGTTTTTTACCTTTATCCTATTAAATATATTCAAAGAAAAAATATTGTGGAAATGGTTAAAATATATTGTTTTCAGGTAGTGTTTTCTTGTGCTGGTTCCTTAACGCAAAGAAGCAACGCTCAAATTGGCGCCTATAGATTAATCCACTCGCCATCATATCGCGTGTGAAATATCTTACTGTTTCAGATCTAATTAGCGAGCAAGTCATATTCCCAGGAATGCTTATTGCAGCTTGGGAGGGCCTATCACAATGCTTCCTTACAGGCAGACGTTACCTTTAGACTTTTACAAGTTCCTTCTAGGCATTTCCCTTAAGCGGCCTGCCTTTAATCCATTCACGATTACTTCACACTTTTCTGAAGCCCTGCTAAAGTTCTACTTCTAGGATATTCCTCCGCCACGTATAAACTAAGCTGACCAAAGTCTATAAAATTGCACCAAAGGACAGCCCATCGAATTCGTGCGCTCTCAGTTGTAATAATATTTTTCATGCGAACTATTTCGTACTAAGGCGCTACCAACACCCATGTTTTCACTGTTTACATTCAAATTTACTATAAATGAAATATTATAATTTATAAATAAAATATACTTGGATTGCTGGCAATCCTAAGTTACTTGACACGTCGTGTATAGCAAATATTATCTTGATAAAAACAAGCTTTGTACCAAGACCGGCCGGTTTTTGCTATCGTTACTTATTGTTGCCGCTTGGTAACATTACGGACGGCTAGGGACCTGCAGAGTTCGCGTTATTTAGTAGCTGCAGACTAAACTCCAAGACATTGCACGCTTGCTTGTCTTCTGCCATTGGCCGAAAACTTGTGTGGGGACGCTCTGTCGACGCTTTCAGCCAGTAGTTACAGCTCAACAGTTGAACAATCAATCTACAGTGAAGATAACACGCAGGTTAGTGACGCTGTACAGTTGGCGGTAGTCGATGAAAATAATAACTGTTATTATGCAGTAATAGGGCAGTGAAGTCTAGCATGGTACCAAATAATAACACGAATTTTCTCCGTCTCTACTGATGGCTTTAGACTTGTAACTGTATAGCCCCTGTGACACTGTCAAATTTTCCCGTCAAACTGCTTTCAATAAGTTTGCTCAAATGAAGTTGGACAGTTATGACGTCATCGAAACGTCATAAACGCCGCCATATTTGTCTGAAAAAAAAATTGGATGCCTTCAGTTTCCATCCGACATTTGAAAATTGAACCGGTTCTAAAATTTATTTGATGTTTGACGGTCTCAGCTAATCAGAATCGTGCACGACAAATATGGACGCCAAGAAACTTTAAAATAACCAACAAATTGCTGGAAACGAAGTAGATGGTGAAGATAATTAATTTATGTAGAAGCTGTCTGGGCATGAATGCTATTTTAATTGAATATTGCACAAAATATTACCAACTCAGAGGCATTAATTTTCACTGTGCAGGAAAAATCTCAGATAATCAAAACTTGAATTTGGTAAATAAATGAAAATAAATTACAGCATTTGTTACGTTTCTTCCTGTAACGTATTGCAAGGAAAAACAATTAAAATTAGATTCTGCCAGTAAAAAAATTTGACCGTGTAACACGTTTTCAAACACATTAACGATTCTATGATAAAACTTGTTGGAAGGAAAAAATTTGACGGCCGTATTGTGTCTTCAAATTTTATTGTCAAACATAGCTGAAGGCGAAAATTTGACAGTGTGATAGGGGCTTAAGCTTACAATCTCAACGCTTAAGCTCTCAAACGTCGCAAACGTTTGATACAGCAAACACTGTACTGTTTTTTTTTCAAACTGGAGTGCTGCTATGCTATCTTAACACAAGGTGACATGTTTAGATAATATCTGTCTGATAGTAAACTCAGCGTTTTCTCTAACAACTTGTTGTTTGATTAGCGCAAAGAAACAACATATTTCCCAATAGTTTGGTGTTTACGGGATTTCTTTGTTCTTTTCACACCAGTGACTCGATAAATAACTTATATATATATGCCTGTTGACTGATATTCATAATTTTTTTAAAGCTATCAAATCGACGGTAAATACTAACCTGACTGAAGGGCTCCGTTTACCAGGTCGTATTACACGTGTGCGCGAAGTAAGTGCTGGGGCGTTAAAGGCGGCATTAAGGACGTGGACAATTTGCCTCATCTGCAAAATTTAATGCTAGAATAGCCAGAGGTTAAACACTTACTTAAGGAGAACCAAGTGTTTGATTTCAGAGAAACTGCAACGTACAAATGCTCTCACTTCAATAAATATGTTATCAGAAACAAAACTTCGTTTTAAAATAATTTTTTGTAGTTTTTACGAATTCAGATTTTAAATTTGAAATTCTTATATTTACGCTAAAAATCAAGATGAATGTTATTTTTCAAATAATTCTGTATATTTGATGAAGTTATCATCAACATAATTTCACGAAAACATAAAATATCCTCAAAAGTAATGAACCATATTTTTTTTTCTACGGAACAGCCTATGTTCAATGCTACGTACCGCAATCGTGCGCACTCAGCATAAGAACTGTTTCTTACTAGGCTATTCACGGTAAAATGAACACATTTGAAAGCCCTGCTTAAGGTCTACTTGTATTCATGTTGTGTATCATTCCGCCTTATGTAAGATTAACATTGTCATGGGCCTCATCACTTTATTCATGCTTCGGTCAAGTGAAACTGTGAAATTATTTAAAAAAGTAAAAATTTTTACAAATCTGCTCATTTTTACACTTTGATGCATTAAAGAAACAGAAACAGAAAGAAATAATTTAAATCATCAGAAATGGTTACCTAACACTTTTTATTCGACGTTAAGTTACGGAACTACTTCCCATCCATCGTTACCAACTTTACTGGACGCATGTCACTCAGGGCGCCCGTTGAAATATATGCAGGTAGGGGCAGTGACTTTTTTCTTATGTTGATTTCAAAAGGGCTCACTTTATAGTGAACAGTCTATATACATTATTACTACTACGGCCGGCGTACTCCGGCTCGTAATGAAACGCTCTCCCGGAGCCCGGACACATCAGCCGTAGACTTGGCGTGTTGTCCTCTATTCACTCGTCCCGGATCTCGTTGCAGCCGCTCGCGGATCGATACCTGTCGTGGCCGGCGCCTCGACATCTGAAACCGCCCGCTGATTGGTTAGCCCCGTATAGTCCATCATTCATGGATAATTATAACTTTCCTGAATCCCTGCTAAAGCACTGCTTTCAGGCCAGTTCTTTGCCTCATATCAACGTCACTGCCGGATTTTAGGAAGTGGGAATCGTGCCGGACGATGCCGCTGGTCGTCGGGTTTCCTCGGGGATCTCCCCCCCCCCCTCGTACACTTGCATTCAGCGCGCTGATCCCCATTCTCACCTCATTTCGCCCTCATCGGATCTCAAGATCTCGTTGAAGAACCACCCAAATCTCTCAACTCAACAGCCTCATGCTAACAAAGACTAACCGAGTATATTAAATTACACCAAATGGACAATGCACCGTATTCGTGCGTACAGTATTTTCAAGCTAAAGTATGCACTTTTTGAGGCCCTGGTAATTTTTTCCTTGCAGCCATATCTTATTCTTAAATCACCATCTTAATACATAATGCCATGTCAGTAATAATCACGGCGTGTGTATTCCAACGTACTCGGAAGTTAACGCCTAAGGCTAAAATAAAATATGAAATATATTTATTGACTGTTATTCCAAACGACAGGGCATTCAAAAGTGCTTACTTTACAGCGAATAGCCCATACTCACTTTAATAATATTTTGCATAAGAAATATTTCTTAACCAGGCATTACCAACGCACGAATTTTATAACTGTTTTGTTCGTATTAATTAGGAATAGAATATCATAATTAGTAAATAAAACGTAAGTAAACGTTAATTTAACCAAAACAAAAAGTACTTTCGTGTTAATAGAAGTTTAAAACGCTTGCGATACGTGAAATATTAAGGAAACACCCAAACGCGTCATACATGAGGTAATTTTTCAAAGGTTTGATTCAAAATGTGTGACTGCGAATAGACTATAATGTACCTCCGTACATACAGCAGCTGTATATTTCTATAAACTACAGATGAGGTAGAGCGCTTATTCGTCCTCTGCGCATGTACCCAACATTGACCTACCTCAATCACACACAACTGTCAAAGTCACGTGGTCAATACTGATATCTTTATGTTTAAATGACAAGCACTATTGTATGAATAAAATACTTTTACCGGTTTCAGTTTAATCAAACTCCATTACAAATTGGTTAGGGGAAGTATACATGCACCTCAAAGAATTTGTTCACAAATAAGTTTTCTAACCTAAAATCCAAACGATAGCGTTTTCGCTAGACGTGTTGACAGAAAAGCAGTTCGATGTCGGTACACGGAGAAAGGTTGCGCGCAGCCAGCGAGACCATTTAACCTCATCTGATCATTTAACCTCATCTTTAGTCTATGCATATTTCGATCACGCTTCGCAAAATAACGAGAATTCTGTTATCTCCAGAACTAAGGCCACCCCTGTTAACGGAGAGGATGTTATGTAAAGATATTTTTTTTAACATCCAACGTAATCAATGAAATCTGTCCACGTATTGCTTTTATTCCTACAAAAATTGGCAAAGAATATTTATATGAAATTACGATTAACAAAAAAATATTATTAAGCTACAAAAGTAAATTGAGCTATATAGATTGAATTCTTAAAAGCTTCAATTCGAATGTGTGTTTTTTTTTTTTCAAACAAAACAGCACAAGGTGTTATATGCAGTACGCCGTGACCATCGTTTGCTGTACAAGCCGCTTTGGAAATTCTGTACGCAATAACACCAAAATATACTCTGATGTTGCAAGAAGACCTCGATTTCCTTTCCTATGCCAAAAAAAAATTACGGCGCAGACTGCTACTAGTTTTGCTTGCAATTCTGCTGTGGTTTCAAAACTTTGGAGAACAAAAAAAAAATGATTATTTAACGTTCGTGCCAGAAACAAATCGTATGACTTGTAGGCAACTTTACTAAGTTTTTCTGCCCATCATCCAACTACCAAAATGTGGTCTTCGCAGATCAGATATATTTCAAACGAAACAAGAAGTAATGTTATTATTTTTTCTTTATTTTGAAGTTTGTATTTCACTGCTCGAGGAAATTTTAGAATATGATCCATGCTCCAGAAAACGCCTAAAATCACTAAGAACTGTAAAGTGTCTAACAGGTGAACGTTAGAAAAATAATAATTTGTTTCCTTTCTCATGACAAAGTAGTATTAAAAGCTAGGTTTTTCGCAACTTTTATAGGAAGGAAATTTTAACTTAAGAACTCAACTGTTTGAAATATCTAGACTGGATAAAATAAGTTCAAACAGTATGTATCATAAAGTTTTTAATAATTGGAAGGGCGTATCTTCCAAGTACAAAATCTCTCATGGAGCTGCTCGTTTACTTACACTTCTGTGGTGGATGTAAGCAAAACTGAATCAACTGAATTCTGGACAAAGGAGCATTAAAAGAGGCAGCATGCAGCTGTGTTGTGTGGTCATCAAACAAAAAAAAAAAAAAAAAAAAGGATGCCTTGCTCTAAATTCGAAGAAATGTCGTATTATGCCTAAATTGATACGGAGAGTTTGGATGTAATCTGTACAAACAGAAAATCGCGGATAAATGACTCTGTCTCAAGGAAAAATTGACTTCGCACTATAGTTTTCAAATTAATGTAAAGTGTCATGAAATGCCGCATTGATGTCAGCTTTGAATTGTTACTAATTTATTGTTGTGAGGGCTTTTGAAGTGGGGTAAAGTTTACGTATTTTCTAAATGTTGGTTATTGCTTGATGTCGGGGCAATTAGATCGGCTGGTGTGTGCTAGTGTTTATGCATAATAATTTCCGGACCAAGTTTTCGTGCGCGATGTTCATGAGTGTAATTCGGAATGCACCTCAGACCAGTGTTACTAATCACTAGAGACGTGCACAAATTCGCGTTATTATTCGGGGACTCGTTAGTCTTTAAACACGCGTAACTGTGCAATACGTCTGTCGTTGGAGCATAATGCATCTGACACGCCCTGGGTAACTCTGCGCCAATAAATGAACACTTCAAAATTGTGCGCCTCAACCACGCGCAATTCAGTCAGAAAGGGCGTGGCTTCACATCTATACAGCAGCCAATGGAGAAACGACGTCAGCTCCAGTGCAGATAGTACTGTGAAGTTTAGCCTGATGTCGAATAATAACGCGAATTTAGCGTGTCTCTAATAATTACTGAACCAGCCTCCAGCCCATCATTTGCACACGAAAATATCAACACACACACACACATATACGCGCGTAAGAAAATCCGGCAGTCTCTGACTGTTCGAGCCACTATCCGTCTTATGAAAGATAATTCACAAATTTACGTCCACTTGCCACACATGGCAGCAAAACGTCGGAACGTTCTGCCTCTGTACACTCATTTTTTCTGTGAATATGCTGTAGTTTAAACTTATTCATTAACATGTTGGGGAAAAATTATATCTTCTATTGGGCAAATGCCAGTCGCGTGTGCTACAGATTCGAATTCAGGATAAAAATAATGGTTTTTAATTCAAGATAGTTTGTACAAATATATTCGAAATCAACGTTAAATTAATCCACAAATAATCTAAGCAATGCTACAAAAAGCTAATTTCACTCTTGCTATAACCACGCGTGGAGTAATACTGCGGGGCAGGAAAAAAAATGTTTACCCTGTTTATTCCAGCATCCACTTGCGCAAACATCTCCCAAAGTAAACAAATGCGTAATGTAATCTGCTAACAACTGCGGTGAGGAAATTGCGACCAATGTAACTAACGGGCTTGTTTATTCAAATGATATTTTGGGTTCGTCAAGAGACTATAAATTCTCTCATCAGGTAGCGCCACGTAAGATATTTATTCTCGCGGTAAACAGAATAATACTACAGGTGATATTGCAACTGGTTACCAGGTTGGCTCACGTGAAATGAAAATCAGTCTGACTAATAAGGTAAATATTCTTTTATCATCGTCGAAACTTAAAATTAATTCTCTGGCTTTGACTACTGTACTAAGTTTAGCGTTGCAAAAATTGTCTGTTTCTTGGAATCATATTTAAATATCAAGCAATTTTAATTAGATTTGACTACCATACATTGAAGGGGGTTTCTGTCTGTATTTAATTACAAGTAAAACAAATTCACAAACGCGAAATATTATTTCTTCTGATTTCACAAGCAAATGTAAACACACAATCTATATTTTTATAACTAGCTACGCAATATTTATATTACTTATAAAATTCCATAAAATTAATAAAAAAAAGTTTAACCAACATTGTGTTCTGAATGACTACATCGTATGTACAGGGTGGATATGAACTGTACCGATAAATTTCGTGAGGTGTTTCCTCATAAAAAAATAGGTCGAATATGTATATACACAACATGGGGACTAGGATTATTCTGAAAGGGGTGAAAACCGCCCTTGAAAGTTGTAGTTGAAGCAGATGTTTTTTGCTAGCAACACAGTCAGAATGTACGATAAATGTCTGATATTCTGGATACTGCAATATTAAACGTCGAAATACAACTCACAAAAATATAGACTCCAATATCAACCCGCATCCATGAAAAGTGAGGGGTTGACAGCACATTTGTGCAAATAAAAATGTAACTTTTTCACTTTGTTTGTTGTTTCCTGTGGATCTGTAATACACGGTACAAGGTGAACAAAACTTCCGTCTTGTGTTTAAGCTAAATTCCGCAAAGTGTGTGAGTGTATGTGTGTGTATAGAGAGAGATGCAGAGAGAGAGAGAGCGAGAGAGAGCGGGATAGGAGGGCTTTATCAACTGCATAGATAGTAAAAATTAGATTTTCGCAAAATTCGGAACGAAAAAAGATTTTTATGTGACGAGAAGTTACAACGAGAACAAAACATGGTGAACATATTACGTTATGTAGAGGCTGTTTACGATGGAGTGAGCACTTTCGATATCAACCTTAGAAATAAATCACTGCTCCTGCCTATATTTGAACAGGCGCTCTGAGTGACATCCGTCCAGTAAAATTGGTAACGATGGATGGGAAGTAGTTCTATTTTTTAACGTCGAGTAAAGAGTGCTGGGTAACAATTTGTGATAACTTATATTATTTCTTTCGCTTTATGCCTTTTTTAATACATCAAAGTGTAAAAATAAGAAATTTGTAAAATATTTACTTTTCTAATAATTCCACAGTTTCACTTGACAGACGCATGGATAAAGTGACGAGGCCCATGGTATTGTTAATTTTACATAAGCCGGAATGATACACAACGTGCATTCAAGTAGATCTTAACCAGGGCTTTCAAAAAGTGCTCATTTTACCGTGAATAGCCTATAGTTAGCCCAGTTCTCCTACGAAAAGGAAACATGACAGTAGCTAATTTTCTCTCTCCCTCTCGCCCACTGAACCGCATTTGTAAATCAATTTTATATCCAAGTGTCGGCAATGCGCCCCTGTTAGAAGAGTTCAAGATGACGAATATTTCAAATCAGGTTTTGAGGGAATCCTACACATCTATAAGATATCAACAATGATTCAATCAAAACAGCAAAATAATAAAAACCAATTTGTGTGACGCAGTTATGACGTTTATGATAAAAAAATTTTGCTTCAAACATATTTCTTAAAGTTAATTAAACACCATTGCTTGATTGAGTAAATGTTTGCTGACATCAAAAGAATGCGCAGAGCATTTTCGTCGAAACATTTAGTTCGCCTTCTTTTAAAGGCCGACTCTCACCTTTTTTTATTTTTTATTTGTACTTAAGTAATAAATACGAATTGCCAAGAAATATATTTATTGCATTCTGGCGACAATAACAATTTTTTTTTTTAGCTGTAGCGAAATATTTTACCTGGGTCCCATTTTGAAATTTGTTTGCTATAAGGTGAAAATTAGAATTGTTGTATTTCCTTTTATTGTAATTTTGAAAACTAATCTCCTCATTCGTTTCGTATTTATTGGACCAGTAGTATAAGTTAAAATATTTTTTTTTAAAAATCCTGAAATACGCAATGAATGTTAAAGAAAATCTGTGCATCTTTCCCGCCGCTTTGTTATACGTTGACAATCTACGTCACCACCCGCTCCCACCACAAAGTTCTCGGTAGCTCAGTGGTTCACATAATGCTGTGGTGGGTCCCTAACAAAGGCCATGGCCGATTCTTCCCCCATTCCTTCCCTAATCCCTCTTCAACTTCCACCGTCTCTAATGACCTCGCTGTCGACGAGACGTTAAGCCCAACTACCCACAATTTCTAAAACGGCGACAGACTTGTTTACGTAGGTTATTGCAGAATTACGCCAGCGCTATAAATTCGCAAGACTACGCAATAATGGACGCTTCGTGATTTTTTTTATAACGTTTGTAGAATTTCTTGGCCGAGGTAGGTTGTATACTGTGCACCTGTTTACCGTATCGCCATTTTCTTCCCCTTTCTCCACTCTTTCTACTGCAGGTTTAGGGCCATTTCACGGACTGCGCAGCTGCTGCGCAAGACCTTATTGCACGCTACTCCTAAATACCCCTTCAGGAGTTGTCTGGAAAACCCCGGGCGTATTTCCCGACCGTAATTTCCGTCCCTGGAATTCTCGCCGTTCATGCACCCGCAGAAAAGTAAATCTTAATTCCGTAATCTCGCCCCTGGAGCCACGCCGCTTGAACAAGCATTCAAAGCCGGGCGGCCAGGGCTCGTTTATGAGCGCTTCGTATGTAAATGTGTCAGCTTTACTTTGAAACGAAGCCCTGCATTTCTTCAAGGTACTGGTGGCGTAGGTGGGAATTAAATTATTAAGCGGTTCAGAACACTGGAAACTGTGGCCGGTTTCGGGTTTTTCTGGTGTAAAAATCCTGCATGGAAATTTTGGTATGAATAATTATGAGGAGAGGAATAAAAAATGTTCAATGATACAGAGTGTTTCGTAATTTATGTTACAGACTTTGGGAGGTGATTCCTTATAGAAAAACATTACGAAGATGCAGATTGACTTATGTCCGGAAACGACGTCTGAGTGGAAAACACCCCCAAAGCTGTGCTTCAAAAATAATTTTTATTAAATAAAGTGGAAACTAATTAATATTAACTTAAGATGTTTAAATATTGTAACGTACTATCACTTTTTTGCCATTTTATTTAGTAAAAAACTACTTTTAATGCCTGACTTTCGGGAGTGTTTTCACCCCTTAGACGTCGTTTCCGGACATACGTCAATCGGAATTTCCATAATGTTTTTTATAAGAAATCACCTCCCAAAGTCTGTAACATAAGATACGAAACATTCTGTACATTCAAAGCGCGGTTTAAATGGAGTTACAGGATGCTCACCGTTGACTGAGCACTTTCGAAATCAACCTTCGAAAAATGTAATTTCCCCTACCTGCATATATTTTAATAGGCACATCGATTGGCATACGCCCAGTGAAGTTGGCAGCGACTGAGGAAAAAGTAGTTCCATTTCTCAACGTTATTAGGTGAACATGTGATAGTAATGAAATTATTTCTTTCTCTTTTTCGTTTTTTAAGTTCATAAAAGGATAAGAATGAGCAAATTTGCAAAATATTTACTTTCCTAATAATTTCACCATTTCACTTGACCGACACGTGAATAACGTTATTCAGCCCATGGCAATGTTAATGTTACGTATGTCGGAAGAATATACTAAGTGCATGCAATTAGATCTTATGCAGAACTTTCAAAAGTGCTCAGTTTGCCGTGAAGATCCTTTAATTACAGTAAACATAAATTTAATTTATTAATCATTTGGTGTTATCATTCTCTAACGAAGATGATATAAACATAAGTGTTATGAATAGAACAGCATCGAAAGGAATAACAGGAAATGTTGTGCATAAGGGTGTTCATTAGCAAAATATTAATTATTTTATATTTGAGCCAAAAATATTTCAAATTGGAAACGTTACGAGCGATGACAGTTCCCTTAAGAAAATTATTAGGTTAAACCGTTTTTACATGATTACATATCAATAATTTAGTTTTTTAAATTTTTGAATTTGCCTGTAATAAAAATTAACTCGCACGAATAAAATGTTTTCCAAAGGAAAAATATGCAAGCCCCATATCAAGATGTCTTCGTAATCACACAGAGAAATGTTTGTGTTAATTTTGTAGGTGTTGAATACGAGTTTATTTTTTTTTTTTTTTTTTTTTTTATGCATCTTCCTGAATTTTCGCAAGACAATTTTTGTCAAGCCCATTTCAAAATGAATACGGACGATGACCTTCAGCTACCTTAGTTGAATTTTTTTATCATTAATTTTTTTTTACTTTGAGAACCTCGGTCCTATTTTTTTTTTCTGCTTGAGGCTAATGGCATCATGTGCGATTCCTGCAAGTTGCATATTATATCTTCCGTCGCTTTGAAGACAAGCTCGTCGACAGATGAGCTGCTGTGTGCGGATTATGCTGGACCCTACTCTCGAACTAATAGTCCGGTTCAACAAGCGTTAGAACATAGTGAAGGAGAAAATCGTGCAATCCTATGGTTATTTATTTATTTTGTAATTTTTGTACCTTCGAAAATATTGCGTGTTGGACGATTCCGCTGGTCGGCGGATATTCTCAGGGACCTCCCATTTCCCCCGCCCTTGCATTCCGTCAATGCTTCACACCTCACTTGGCCCCATCGGCTCTCAAGACCCGTTGTTACGAGTCGCCCAAAACTGTCAACGAAAATATGAACCGCGATTTAAAAAATTTTGTTATTGTGTGAGCGCATTTCACGAACAGAAAAATTTGCTCAGAATGCAGTCACATAATTTATATTTTAATTTACTGGACTTATAAACGTCCCATAAACTTTAGAACATTAAGATTTAGGCCCTATATCTAAGAACGGTACTTGCATCTGTGAATTATCAAGAACTTGAACGCAAATCCCGTGGACCGTAGGCAGTATATAAGTGCACGCAATGGAGCGTAAACTATTCTGTAGTAAAATGTGTACATTGTGTATGTTCACTTATTTGCGGCAGAATATGAGAAATGAAATTAGTTACAACAAATTTGCTTCGTCGATTCGCTACAGTAGGATTTTCAAAACAATCATAATACCCAATTCATATGCGTTTTAAAAACCAAAACCATTACTTATGAACTAGTAGTTATCACAGAATTATGTTTTAGTGGCTTTCGAGGGAATATAGACTAGTTCGATTTCGTTGTTTCGCTTCTGGCTAAGCGCCTCAAAAGTAAACTTATACAACAATTTCACTTAATTTATAGCAAAAAATATTAGGTCTCAAATCACCGGTTACCTTAATAAGAAATATGCCAGTGGTGCCAAATTATACCCGTATATGCGTATATTCTGCAGTTATTCTATTTCCTCCTTTAACCTAATTCCCTAATTACAGCTTAAATTATACAGTGTGGATGATGGGTACGTTTTGATATAAACAAAAGTTTTTTGATCCATCAGTCGGTTATATATAAATATAAAAGTACTTCAAAAGACAATCCTTTGCATTTGAGGTTCCAATCCAGCCACAGGTGTGAGGTTATATTACTATTTTTACATTCATTGCAGATACCATACAATATTCAGACTTTTGAGATATATTATTGTGAACTAATTGTTTAAACTATCGGGACCTTGCTGAAACTACGTCGTTTGAATCGATTATGTATTACATGTATATAATTACCATCGTTAATTTATCGCGTATCATAAAATAATGATGATGAGACTAGGCGTAGCTTTAGTTGCACATGTAAAATAGTAAAAATGTCGAAAATTTGCCACTGCTTGATTTCATTACAAGCTCTACTTATATGTACGTGTAGCTTATATCCAGTGATTCAAAATCAATGCAAATTTTAATGGAAGGTTAATGCGAACACTTTTCCGCTTTATTATGACCGGAATGTGATCGGCGTGTGTGCCACTCAAACACAAACTTGCAGCACACCATGAAGATCCCTGTCGAGACTTAGAGCCCGGAGCTTATGATCCGAATGTAACGCCTGAGCGATTTCAGCCTTGACAGTTGTCAAACGATTCCTACATTAGTTGCTAGTGTAGGAATCGTTTGACAACTAAGGTCCGAATACAAATATTCGCAACCCAAAAATATTTTTAAAAAATATGTCTATGCTGCTTTTTCTCGTATTTGCTATTAAAGACGGTTCACGATAAAGTGGGCACTTTTGAAATCAACCTTAGAAAAAAAATCACTGCTCCTACCTGCATCTATTTTAACAGGCGCACTGAGTGACACGCGCCCACTAAAGTTACTAAGGATGGAGGGGAAGTAGTTCCGTATCTTAACGTTAAATAAAACGTGGTAGGTAACCACTTGTGATAACTTAAATTATTTCTTTCGTTTTATGTTATTTTTTTTAAATATATCGAAGAGGAAAAGCGAGCAGATTTGTAAAATATTTACTTTCGTAATAATTTCAGTTAAACTTGACCGACGCATGAATAAAGTGACGAGACCCATGACAATGTTAATTTTACATTAGGCGGAAGAATACACAACGTGCATACAAGTAGATGTTATGCAGGGCTTTCAAAGTGATCATTTTAACATGAATAGCATATAGTCTTGTCCTCCTATATTAGAGGTACCTTAAATTTTTTGTCTCCTGAGACGCGCTACGTTAAAGTCACCTATAGACTGTTCACAGTAAAATAAGCACTTTTGAAAGCCCTACTTAATATCTACTTGCGTGCACGTAGTGTATTCATCCGACTTGTGGTCATTTAACATAGCCATGGACCTCGTAACTTAATTTATGCGTCGGTCAAGTGAAATTGTGAAATTATTAGACAAGTAAACATTTAAAAAAATCTGCCCATTTTGACGCTTCGATGCATAAAAAAACAAAGAGCGGAAGAAATAATTTAAGTTTTCACAAGTGGTTACTTAACACCTTTTGTTCTACGTTAAGATATGGAACTACTTTCCCATCCATCGTTACCAACTTCACTCGGCTCATGTCACTCAGCGTGCCCATTAAAATATATGCAGGCAGGAGCAGTGAATTTTTTCTAACGTTGATTTAAAAACTGCTCACTTTATCGTGAACCGCCTTTCGATTGTTGTCGGAGCAATAATACGCGCCTTACCTTTCTGGAAAACCAGTTAATGCTACGATCAGGCACGCGACAGGCAAACGTCAGTTGTCAACTTGACACCTGCTCAACAAAATTCCTCATTTCCCGCTGTGTGTGAAGTGATGCAGGACTCACATAGCTCAGACAAACACAGCACGGCACGGCAAAAACCGCAACCACGACACAACATTCATATTTTCAATGTGACTGCTGGAATTTACAGCCCGGCAGTTTACTGACGCGACACGAAGAGTAGAATTTTTCGGGACCATGTACAAGGCCCTGATTAACTACGCTAGTTTCAAAGCCGGTGGGCAGACGGGAAATTCGGAATACATGATGGTGACAAAGTGTTATCGCTAATGCATACAAAGGTGAAATTATTACTTTTAAGAGTTGAATACAGTAATTTTCGATTTTTTTAAATTTTATTTTAAGCTGCGTATTTGCCATTGTAGGGAATGCTTGCCATAAAATTTCATTTTGCAAGGTTGTACACTCTGTGTGTCGTGCCGCACGATACGACTAAAATAGAGATAATTTCTAATCCAAAATTGCTGGTAGGACGACAGAATTTGTCGGGCTACGTCAGATCTATCTTGTATTTCATTGGCTGTTTAGTTGTAAGTGTCGTGTCAGGGCTGTCGTGTCGTGCTTGTCGGGACTATGTGACCCCAGCTTAAAGTATAGTCTAAAAAGCCGCCTCGAAACTTAGAGGCTCCCAACTTGTGCAGTGGAAATTTTTCCCTGCTATGCAGTACTTGGAATGCTGCTCAATTTTCCTCGGGCAAACTAAAAGTTAAGTTTGGAGAGGGGCGCGCGCGTATAGTGCTGCGCTCGGCGTCAAAGACGAGTTGAAGAGGAACTAAATGGAAATGTCGTGTAGTTCTCGAGGGCTCCGCGGCGATATCGATTACAGACAGGGCTGCACCCCCAACGCCCTCCTCGATGTTTACTTCGCCATTAATCTCGCCAGGGGTAACGTCATAGCCTCTTTAATACTGCTGTTATATATAGCACTGCCGTGACGCGTTCGTCGCCCCTTGGCGGCCGTAGCTTTTTCCCGCCCATGACGCCACGCGGAATGAAACAACGCTTTTGTCTACATTCACATGTACGCATCTGAGGGCCGTATTTAAAGGAGGGGTTTAAGGATGTTCAAACCTCTCGCTCAGGACTCAAAACGTTTTCCATTTTCACCATTTCATCACGAATACATAATAGTGCTGGAAAATGATGGTCACTTACAAAACAAACGCGTTCTACCTATTCAGTCAGCCTACCTTAATGAGGAATCAGTGTTGAAAAAATTCCAAATCAGAGCTCTAATTTTAAACATAACTATTTCAAACAAATAAAATTCAACACAAAGTTACGCTAGTATTTATTTATTCATATTTTTTTTCGTAAGCTGTAAGATTCTCTTTGAAACAATTATCTTACTCCTCGGCTACAACCTTGACAGGCATAGCCGTCAAGTTCATCGTGTTTAGGACTTTTTATTTTAAGTTCATAAACATTGTTTTTTTTTTAATTACTGATAAAGTATAATAAAAGACTAGACATCTCAACTTTTCACACAAAACACTTTAATAATTTAAAATTAGTTAAATTTCTGAACTACAGCGTCAAATATTTTTTTGGAAAGTAGCTATAGTTTGTTTCAAGTCACAATAAGAACATAGGAGTATTTGTAATGCTAACAAATTACTTCTTGTATTATTGGTGTTTGGAAAGTAGCTATAGTTTTCTTTCAAGTCACAATAAGAACATAGGAGTATTTGTAATGCTAACAAGTTACTTCTTGTATTATTGATGTTTGGAAAGTAGCTATAGTTTTCAAGTCACAATAAGAACATAGGAGTATTTGTAATGCTAACAAGTTACTTCTTGTATTATTGATGTTTGGAAAGTAGCTATAGTTTTCTTTCAAGTCACAATAAGAACATAGGAGTATTTGTAATGCTAACAAGTTACTTCTTGTATTATTGATGTTTGGAAAGTAGCTATAGTTTTCTTTCAAGTCACAATAAGAACATAGGAGTATTTTTAATGCTGACAAGTTACTTCTTGTATTATTGATGTTTGGGAAGGTACGCAATTTTTGTTATGTTCTAACCCTACTCTTTACTAAAGTTCTAATTACGGGCCTGATGCTTCGCATACCGACTGGATACAATGGAGAGCTCAAAAGCCACTCAGAATACATCTGCGAATTTACCAACTTATGCAAATATTAATAGCTTATTCGCCTTCAAAGAACGCCTAAAATTCACAAACACAGTTTCATTTTAAACGCCCTTTATTTGACATACTTTTGCAAATAATTTGATGTACGTTATTTGCATGACTAAAAGAGTACCTAAACATCTATACTTTGGGTAGCAATCCTGCAAGAATTACAGCAATAGGCATTGTCTTAGACTGGCATTATATGTAATGTCTACATACTTAATATTAGAAAACTATATAAAACACTGTTGTTTTTTTTTCTTTCCGACGCACTTAATTTGCACTCGGACCTATTTCAGCACAGGACACGCTGATTTTCCTGAGTATTCTACCATTAATTATACTAACGGACAATAAATATATAAATTACTTTTTCAAAGTCCTACATTTAGAAAGACACATATTAATGACAATCTTCAACATTCATCATTTACCTACGGAAGTTTTGAAACATTTCTATAGATCAGAGAATAAAAAATTAAAATGTAGCTTGAAAATAAAGAAATGAATTCATAAATCACCCGTTTCATTCGGTTTTAAATTGCTACCACATTAGATTAACCAAAATATATTACAAGACAAATGCCATGTTTGGTGAGTTGGCTCGCATTTGCTTCGGCGCAGTGGTACTGAACCGCGAATGGATCATGTTGATCGCAAATTGTGCTTCGTCACGAAAATCAATCTTTATTTCAATCGTGGGAATTCCAAAGGCGCAAAAAAATTGTTGATAAATATAGTACCATCAGTCTGTCAGTGGCATTGCGCGAGATTATGACTATGGAATGTCGAGTGGCGCATGTCCTTGTTGGAATTAGTATACGAGGGTTCAAGTCTTACTCCCTGAAGTTGCCTCTACACGTGTTTGCTCTGAGACGGCATCGAACTGCTTTCGGCAGCTTCGTGGTACGAACGAAAAAGTGAGAGAGATACCCTTAATAGAAGAGAAAGGGAAGGCAGGGCGTTGATTAAGGCTGTTCACGATAAAGTGAGCACTTTTGAAACCAACCTTAAAGAAAAGTCACTGCCCTGCCTGCGTATATTTTAACGGGCGCACTGAGTGACATGCGCCCAGTAAAGTTGGTAATGATGGATTGAAAGTAGTTCCATATCTTTACGTCGAATTAAAAAATGTTAGGGAACCGTTTATAATCACTTAAATTATTTCTTCCGCTTCCTGTTTTCTTAAGTGCGAGCAGATTTGTAAAATATTTCCTTTCGTAATAATAATTTCGCCGTTTCATTGGACCGACGTACGAATAAAGTTATGAGGCCAATGACAGTGTTAATTTTACATAAGGCGGAATAATACACAACGTCCATACAAGTATATCTTAAGCAGGACTTTCAAAAGTGCTCATTTTACCATGAACAGCCTATGTCTCCCTGTACGCTGGCGTCCTTCGCTCCTAAACAACACGATGAAAGAGCAGCCCTGTGGAGGGGGGGGGGGCATGATGTCCTCTATCTCGCTCTCAAACACAGCATACTCAGCAGCTACTACAACCAAACGCTGATCAAGGTGGGCGTCCCACTTCGGATCTGGAGAGGCATAAACAGCTGAGAGAGGAAAATGCTCATAAGCGTACACAGCTGTAAGTGAAAATTTCTTTTACCTTCCCCGTAAGGAACACTAGGCATTTCGGTGTCCTATGACGCTGCGGCACCGCTGGCTGCTCCTTTTTCTCGGCATACTACGGCCGTGGTTTTATTGCACTCCAGGGGCGCCGCGGTGATGTAGCGGTCAGACTACTCGCCTTCTACCAAGGTGTACTGGTTCGAATCCCGGCAGGGACAGCCGGATTGTCGCGTGTGGGGAGAGGTGGCGGACATTGCTGCCGGTCAGCGTGTTTTCTCAGGACACTCCACTCTCCCACGATCTTACATTTTGTCACCTTGATCGCGCTCCAGGGCGCCTGAATTTTTAGCGACAAGGCGTTCTACCAACACTCAAGATCTTGCGAGTCTATATACCCAGAGACCCGAGAAATTCGCGAGTTTCCTTTCACGTAACGGGATTTCAACAAGTACAAATAACATAATAAAGCATTAAAAATCTTCAGTTACTATAGGCTGTTCACAGTAAAGTGAGCACTTTTTAAGGCCCTTCCAACAGGCATTAGCCCCTAATAAATATATTTTATTGCTGCTCCAGACGTAAACTTTTAGAAGTGGTAAAATGTATACACTATGTTTATTAGTCACATTGCAATGTTTATATTAAAAAGTGACAGGATGACAGAATCCTGATGAAAATAAAAAGTCAGCAGGGCCTCAACAAGGGCTCACTTTACCGTGAATCGCCTATAGTAATGTTTGAGTGTTTGAAGTGTTGCCAACTGTTACAGATGGTTTGCGCTAGTTTTAGATGTTTGAAAGAGACTATGTCCTAGCTACTGCACGAACGATCATTTTCCAGTCACAGCGAGGCGTAAGTGAAGATATTTAGGCGGTTCTTTATATCGAGGTATTAAAAGCCTATGAGGCTAAAGCGAGGTGAGTGTGGAGCAGCGCCGGCCGCTGACCAGCGGCATCGTCCGCGCACGATTCCCACATCCGGGAGCGACTCGGCCGGGAACGGAACATGGTTCGTCTAGGTGAGAGGTTGAGTAGTCTAACCACCAAATCACCGCGGCCCCCTACAGTGAGGAAAACGCTTCATGTAGCTTCCGCACTGTTCGTTCCTGAGAGCTGTCGGAAATACGGAGAGGTTCCGTATATTGTATTTACGGAGTTCAATTCCGTGTTATGTCAATACGGAGTGTGTTTACGAAAAATTTACTGTACATTTTCGTAGAAATTCCCTTAAAAAAACGGGGGGGGGGGGATTTTTAACATTCTAGTTCCCTCAGATTTCGTCATTTTTAAAGTAATATTTATTTCTTTACTGATAATAACAATCGTTAAAATATTTTATGTTACATCACACATGGCATACGTCGTGATCGGAGAAACAGGGGGCGCTTACTCAAGCCTAATGTCCCACCAAGGCGAATCGGATTCGATTCCTGGCGGGGTCGCTCCCGAATTGTCGTACGTGGGAATCGCGCCTGACAATGCCGCTGGTAGCCGGGTTTTCTCGGGGGTCTCCCGTGTACCCAAGGTAATTGAAGGGAGTGATAGAGTTTCTAACACTGGACGGGTGCTGCTGTATCTGTGCTCCATCTGGAACATGGAGAGAAGGTAGAAGGTGTTCGTGACTGGTGTAGAGTATTGTAGTGCATAGTACTGATTATTTATTTTACTTATTAATCCATAAGGATATTCAACAATGGTTCATTGAAAAATAAATAATTATTGTCTTTTCGCTAAGGGCCATAATAGACAATAGTAGAAAATAATACACTGCGAAAGGCATGATTGAATACTATTAAGTATTCTAATTAAGTTATGAAATTAACACTTCCATCCCTTCACGCATAGGCTGTTCACGGTAAAATGGGCACTTTTGAAAGCCCTGCTTAAGTTCTCCTTGTATGCTCGTTGTGTCTTCTTCCACCTTATGTAAAATCAACATTGCCACGGTCCTCAACACTTAATTTATGCGTCGGTTAAGTGAAACTGTAAAAGAATTAGGAGAGTAAATATTTTAACATTCTGTTCATTTTTACACTTCAGTGCATTAAAAAAGCAGAAAGGGAAAGAAATAATTTAAGTTATCATAAATGGTTACCTTACACTCTCTATTCGACGTTAAGACATTGAACTAATTTTCATTCTTCGTTGCCAACTTTACTGGCCGCACGTCACTCAGTGCGCGCGTTAAAGAATATGCAGGAAGGGCCAGTGACTTTTTTCTAAGGTTGATTTCAAAGTACTCACTTAATCGTGAACAGGCTTTGGCATGGCCACGCTCATGGAGTGGTAAAAGTACGGGGCGAAATGGCATTAACAAAATATTGATATGGGAGAATAAACAAAACATAACTGGGTGGAAAAATTTAACTGCCACTAAGTCACGCGCATGTTAAGTGAGTATTTTAAAGAGAATATTAGGAGAACTGTAAACTTTTATGCTTTTAAAATAATTCTGGTTTGGCAAAATTGACGGACGGCTAAATATTTGGTGAAGTATGAAGACGCGCGTGATACTGGTAGCAGGTGATACATGTTGCAAGTTGTATTCGCTATCAACCGTACACACTTCAGTTCACGCCGCCACAGACCACAGTGGTGTTCGAGTAGTGGTGAAGGAGATAAGGTCATCGAACTACAGACTAGGTAAGGAGACAGAGGCGAAATATCGTTGCGATTCAATTTGATGAAAGCGTACTCGGTAGCCTACTGGTTGCAACGAATTCATGAGAACCGTCCTCGTTTCAGAATGTTTGCTTCCTAGTCGGATTAACGTGAAGCAAGTTGAGACGCCGAGCTCCTCAATCAGCAACGATGTCACGTTCTGCGCCCGACTTCATGACACGAGTCCGGAAATTAAGTACGTGCGTGCTTGGAAAGCACGTACCTTAGCAGCCCAGAGTTAAGAATTCTGCTAACTACGCTAAAAATATACCCTACCACGGCACCAACCTGTAACTCCATAAACGACAGAAGCTCTTGGAGGCAGCTGAGACGTCAGCTACGTACGCCCAGCTCGGATGAGAGCAGCCGTGACGAGCCCGTGCAGCGTGCCTACTAGCCGGCCAGCTACTGTGCGGAGCGGCTGAGGGTGGTGGCCGGCACTGCACAGCGGTCACACGTCACGTGGTTTTGACAGCCAATTAGCCAACACTGCGCCATCCACTTCCAGAAAATTAGGCCTGCAATGCGGCCGTTGTCGCCCGACCGACTTCTGACAATTTCTACCTGCAGTGTGACGTCATCGCCCGTGCGCTGTCGCGCCGTCTGTTGCCATGCGGAAGTGACCACAGTGATGGATTTTGACTGGTCGAATTTAAAAAGTGTGTTACTGGGCGGAAGTGTTAAAATAAAAAAATAATTATAATAATTTTCCTCTTCCCTAGTAGAGTGGTGTAAGAAGTTCCGAGCCATGTGATTGGCTCATAATGCATACATAGTCAGTTGTGATAATAGTTGTATTTTCTTGAGTGAATTTGCTATGAAAAGAAAACAGAAACAAAAGTTAATAAAAGACAAAGTGCAATCTCGTGTTTTATAAATTGGGGAAAGGGTGGGGTCGTCTATTTAGTATGGATGTTCAACTCCGCTACTTGCAAAGGTGTTACTTTTATAAATGTTTTTTAAATCTTTATAATGTTTCTACTCATCTGGGCCGTGGTTTTACTGCCCCTTTGATGCACCTTTGAGGAGAAGGGCTTATGAAAGGCAACACTTCAAAATTCCCAACCAGAATTATATTGAGACACTCTTATGCCCACATGGCATTTCTTTGAAAATGCTCAATTAGATGTCACCTAGAATACATTGATTAAAATGGCGATCCATAAAACTTGTGTAAAAACAGTGGTTTTCCAAAATACCACGCTTAAAATTTGACCTGGCCACATTAAAATAGAATTTAAGACCAACCATTTAACTTTGAATATTTTACTAAAAATATCATAGTATAATTTTATATGTTCTGGTCACATTTGCAACAGAAGGCCAAGTGACTAGATGACTGATATAAATATATAACTGGGAAAACAAATATTTACTGGCTGTTCTGAAACACCAAGGCTAACACCAAAATAAATTACAATTTCATATTGAGAAATTACTAGAACTTGAGAAATGATTAAGTCCTTTTGAAATGGACACCTGACCTACAAATTCCCTGGCCATTCCACTATACAAAGGGCAATTATTGAGAAATTACTACAACTGCTTAAGTCTTTTTTGAGTACTTATTTTTATACTTAGAAATTTTTAAAGTCCCTTTCATGGTCACTTAACACGATCAAGGCCATTAATGACTCTAATTTAAAAATTGATAGAAAATATTTAAAAACTTAGAGAGAACTATTCTCTTATTTTGCAACATTTCCATCCTGGAAACTACTTGTAAAGTTATCCTACAAGGACTCTGAAAATAGCGAGTCCTTCCTGGAGACTGCCAGAATGGCCTACCATCATTTTCTTTTAAAGTTCATTTTTGGCAAGATTTCTTAACTCCATCAAGGTGTTTCTGCTGATCCTCGGAGCCACATTCTCTCTCAAGTCAGAAACCTCCAGGGGTTATATACCCCAAACACAACAAATCCCTGGAGGGCAGTTAGAACCCCTGAGCCAATCACATGCCTTGGAACATTTTACTCCACTCTACTAGGGAAGGGGAAAATTATTATTATTTATTATTATTTTTACACTTCCGCCCAGTAACACACTTTTTAAACTCACCCAATCAAAGTCCGTCATTGGGGTCACTTCCGCATGGCAAAAGACTGGGCGCGACAGTGCACAGGCGATGACATCACACTTCAGGTAGAAATTGTCAGAAGTCGGTCGTGCGACAACCGCCACATTGCAGGCCTAATTTCCTGGAGTCGGAGGGCGCAGTGTTGGCTAATTGGCTGTCAAAACCACGTGACGTGTGACCGCTGCGCAGTGCCGGCCGCCACACTCAGCCGCTCGCGCAGTATCCGGCAGGCTGGCAGGATTACAGCCGCTCTCATCCACGCTGGGCATAGGTAGCTGACGTCTCAGATGCCTCCAAGATGTTTCGTCGTTCATGGAATTGCAGGTTGCTGCCATGGTAGAGTAGATTTTTAGCGTAGTTAGCAGAAAACTAGACGGAACGGACAACGCATCGAACTCGTGCGCAAACAGTGTATTTTGCATAAGAAGTATTTCTTACCAGGAATTACCAACACAAGCGATACGGGCAACACTTACACTCGCTTCTAGCGCCTCGTGGCTCCTACACGCTGTAATGTCTCCCCTTTTCCCCTTTCCAACTCTACTCTTACCACTGAACCATGTTAATTAATTAAGGTATTTCCAATACAAGGGAAGGGGAGAACATACATATGATAATGGGGCGTAGCTAATGAAACCATTAACTAACCCGAGTTCATAAACACCACACGTTATTAATACACACACATATATATATATATATATATATATATATATATATATATATATATATATTATATATATATATAATATATATATATATATATATATATATATATATATATATATATATATATACACAATTAGGATTGATACAATACGTTACACTAGTTACTAAATACACAATATTCAATTAACACTTACGCAGAAACCGGCTCGGTGCCGTTAATTAGCCTTGCCAATTATTAATTATTATACTTAAGGGGTGTTGACGGGGTCTCGAAGGATGACTTGCGCCCTAACCGCTAGCACGAAGTATGCTCACCAAAGAGGACCTGGAAGCTCCTCCAAACCTCGATGTCTTGATGCTTACATTCTGGTGCCGGCGTGACTCTGTCGGGGGGGCAGCGTTCCTGGTTTTATATACGCTGAGCCCTCAGTAGGTCAGCGTGATGTTTCGCAAGCACTCAGAATCCATAGTACATCGTACCTTAACATATAATTCCGTATACGGCTCTCCTCTGGCCACTACAACGCAAAGCGTGCAGTGTTTCCGTCGTAACGCTGTACTGTGCAAATTAGATCTGTAACAGTGGGGTTTTATTACACGAAACGAAAGACCACAGATTTAACTACGTCCGTATATTTGGACATTTCTCTTGCCGCTCAAGAAAACTGCATACACAAGCTTTAAAAATGCGATATTTGACCATTTCCACAAAGTTTTTTTTTCCCAAGAATATAACAAAAGTAAATAAATAGAGACATAGATAATTGTTTTTATCTTTTCTGACAAAAAGTCGTATTTGCAGAACATTTATTTACCGAGATACGCGTATTCCCGTAAACAACTATTTCACAAAAAACGCTGGGGTCCATCCCACTCTTAATCATATATGAAATATTACAATTTACAGGATAACACAAAAGGAACAATTTAGTTTAATTAGAAATAAGGTACTATTGCATTAATACAAAAATATAAAACGCTTGTGATACACGGCATGTATATAAACAAACAAGCACGTCATACAAGGGGTGAATTTTAAAAGTTTTGATTAAAGAATTGTGAAGAAACTGCGAATAGACTATAATAACTAGTAATACTATGTTGTTGGCAAATACGACTGAAATTCTAGATACACGTGCTAGTTTCACTTCTGAATTCTTTACCAGAACATATAGTGTACGTATAAGAGTTAAGCTGTGTTTACAGCTAATTATAATAAATATAAACATCACTCTCGAGTCCAGTGGCACTTATTGTATTTTATTTAAACTAAATTAGTAGTGTTTGTAAGCCGTTATAGGCAGGTTAACGTCATTTGCAACGCCACTTTCTACAGTGAATAATTCTTTATTTTATATATCATAGTTAATCCATTTTTTTGTTCTGTGAGCCAACCTCGATGTATGAGTTGCCAGGGAGTTGTTGATTTTGAATATTACAGCAGTCTATTTTCACTAAATTGAAATTAATTTTTATTTTAATGTTAAGCTATAGTTTATTCAGTCGAATTAAATATGTAATACATTTTAACATTTACAAATACTGGTTTCAACTGACATTTCTGCCACTCAGTTGGTAAGTCTATTTACTATACTGATCAAAACAGGAGTTCTTTCGTGGTCTGAGATTTTTTTCCCCCAGTAATCCTGAAATTCAATGTTCAAGATTAATACTAGCTGAGGTCTAATCATTAATATATATGAATACACGAAGTTGATTATTTGAAACGTACAGACGGACCTACGAAATTCTGGTTCCCGTGCAACGTTCATCACAGTTGTCTTTGATAGCTGTATTGGTGTGAGATAGATCAATGTGGGGTACATGCACAATAGAGGATAATAGGCTTACCTCATCTTTAGCCTATGGCGAATATCTGATCTCAGACGCAACGATCGTGCGTCAATGCCTGGGATCCTACTCGCTAACTTTTTCCTGTCTTTATGAAAAGACATTTACCACTCAACTGTCTTCACGGGGTAAAATGGTATTCTGTAAATCATTATGTCTCACCTGATCGTCTTTCGAATGTCTTGTGACTATCTTTATATGAAGACCGGTCAACAAGGTGCCTTTATGAACGACAGAGGAACGAAAATGGCCTACGTAATTATGTTTTTTTCTACAAATACGCCCTTCAGAAAGAAAACGTTTTGAAATTCCATAAACATGAGAAATATTATCTTCTGTTATACTTCCGGACAAATGAACAGTGCATGGAATACATTTAATGAGTATGTATATTGTATAATTCGCTATTGATACTCTCGCTTTAACGTAACTACGAAGTGACGGATTCGGCTCAAAATGCTTAAAATTAACTAGTACCGCCTTAAATTTCATATCCATAGAAAGAAGTAAGTTTATTTTAGAAGAATTATTTGAAAATGTATTAAATAAATCCCACTTATTGTTATAAATTCACTATAATAACAAAATTTGTGACACGAAGCATTCTGTAATAACGGAAAAAAAATTAATTCAACAAGCAGATCTTTGGTTTCAAAACACAACCTGCTGTGTTGCCAAACGTACATCTTTGCACAGAGATACCAGTGAAGATATGGCTTACAGAATACCACATAAAGAGGCCTACGAGTAACAATCATTATGGCCCTCTTTATGGTAAAGACGAATACGTTGACTGTCTTTAAGCAAGCTCAAGTTAGAAAAAAAGGGACCCTGGTAATTTTTAAGACGGTATTTTATTACGCCAACCGTAATTTGGACAGGTTGTTCCGCGACTCAACCGACTTACTTCGGCAGCGTGGCATACAGATCATTGGCAACAAATAATGTCATATACACAAGTAGGCTATGCAACTCCATTTCAGAGTTACAGGGACGTAAATGCAATAAAAACACAAATTGGAATTACTGAATGTCTTTAATAATGGAATTGACTACTTTCATGTTGTAAGTCCCACACAAGCTGTTCAAAATGTGCCCAATCTGACCGTTAGCAGACGCTGCTAGTGAGGCTGGCGTGGTCAGGCTTTGTCGAGGCGAATGGTTATGCAACAATGCCAGGAATGTTTACACGTGCATAGTACGCAGTCATGGCGATTGTTTACGGATAGTGTGACGGAAATGGGCGTGGTGCAGCTGAGTATCCGCGCAGGTGGATTGGAAGAGGTGGGCAAGTCCCATGGCCGGCGCACTCTCCCGACCTCTCCATGTTTGAGTTTTTATTCTGGGGCTGCCTAAAGAGTAGGGTTTATAGCGGACGGCAATCAGACACACGAGACCAGTTGCTACAGGTGATAACCGACGCCACTAACCAATTTAGAAATGAACTTGCAGGCATACTGTGGCAACACGCCATGGTAGACTACAACGTATCGCAGGTCAAGGTCAAATTGTGCACATTTCGAACAGCTCGTGTGAGACATTCAACACGAATGTAGTCGGTTGCATTAAAGACATTCAATAATTCCAATTTGTGTTTTTATTGCATTTACATCACTGTAACTCTGAAATGGAGCTGCATAGCCTATTTGTGTATATGAGATTTTTTGTTGCGCGTGATTTGTATAACACACTGCTGAAGTATATCGGTTGAGTCGTGGAACATTCTGTATACGTCGGCTGAGGCTTGCAAAAGAAGCGATTTTAGTGGCCGATGTAAGTACCGGTAAACGACCCGAACCTACTAACAGCAGTCTCCGTCACGTCTTGCAGACAATCACGTGCCAACATAACAGCTATCATAACTCAACGATTCACTGTCCTACATAATGGTTTATCCTATATACCACTGTACTCGCAATTTTTTTGGCAGATATGATGTGTGTACGTGATATCTGACATGTGTGTGTTTACAATGTCCATTTACTTTGCACACTGTAATTTGACTTGCCCAATGTCTTTGTACAGCTATGTATTGAAAGAAGATCTTACGGATACAATAAAACAAGCAAACAATCTAGTGATTATAGGTAGTTTATTTTTAACTACGCACTGTGTTACATGTGTACTGTGATGAACTTATTACATCTTCATTTATTTATTAGGTGTTATGTGTGTCCCCGAACGGCAATAACACCATGGAAAAGGAACATTAAGACATTCAGGAATGAAGGCGGAGTCGATCAAGGTCTACAGCATTCACCTACAGTGTTTTCAGAAAACCCTGAAAACCCCCAATTCACGGTGGCCGGACCGAACCTCGAATCCGGGCCCTCCCCGAGAGCAAGTTAGAGTTCCACCACTGCGCCACCTCGCTCTGTGATATAACCGTGAAACTACACTCGAGAGAGTTTAATTATAGACAGCAAAGAAGTGTTCGTACTATCTTATCCATATATACTTCATAAACAGAGTGCTCAAGAGTGTGTGGCGGGTACATGGCTTGGAAAGGTAGCCGGCAAGTCGCGAGTGGCAGGCAGCAGAGCTGTGCGTTATGGCGATATATCGATCACAAAACAATATTCCTGGAGTGTTGATTGAAAATGCGAAATGTTCCAACAGTGTCGAGCAATATTTCACACATCGCAATATTAGCGATATGGGATATGTAAGGGGAGGCGTTTTTCGCGAAAACATTTTTATGGCCATGCTAGACTACAATATCCTACGTCCACAACCACAACTTCCTATGATTATTGGCCGCGTGTCTACGTGAGAATACATGTTCTTATTTGACAGGGCCAATCGTAGTCAGTACTCCGATACCGAACGTCCATAATTCGCGGACACACACTTGAGACACGTGGCATTTAAAATCATCCAGCCACGAAAGTACATATGAATAAAAGTGTTTTGGAGTACAGCTGGTCTTGAAATCTTTTCGCGAAAAACACCTGTCTCTAGAGCGGTATGCGATTTTGGTGACATGCGATGTTGGAGATATGCGATATCTGCAAAGTCGATATGGCCGACATATGCGATGCCTGTATTTGCGATATCAATACAAGCGATAATCAACCCAAACCGATATCACGTTTCGATATCCGTGAGAGTGATTTATCGCACCGATACCGATATCGTCTACGTGTTTCGAAATTATGTAGAGAACTGGATATCGCACAGCTAGAGGGCAGAAGGATGCAGCAGCAGCAGCGTGCAGACGGGACACGTCGTCGCTGATTGATGGCTGCCGTCGACTGCACCCTCACTACTCCCCCTCGGCGTCATGATGGATGACGTCTCTCCGCCACGTGCTGGGCGGGCGCCACTTCCGCTCTACACTCTCCTCGGAGCATGTGCTCAACATGGCACCAAGAAAGAGTGCGCGCACAACCTGCGTCAACTGGCGTGAAGATTCCTCGCCCCAGTGTGTCTGAGAGGAGGTCTTCACCGAAAAAAAAGAAATTGTTTTTGGTAGCCGCCTGGTTAAAGGACTTTTTCACGTCTGAGACCTAGAAGCGTGGGAGCGCTAGGGGCGGCCGAGACATGCGCATCAACTCTCTCATCGCCTCTACGCGCAAAGCACTGAACTAGCGTGCAGTCTTGCCGTCGATAACGCGCCTCTATGAGACTTTCAGCCATTTTATGAACCAAGAATAAAAACTATGGTTTGATGCACGTCACTATTCATTTTTTACTGTTTTTCACAGGAATGTTCATATCTAAAAATGACCGTGAAAACACCCGCTTGAGCCATTTTCACTATCACAAAAACATGCTCTAGAGAGAAATGGAGAAACTGAAAAACGTATACAGACGCGTGACGTTTCTTAAATGCTATTCGTAAGTAGACCTGGCGGTAAAATTAGCACTTTTGAAAGCCGTGCTTAAGATCTACTTGTAAACCCGTTGTGTATTTCTCCGCCCTTTGTAAAATTACCATTGCCGTAGGCCTCATCACCTTATTCACGTGCTGGTCAGGCGAAACTGTGCAATTATTAGAAAAGAAAATGTGTTACAAATCTGTTAATTTTTACACTTTGATGCGTTAAAGAAACAGGAAGCGAAATATATAATTTAAGTTATCACAAATTGTTACCCTAACACTTTTTATTCGACGTTAAGGTATGGAACTACTTTCCCTCCAATGATACTAATTTTACTTAACTTTACTGGGCCCATATTACTCAGTGCGCCCGTTAAAATATATGCAGGTGGGAGCAGTGACTTTTTTCTAAGGTTGATTTCAAAAGTGCTCACTTTATCTTGAACAGCCTTTACTACATTTACGAGTAGAATTATATTGCATAAATACCTCTCAAAGCGATATTTTAATACAAAACTACACACAAGCAAATGGCGGGAGTTTGCCGCGAAAACAATTGTCATAACGCCATGTAACTAAATAGCTGAACATAATTGATCCGAATTTTTGCATCATGCTATCACAGTCATGTTTGTCACTAGATGCAAGTTTCGTGAAAATTCGTAAAAACAATTTTACACTTAAAAAAAATTAAATGCCTGCACTGATTTTTACGTAATTTCACCAGAATAGTACAAACAAGCAACCTATCTGATAATGCATTCCATGAAACTACATCCACACATTTAATGCAGCATCTAATACTGCCCCAAATTATTTACTTTGAATTTAAATCTTCGAAGCCCGTACTTACACTTTTATACATTGGCTCATACAAATCAAACCGTTCGGACAAAAGTCATAATATACTGGTTTAACGTATACCTAACACTCAAGGAATTTTTCACGTGCAGTATAAAATATTTCCATGGCGTTATTGTTTCAAAACGAGTGACATACTTGCCGAGGTATTAACTCGTAAACTGGGGATCGCGTAGTTACTAAATGACACGCGGACATTTATTTAAACTTTCACAATTTCAACACAAATTGCAAATATAACAAAGAACTCTTCCGAAGTTTCTTCAAGTTTATTTCAGATACAAAATTTATACCGACTTAAACTGCATGAAGTTGCACATTTTCCAGGTCGGCTTGTTATATGAATGTCCAAGAATTTCTGGAACAAGAAACTACGTGGATGTACCGCAGAGAGCTTAGTTTTATCTCACTTCACTCTGAACATGTGTGAAAGTGTTTATTAATGAATACTTTATTACAGGAGTTACAAACTGACACTGGAAGTCACGTTGGTGGCGAAATATTATTTTGTAGGCAAACGAGCGCGGACCGGAGAAACAAACCACGAACCAGCTAACTTGACCGCTACGCCAGACAGGTGATGATGTGAAAGAGTTGAAAACATAAGAGTTAATAATCACGCCTAATTTTATTCTTATTTGCATACAGCAAAAAGAATCTCAATCGCAGGTGACACGAATGTTTAACTTCAATATTAAGAAGTTAAAACATGGAACTACTTCTCGAAGTTGGCTGCCAACTTAACTGCAAGTATTTCTATTATTGCTTACGTTAAAATCTATGCAGTTACAGGTAGTGTTTTTTTTTTTTCATAGACTAGCCTTCATGTCCAACTTCAAAGATGTGTACAGCACTTAGCATTCACTTTAGACCATAACTTGTGTACACGTTTTCACATTCCTTTTTCGTTATTATTAACTTGCAGCCGGAAGTTTGTAGGTTGAATTTGAATACAACGTGTATATTTTCCAAACTATTAATTATCTAAGAAGTGTGTTCGGAGTGGCCCAATTAAATGACATATAGCATGGTTTACAACAATGTGAAAAACACTGGATCTATACGGAAATATGAGGTTAGGTGTTCAACTCCCAACTGATATGGAAGTGTATCACAGTTTAGAGTCAGTCAGTGTGTAAAACATAGATAATGACCTTCCAGAATTTTAGCTGAAAGCAATAATGATACAAACAGACAGTGACTTAAAAGTAGGCATGGTATATACTTAGTATATTGATATTTAACTCTGCAAACATATGTTTGCTGTGATAAATTGGTATCCCTATGGCTGTCCACGGTAAAGTGAGCACTTTTGAAAGCGCTCTCATTTGGAATACAGTCAAAAAATATATATTTTATTTTAGTCTTAGGTGTTAACTTCCGATTGTGGTGGGATATACATGTACTGTGTTTATTACTTGCATGGCAATATTTGTTTAGAAAGGTAGTTAAAGAATAAGAAATGGCTGAAAGAAAAAATAAACTAGGGCTTCAGAAGTGCTCACTTTACCGTGAACAGCCTATAATAAACTATAGTAAGATAGACTTAAATCCATAGTCAGTACGCCATATTAATCGGGCTTTAGTTCGCCCGAAAACTTTCCAGCTTTTGAGGTTGACATTTTTCAATAAGTGACCATCTAAGTGTCAGAATTATTGGGTCCCAGTTAATGAGGATTTTCTGCTATGGGGTGCCTCACTGAAGTATTCGCCGTTAGGGAAGGCAGTCATGGGATATTAGATTCATCCGGATAACCTATAGTAGTTCCGCAAAGTTCCGCTCGCTCTCATATTTGGAATGCCTATACTGAATTGTTCCAAACGTAGAGTTGGATTTCGTGAATTCGATAATTCCTTCTCCTACCCTTCACTTCCTTCCTCCCGCCAAGTCTCGAAAACGTTTGTAAATGGAGAGGAAACATCGTAGATAATGACAGCAATACAATTTTTGCAATGTTAAAATGATTCCTTATTTATCCGGGGAAGAAGAATTGGGAATGAGTCACACTCCGTTGGCACCGGTTATTACACCTTGGACTTAAACCCGTTTTAAAAGATTCGTTATAATGCAGTAGTTATTAGGAAGTGCTACAAATGCGGTATTACATTTTTGTCAGAATTGTTTATATCATAAAAATGACCACATTATAAGAAGTGCAGTTTTGATCTCACTGAATAAGTTTCAACGACTTAAAACGGGTAGGTTTGGTTTAAAATGCTTTTTGGCAATTATTATTTGCGTACGCATCATCTGGTGATTGGGAGTAATCATGGATAAAACTAAGCCAATTCAGCATGTATTTTTAACGGAATAAATTCGTCAAATCGGCATGAGAGAAATGAAACGTGCCTAGCCTTGTGAATGGGCGGTTGCGATAATCTGAGGCTAGTGCTTCTTTGGTATGCTCCACAGTTTTATTCATTCGTTTGGCGTACTGATTTATCATGCCTGGCTTCTTGTCCGCCGTTCCATTTGTATCTGGATCACGTGTGTGATAACACTGAATGGCATGATGTTTAAAAGTTGAGATATAATTATTAGGGGCTGCCGTAGGAGTTGCCAATATTTATTGTAACAGTAAGTTACATAAACAATTTGGAATCTTGGAATCACATTACTTATATAAAAAATAGTTCAACTCGCTCAATTTCAAATACGGATGTATGTTTCTTTCATTTCACTTATTAAAGAAGTCATTTTAATTTAGAAGCACTAAATATCTTGCTGGCAGATTTCATCCCTCGTCATACACATTCACGCGTCTAAATTATTCTCCCAGTCATTTACAGTCTCCTCTTCGCTCGTGGAACAATCTTAAAAGTTATATGAAAGTTTATTTAGAAGTATAGCCACACGGAATTTAAAAATTAATCTGCTGCAAGCAAATAAGCTGAAGGAGTGGAATTATTGTGAGTAAGTGAAGAGATTTGGGCGGCTCTTAACAGCGAGGTCTACAGAGCCGATGAGGGTGATTGAGGTGAGTATGGTGCAGCGCTGGAATGAAGGGGCGGGGGAAGCGGGCGATCCCCAAGAAAACCCACCGATCAACGGCATCGTCCGGCACGATCTCCAAATGCCAAAATCTGGTGACCCGGCCGGGTATTGAACCCGGTGGCAAGCAGGTAGGAGGCGAGTGGGCTAACCGCTCGGCCACCGCGGCCCCGAATTATTGTGCTATACCACATTTTTGTCATTTTTGTTTCTCTCTATAATTCATCTGCGCTTCATAAATCTATCACAAAAATCGTAATTAGATTTACCTGGTAAAAATAATGTTTTTATTTCATTCTGTGTTTCAAAATGAACTGTTGGCTAGTTCTTAAAACCTAATTTATTTTTATTTCATAATTTATGCTCGATCAATATATCTAACCCGACCGCCTTTTTGTGTTTTGTTTTTAGAGTTAGTTAATAAACGAAGAGTAATTTCAATTAGCCAAATAATACATCTATGTTACAATAGATTTCTGTCCGTGGCTTTGCGCGTGTGGACTACATATTTTCATCTGGTTAATGAGATATTGAGAAGCTCTCAAAAATGCATTTTAACTCTTTTGATTCTCTTAGAGATTTAACTACTTAAAATTCTGAAACGTCTTTGTTTGGCAATTATATACATAGCCTGTTAAAGCAAAAAACATAATACATCCTATCGGGTTACTGAGCTATTTAGTAGTTCTCGAAAACACATTTTACACTCTTCCGCTTTCTTAGAGGGCGAATTTAAAAAATCCTGAAATCGGTTTTTAGGTATTTGTATAGACAGCCTGTTGAAGATAAAATAACAACGATATCTCACCGGATTAATGGGCTAGTCCTATCGAGCAGTCCTCGAAAACACATTTTACTCCTTTTCCACCTGCTTAAAAGCCGAATTTCGAACATTCTTTCTTAGTGGTCGTGTGCGCCCAAAGGGTAAGAAGCCATCTAATAATTTTCACGCTTTTGCATCAAGCGGTTTGGGCTATGCAGTGATGAGTTTATGTTCATGTGCGTTGTCAAGTGTAAGAGAAGGCGAAATCTTTAACATCGCCACAAACAGTCAGTATGTTGGTGACAATAGACGTTTAGGATGCAATGATGATTGTATCTATTCTAAATAATGTTATTTCTCAACCGTACCCGGTTTTATATTACCTGGTTCCTAAATAACGCAGTTATAGTTTTACAGCGATCAAATACAAAACAATTTAAATAAAAATTTAAAATGTATAAAAATTAGTATTCGAGATTTGAGCTTGGAAATGTAATTACCTATGTTTTAAACGCAGATTTATTGGTAACAAACGATTTTAATATTATTAATTAATAACTTCATAATATCTTTATTCGCCCCTTATGTAATTCTGTCAAGTTCTTACAGCCCGTTCAGTCAGGAGTATTTTCAACACCTTTCAAACAAAGTTCGTTTCTTTAAAAGGAAATCTGTTACAGCTGTCTAATGAAGAACCAGTATATAATATATTCGTGTCTGACAAATGTACACATTAAAATTGTTAACCTGCGATTCTGGAATGAAAAAAAAAAGATAATAGTTCTTACAATTAAGATAAGGATTTTTAACTAAAAGTAACATTGTTCTGGTAAGCAGAGATTGACAACTCTGTAGCTCCGATATATATTTTTAAAAACTGAATGACTGAATGGCATGTCTAATGCGATCTCAAAAAAACACAGACTTTGAATATTAGATTGAAACAGCTCATTGTGACCCAAGGTGAGAACAGAATGCCTCCTTGGACATCAGCCAGCCACGAAAGTAAAGCTGCAGGCGTGTAGCCTACATACACTGAGAAAAATGTTTCGTTGAATCAAACAAGACTTATTTGGTGCAACCAAATTATTTGTTTGTATAGGGGCAGTAAAATATTTTGTTTCTAAAACCAAATTATTTTGTTGTTCTCATTTGGTTGCCACAAACTGTAAGATTAGGTTGGTGTAACTAAAGATTTGTTTGGCTAGCCGTACATTAAACAAGTTTGGAACGATATAGCAAAATCCTACAAGTTCGACCTAGTTTCGAGCCTAGATCACCTGTGCCTGAGCGCTACGCCTTTGTTATCTCAGCTAACGTGACAACTGATGAAAATGGCAAGCTTTCAAATAGATTACATTAAATATTGGGCAACGTGTGCAAGCAAATATTTCAAGTTTTACAGCTTTACTGGTCAGTTTCTTGTTGCATTGTTTTATTAATGTGTTTATACGATTGTTAACCATCAACAGATGCACTAACAAACACGGTTACTATTCTAATTGTCACAAAAATACAAACAAACACTCGAGTTGTATTTTCGAACGAATGCTGTCAAATGAGTGGCCAAACAAATTTATACAGTTGATTTAACAAAATATTTAGTTGGCAATCTAATTTATTTGGCCCAACACAGATGTTTTGTTTAGTAAAACATATATTTTGCTGTACGAACAAAAGTAATTTTGTTGCTTTTCAAATTTTGTTTGCTCGACAATATATTTTGTTAGGGTAACTAAATATATAATTGGCCCTATACAAACAAACATTTTGTTAGATTTTCTTTCAGTGTAGGCTACCTAAACCTGCGTGCAAATTTTTTTGCGAGAAAAAAATTCTTATCCGTGCCTATTGTGTTTTCATATCCTATTAAAGTAGGATTACATGTGCAGTTTTTTTCCCGATAATTCCGGAGGTCAGCTCATTTCGCGATGGTATCTCCACCGAGCCAGCCACCGAGATTCTGGCCCGGAACGTGGACATATGGCTACGTGCTCCAATAACTCTTTGATCTCTTCCACAAACTCCTACCTTAAAAAGATCTCTCCAGTGATATCTCTTAATGGATGGACCATACGTAGTAGCAAAGGCGGAGGTTTATGTGAATATGTATATATTTATAATCTTTGAGGTAGAATTACTTTTGTATAAAACTAACCCCGCATAGTTAATTAATATAAATTTGAATTTAATTTCAGTTACCACAATTTAATATTTTACACAATTTCCTTAAAGAGCAAATTGTTTTCTGCTGATTTTAATCCTCTCCGGACCACGTCATTAAAGAAAGGAAACCAAAACTGTATAACATACAAAATAATTCCTTTGTCATAATAATAATCTATCATAAGTGAAATATCAAACATTTTTATACCTCCCAATGTCATAATTTATTTGGCGTCACCCACCGCAGGGTTTTAGATAAGATTCTATAGTAATAACAATAATAATAGTGAAAACAGCCACAGGGAAAAAGTTAAGAGTCAATGATGTCAATAAAACAGGCTACCAACATCTTGGAAAGTTCTGTAGAATATAATCATGTTTCCACATAGCTACTACGAGCACATTAAAAAAAATGCACTGTAATAAAAAAATTAATGTCACCATATGGTACTGTCGGTCTTATAAGGGTAAAAAAAAAAAAAGAATATCCATCCCCAGATTTGTTATCCAACATTTTAAGATAAACGCTTGCACGCCAAATCACGTCTAAAGTATAAAATTAGGAAATACGGAATAATTGTATATTGGAATTTCTTACGAGCACAACTTAAAATAAAATAATTAAAATTTCATACACGAAAAATAGCATAAACAACGTAAATATGTCTCACCGCACACGGGGTGTGGTAAAGACTGTGTAGTTTTGGGTTTTAATCCGAGTAAGTCATCTATATACCTAATGTTCAGGAACAAATTATATTAAACACCAAAGTGGAGTAGATAAGAACTAATGGAGTATACTTAATCAAGGAACCAATATTCCATATTTAACCTGCTCTGGTGTTTATTATCATTTGTTCGCGAACACCGGTATATGCTATTTATAATGATTATTTAGGTTAGTTTACATGTAAGTCGCTACCGATTAGACTACCGTGTAAAGCGATGTGCCATTAATGAACCCCCGGTGTAAACACCTTCCTGGATTCCACCACCTTCTCTGTCTCACAAAGCTTACCGAAATCCAAGTATTTCATGAAATTGTTCATTTATTTTCAAAAAAGAAAATTATTTTGGCACATAATATGATCCAGGGTTTCAATCAAATAGAGAGCCATACTAAAAACTTAATCTAACATGCTTTATTTCAGTTTTATCACTAATCCCATAATCTGAGAATACTAAGGTAAAGGCTGTTCACGATAAAGTGAGCACTTTTGAAATCAACCCTAGAAAAAGCCACTGCCCCTACCTGCATACATTTTAACAGGCGCCCTGAGTGACATGCGCCCATCAAAGTTGGTAACGATGTATGGGAAGTAGTTCCGTATTTTAACGTCGAATAAAATTGATAGGTAACCATTTCTGATAATTTAAATTATTTCTTTCGCTTTATGTTGTTTTTAAATGCACAGAAGTGTAAAAATGAGCAGATCAGTAAAATATTTACTTTTCTAATAATTTCATAGTTTCACGTGACTGACGCATGAATAAAGTGACGAGGACCATAAAAATGTTAATCTTAATTAAGACGGAAGAATACACAAGTGCATACAACTAGTTTCTGAGCAAGGCTTTCAAAAGTGCTCACTTTACTGTGAATAGCCTATAGATGTTAGCACTATATGGTACAAGCGTACATCAATTTTAGGTTTGCTTAAACGGATGACACTATATTTACGTTTATTATATGTTTCTACACACTTATCGCAGGTGTTTATTTAATGTGGTTACCAAAATCCGTGACAGTGTACATAAACAAGCAGCCAGTAAATATTAATATATAGTTATGCTAACCAGATAATAAAACTTAATGAGCACACACATTTTTTCTCGTAAGAAATTCAGGCACGATGATTCAAATTGTTTTAATAACACAGTTGTTTTAATTATTTAATAATCTGAATATATTTTTATTTTACCGGGTTTCTAGTCAGAGATGTACTTAAAGTTGAAATGTCATATTCTGTAAATTACTATTTTCGATATATATATATATATATATATTCCATTAAAATAACTAAATGTGGTTTTGCAAAACAAACAAAAATTTTTATGTTACAAAATATTTAATTATTTGAGTACTTACCGCCTAAATGAACTGACTGGTATGGACAAACCTGCAGCTAATAGGTAGTCATCTACGCGGGATTAAAAACGCATTCACACGCGCACGACCAGTGACATCTCTGTGAGAAGCGTTGGTTGATCAAAACTTGGTGACAGGGCCGCACACTGCGCCACAAATACAGAACACGCAGCGCGGCTCTTTTGCTCCCCTGTCGATACAAAAACATGCAACACGGCTATCCTTGGCACTGGCCTTTCTATGCACCTCCGACACTTCATCCTCTGCCCGGAGAAAATACAGGCCTGCAAATGCGCGTATAAAGGCTGTTCGCGATAAAGTGAGCCCTTTAGGAATAACCCTTAGGAAAAAATCACTGCCATGCATGCATATATTTTAATGGGGGCACTGAGTGACATTCGCCCAGTAAAGTTGGTATCGATGGATGGTAAGTAGTTCCATACTTAACGTTGAATAAAAAGTGTTAAATAACAATTTGTGATACTTCAAATTATTTCTTTCGCTTTTTGTTATTTTAATGTATCGAAGCGTAAAAATTAGCAGAATTGTAGAGTATTTACTTTGTTAATAATTTCACAGTTTCATTTAACCGATGCATGAATAAAGTTATTACGCCCATGGCAATGTTAATTTTACATAAGGCGGAAGAAAGCACAACGTGTAGATATCAAGCGGGTCTTTCAAAAGTACTCATTTCACCGTGAACAGCCTATACCTCCGATGTCATGTTGTAACGACACGCAAAACTGAATTACCTTTATAGGAAGCAAATGAATTCGCCGATAAAATAATATAACGAGAATAACGTCAACGATTAGTTGATACGCAGAAAGTAAGACATTTGAATTTCTGATCACGCAGGTCTGTATCTGATCGTATGTTCTCCATCCTCCCGCCGCAGTGCTTGAAACTGCATTGCAGAGTATTTGTAAACGTTCAACATACTGATCTACGAAAAGAACACACATTTCAGGCGAGGGCTGTTAATACGTCTTGATCATTATAAACGCCCATTTCAGAGCACTCCAACATAGATAATAACGACTTTATCAATACGCTGTATTCTAAAATATACACGTCAAACGTACAGGATGTATCGCAGGTTAATCACGAAAAAAGATGTTGAAAACATATGTACGACACATGGTCTAAAATTAATTCTAAGGGAAGTACACATTTTTGAAGTTGTACTAGAAGTAAATGGTTATTACAGTACCACTGTAATGTACTTCTCCTTGGAATCTTCTCCTCTTTTTAATAGCCGTAGAAGTGTGTTATTGGGTATTGTGCGTGCCCCACCTGCCAGGTATTGGCAAATATTATCTTGAAAGAATAGTACGAATTACTCGAAAACGGTGAGGTTTAGGGCAGCAACAATTTTGTTAATTGTAACATGAGGATTACTAATCCATCCTTCAAATACCAAATATGCTACCACGGCATGGATGTTAGTTCGAAATAGTGGTAGTAACATTGATTATTTACACGAAATAATTTTACGACGGCGACAAGTGTTGTGGTGTTTGAAGATCTTTGTTCAGTTAACCTTTATCCAGACAACCGGTGTTCCACCTTAAATATTATATATAATATTTGCAATAAACAAGTTTTCCAGGTCCAACTTCAAAGATGTGTACCGTCCTTAGGTTTAGACCATAGCATGTATAAATGTTTTTAACTTATTTTTTCGTGATTAACCTACAGCAGAAGTTTGTCGGTCGAATTTAGGTACATCCTGTGTACAAAAATTCTCAAGGACTCTGCATTGAACCCTGCCACAGACATTCCGCCAGTAAAATGATGAGTTACCGCTTTAAAGGCCAATGGGTACTCGCAGCACGGCGAGAACATTTCATGCCTCTTCACAGCCTTGCGCTTAGAGAAGACGACGTACTTGATGCGCGTAGCAATTTCGTCCTTATCGCCTCTCGGACTCAAAATAGATGGGAGCCTCAAGTGGTAATGGCGATGAGTCCCATAAGCACCCACGAAATCATTTCATGCCTCTGCTCGGACGCCAATAATAAATAAACTTAGATCATAAAGGATTTATTAAACATCTTCGATTCGGAAACACCTGCGGCTCATTGTTGAAAGGGAACACTTCTGTGTTTTTAGCAGAAACATGCTGATTCTATTTTTTGCCAATATCGTAGGAAGAGTAATAATACTTTATAGAAATTACACTACTACAGCAAATATTACACACCTAAAAAAAAAGTGTTGCTCCATCTGCAATTGGTTTCACGTGAACGATGTTCGCTGAGGCAACCAGCGCGTAAAAAAAAAAAAAAATACGTGCATCTCGTCTGACGTGGTACTCTCTACAGAGAGTGTGAATTTAATCCCATGATCTATCTTGGGGCGTGATCAAACGAGTAACTTAGAAAGCCCGGCAGTGCATAACTTTTCTTGAGGCGTTTACTATCACTGAATTCAGTTCTTACTGTAAAATCAACAAATATTCGCAGATTTTCCCCACAAAGGTGTAAGTTTTGTCTACATTAATAATGACATATTTGATGGAAACGTCTGCATAATGAATATTTTATTTACCGTGTCTATATTTACAGTAAATTGAATTTATTTTAACAAGCTATATTAGTTCTTTTAACAACTGTTTAAAATGCTTTTCTTTATTTGGGTAGTTCAAAAAGAAAAAACCAAAAATATTATTTCGTTTTTTTTCTAAATATTACTTATTTAACTCATTTTAAATTATCACTACAACTATACACTGTGACATTACGTTTTCAGCACTACACTGGGTGATAAATAATTTTCTGATTGTGGTGATATAATGAGTAATACATAAATTGAAAATGTTTCTTTTTACGTAACAGTAACTATTTAAAAAAAAACATAAAATAAATTTTACCGGTAGCATTGTTAATTTTCGATTGGGATTACAAAAAAAAATTATCATTTTGTGTTTAGATGCCAGTACGGCATATCGACGGTTACTTCCAAATTTTCTAAAGCCCTGCTGAAGTTCTACTTTCGGACCACTGCCTTGTGCAAACAAAGCTTAACCGAGTCTACAAAATTACACCAAAGGAATAACGCACTTCATTACAGCGCTCTATGTGTAATGTAATTTTACATAAAAACTATTTCTTATAGGCTATTCACGGTAAAATGAGTACTTTTTAAAACCATTCTTAAGATCTACTTGTATGCACGTTGTATATTCATCCGCCTTATGAAAACTTAACATAGCCATGGGCCTCACCACTTTATTTATGCGTCGGTCAAGTGAAACTGTGAAGTTATTAGAAAAGTAAATATTTTAAAATCTGCTCGTTTTTACTGGCTGATGCGTTAAAAAAGAAATAAAAAAACAACAGGAACCTAAAGAAATAATTTAAGTTATCTCAAATGGTTACCTAACACTTTTTATTTGACTCTAAGATAATGAACTAATTTTCATCCCGTGTTACCAACTTTACTGGACGCATGTCACTCAGTATGCCCGTTAAAATGTATGCCTCTGCAGACAGGGATAGTGACATCAATCCAAATATCTGTATTGCTTTTACGCAATAGCCCCAGTATCATTACTGTTATAATTTTTTTTAAACCATAATATGTAATTGTTTTTAATACCTCAGAAATAGCTTTACTGAAAAAATAATAATAATGTCCTGACACTGGAACATAGCAGAATCAATATCACATTTCGTCAACATCGCATATCGCTAACATCGCAAGTAGCTAATATCTCGATATGCAATATATTGCTTCTCATGATTAGATAATATCGCAGATGCGATAGTTCGTGGTTGATTAACACAATAGCGCACAGTCCTGCCGAGAGCCGGCGATGGTAGCTGGCTGTAGGCATTCCGCTTGACTAGGTCGGCCAGTGTAATTGCACGCTCGTCAGGCGTAGTTCATTGTCACAGGATTTTCTATAACCTGATTCGACAGATCACACAGCTCCGCGCGCCACCAGATCCAAACATCTATTTTCTATTCACGGTTTCTTTACACTTTTTGAATCAATCAAACTTTTCAAAAATTACCCCGTGTATGTTGTCTTTGGTTGTTTCCTAAATATGAAATGTGTCGCAATTGTTTTAGACTTCTATTAACATAAAACTATCTTATTATTGGTTAAATGGTTATTATGCTTTTATTTTATTTATAATTTATAACGTTACATTTTTAATTATTAGAATACAAATAATTATAAAATGGTGATGCCTTGCAAAAAATTCCCATCGCGATTTTTGGTTAAACACACATTGTAACTACTTCTTATAGTACAGTGTCTAAACGTTGCAATACTCATTATTTTTCGTATAGTATAAACTACCAAACCCACAGTGATATCTGCCTTTATATAGGATATTGCAGGAATAATTACAAGAAAACCATACTTATCTTTCCAGCAATAGAAACACATTTCTTTAAACTTTGTAAATGACATATCGCCTAAAACATGATCATCGTAAATGTTTTGTATATTCAAAATTTCCAGTTTAAACACAATCAACATGTTTGCATTGTCGCGCAAATTGTGTTTTGGAATTCGAGTGTAACTCTGTTACAGATAAAAACAATCAACATTTTAATGTCTCCCAAAACTAAAATATTGATGAATTAGGTAATGCTTTATTTGGAGGAACGATTTCGTCTTTATTACTGAAAGGGAAATACTGCATTCCTTCAATTGACAACAAAATTTTCCCTAAACATTGATATTTTTCTTGATGTATTGTTTCAGAAAACACGCATATGTTTTCAAATTTAATAGCATTCGGATGTTATAGTAGTGACATAATAACACAATTTTTTTTAACATGAAGGAGGACTGCTTATTATACAATGAACGTTTGATGGTAACAGTGTACTGTGTTTCTGCATTTGATCAATTACGTTTTTATTCTTAGATACAATATATATATTCACATTCAGTCTTAAACAATGTCTCTTACTAAATGCATCCAAAAGGGTAAATGATTTTTTAAACACATTGATTAATAAACTACCATTTGATCTACATTTACCAAGATATAACTATTGTGGTCCAGGAACGAAACTAGCAAAACATGTGGCATGTAACGACCAGGGAATTAGCGCATTAGATAATGCCTGTAAGCAGCACGACATTGCATTTTCTCAAACAAACTATTTAAAGCAACAACGTATTGCAGACACTTTAACAGCGGACAAAGCAGCATCTATTAGGAAGAACGCGTCTACATCCACAGGTGAAAAGTTACGGGCTTGGGTTGTAGACAAAGTAATGCGAGCAAAAGTAAAAAGAGGTATTGGAGTAAAATGCAGAACAAAATGAAAACCCAAGAAAGGAGGCCTACTGCCCGTGTTTCTATTTCCAGTGTTAATGGCCCTCGGATCACTCCTGGGTGGAGCTTTGGCATTTATCAGAGCAGTTAAGCCAAGTGTGAGAGGAATCTATCTTAAACCACATAAAGTTGGAAGTGGACAAAAAAACTCCAAATGTGGTAAGAAGAACAGAGAGTCTTAAATAAACTACCAAAACATGCGCTCACAGACAGTGATATTATTGTGAATTCCAAGAAACTTCAGATTCCGTATTTTCGAGGAGTGTTCATGACTGACTACTTACCGCTGAACCTTAATGTTAGGGAATGTATGGTAGTTGATTTAGATTCAAAACAAAACGACGGTACACATTGGGTAATGCAGTTTATTACGGCAGTAAATACGTAATACATGATTCCGTAAATATTTAAACATCCTGTTAAAACTAATTAGTTACTTACATTTAAAAGTAGACAGCCTGAACTAGATGTTGATACCATTATTAGATATGTAGGTTCTGGCGGGGTGCTGTAGGTTGAAGTGTCTAAGATCACCTCCTCACCAGGGGCAGTCCTTTCCCCCTACAAAGCGACGTCGTGGAGACATTGACAGTCACAGCAGCGAGGAAACCAACCTCATACGTTGGAAGTTCATAAATAACTGATAAGGGGTGGGGGATTACAGCATCCTTTTATACTTTCATCCTGACCTCATTTCAATAGAAAGTTTCAGGGAGAAGAATAAAATGACAGATATGCACGTCCCAAAGCAATAAATAATGTTTTTTAATAGGTGTTTTTTTAAAATAAATTACCGTTATATCAGTCCCGCACACAGGAAAACATCTAATTTCACAATACTTTTACAATAAAGGACCCATAATAAATTACTCCGAGCGACATTAAAACAAATGAGCCGCAAATTATAATTAGAAGAGATATAAAAGTTCAATTTAACTAAAAATAAGGTACTTTCACATTAACAGAAGTATAAAACACTTAATATACATAGCATATTATGAAATAACCAAACAAGTAATACACGGGGTCATTTTTCAAAGGTTTAATTCATAAAATGTGAAGAAACCTCGAATCGAGTATAACCAACAACATTCTAAATTGGTAAGAGTCCAGGAGAGACACTCTGCACAGTTGAAAGCCAGAAGCCTCATCCAGCTCCTTGCTTTCAGTCCTGTTCGAGACTCCTGAAGGTGACTGCTGTAAGGTACAGCGAAATATCGGTTTTAGAAACCAAGATGCGGCCCGGAAGCCAAGACAACCACTCTAACAACGGCCGCCAAAGTATGCAATCTCATATTAGCTTTGTGTTGCTTAAATGACAAACGAATCATATGCGGAGACATTATGCCTACCTTTCTTGCCTTATGGCTTTGAAGAGTACGATTGTTCATGAAGCAAATATAGATCTCCAAACAGGATGCCTATTTATAAGGCTGTTATAGGCAGCAGTAGCATATTTCTCTTTAGGAGTTAGATGTAGTCGTCGATCTGGAAGTGCTTACTCGCCTTGCACTGAAGATTATTCAAGCAGACGAAATCCTACGACTGACTGTGATGAAAATGGAGTTTATGTCTTCGAGTACAACGTAGCTACATGAGAAGAGTGAATGTTTGAAGAACCCAACTCGTGTAATTTTTAGCTGCGATAATTCTCCTGGGCAGTTCGCTTTAAGTGACAATTTCAATAGAAGCATTAAGGTCAGCATGTATAGTTTTCCTTCTACCGAGAAACAGCACATGTTTACGTCGCTATCTCCTCCTGCTAAACTGCAGTATACCATGTTCACTGAAGACGAGTAGACTACAGACAAGCGACGATCAGCATGCTGTACAGCTGGTTCATGCGAGATGTACACTTGCTAAAGTGCCATGTGAACTGGACACATTTCAGAAGAATAACATAGCACCAGTAACTACAAAGATATGTTGTAACTAGACACCTTTTACTAAGCAAAGTATTCATGTTGATGCATATGATGACGAAGAAGCAGGTGACGTCTGTGCTGAAAAGGAGAAGGGCGATGAAAACGATGATGAAGACAGTGTTGGCTTCTTCGCACCAACTTTTCTGGGAAAAGTGGCAAGAAGGGCATAGAAGACTGCAAGAATACCGTCTACATACTTCCTGAGGACCCTAATGAACTTGACAATAGACTCAGACATTTGATCACCTCGCAGCATGGTGGAGATTTCTCGCACATTAAGGAAATATCTTCAATCATCAGTTAACTGAAGAATATGGGTTATAACTAATAAGACCAATGGGTCTTATTCATTATCAGGAAACATATGAGAAATACAGTGATAAAATGTTTGAAATAAGTAGAACATCAAATTCATTAACACCTGAAAGCATGTGTTTATTTACTTATAAAAAAACCTATTGATTTTCTTAAAAAAAAAAAAAAAAAAAAAAAAAAAACTAATTCGATTGTCTATACAATCGATTGCAAGTGTGTTTTAGATTTTTAAAAGTATTGTGCTACAAAGTGCACAAGAATGGCTAGGGTTCAAAATGAAGTATTGTATCTTTCTAGGGTAGTTTAATGTCAGCTAAGTTGCATTTGACGAAATAATGAACTGAGGAATGTTCAGATAAATGAATGTTTTCGACTAGTTGGTCTTGTTGGCCAGTTAAACTTGACTCAGTGATGTTGAGAGTCAGTTGCTGAGGACGGTCCTGTTGATAGTTATGTATGGGTGTTTGTTATGGTCAGCTGGTATGGACAGTCTGTATTGCTGGTTGGTTTTGTTGGTCTGGGCAGTTGGTGTAGGTGATCAGCCTGGTCGGTTGGTATGACTAACGTGGTCATTGATATTAACTTTTGGTATGGTTATTATTGCAGGTTCTAGCCACTATATCACTGCGGCCCCACTTGAGAGTGCTCTAGCTACTAGGTTGCAGAGGCCCCAATTGAGAGTGTTCCAACCACTAAATCATTGCGGCCCCAGTTGAGAATGTTCTAGCCACTATATTACAGTGACCCTAGTTAGGAATGTCCTCTGTAGCCCCACTTGGAGAGTGCTCTAACCAATGAGCCACTGGGGCCCCACTTGAGGGAAATAGCCACTGAGCCACTACGGGCCCTCTTGGAGGGTATTATAGCCACTGAGCCACTGCGACCACAGTTGATAGGTGCTCTAGGCCACTAAGACTCCGCGGCCCCACTGAAAAAAAATCGCACTAGCCACTGCGCCCCCGCGACTCTCACTGAAACACAATAATAGCTCTTGCTACTGCGCTTCTGCGTCTCCACTGAAACAAAATTCGCTCTAGCCATTGAGTCTCCGCGACCGCACATAAAAAAAAATTCGTTCTAACCACTGAGCTCTAGTCACTAAGCCTCCGCGGACCCACTGAAAAAAAATTCGCTCTAGCCATTTCGCCTTATGCAGCCCGACTAAAAATAAAATCGCTCTAGTCACTGCACCTCCATGGCCCCTCTGAAAAAAAAATCTCTCTAGTCACTAACCGTCCGTCCACTGAAAAAAAAAAAAAGCACTCTTGCTACTTTGCCTTGGCAGCCCCACTGATAACAAAATCGCTCTAGCCACTATGCCTCAATGCTCCACTGAAAAAAATCGCTCTAGCCACTTAGCCACCGCGGCCCTACAGAAAAAAAAATTCTCTCTCACCACTGAGCATCCGCGGTCACACTGATAAAAAAATTCGCTCTAGCAAATGCGCTTCCGTAGCCCCAAAGGAAAAAAATCGCTCTAGACACTGAGCCTCTGCGGCCTCACTGAAAATAATATTGTTCTAGCCACTGAGCCTCCGCAGCTTCACTAAAAAAAGAATCGCTCTACCCACTTAGCCTCTGCGGCCCCATTGAAAAAAAATGGCTCTAGCCACTGAGCCTCTACGGCCTCATTGAAAAGTAAATCGCTCTTCCCACTGAGCCTCCGCGGCCCCACTGAAAATAATTTCGCTCCAGCTACTGAGACTCCACGGCCCCACTGAAAAAAAAATCGCTCTAGGCATTATTCCTCCATGGCCCCACTGAAAACATATTGGCTCTAGCCACTGCGCCTCCGCGGCCCCACTGAAAATATAATTTGCCCTATCCACTGTGCCTCCGCAGCACCACTGAAAAAAAAATCGCTCTAGCTAATGAGGTGGCTAGTGCGATTTTTTTATTTTTCAGTGGGGCCGAGGAGGTTCAGTGGCTAGAGCCATTTTTATAATGGGGCAGGGGAGGCACAGTGGCTAGAGCGATTATTTGTCAGTGGGCCGCAGAGGCTCAGTGGCTAGAGCAATATTTTTTAAGTGGGGACGCGGAGGTTCAGTGTCTAGAGCGATTTTTCTCAGTGGGGCCCCGAAGGTTCAGTGCTTAGAGCGATTTTTTTTTTCACTGATGCCGCGGAGGTTCTATGTCTAGAGCCATTTTTTTTGCAATGGGGTAGGGCAGGCACAGTGGCTATAGCGATTTATTTTTCAGTGGGGCCGCGGAGACACAGTGGTTAGAGGGAAATTTTTTTTCAGTGGGGCCGTGGAGGCGCAGTTACTAGAGCGGTTATTTTTAGTGGGGCGGCGGAGCCTCAGTGACTAGATTACCCAAAATGGGGCCACAGTGGCTCAGTGGCTAGAGCACCCAAAATTGCGGTCGTAGTGGCACAGTGATCTTGTGCAGCCCAAATGTGGGGCCGCAGTTGCTCAGTGCCTAGAGCACCCAAAATTGGGGCCACAGTGGCACAGTGATCTTGAGAACCCCAAAAGTGGATCCGCAGTGGCTCGGCGGATAGAGTACTTAAAGGTTGGACCGGAGTGGATCAGTGGGTAGAGCACCATTTAAGTGGGGCCGCAGTAGCGCTGTGGCTAGATCACCCAAAAGTGGGTCCGCAGTGGCTCGGTGGATAGAGCACCCAAAAAAGAGGCCGCAGGGTCTCAGTGCGCATGGCACCCAAAAGTTGGGGTGAAGTGGCTCAGTGGCTAGAGCACCCAAAAGTTGGTGCGCAGTGCCTCAGTGGGTAGAGCACATCCCAAGTGAAGCCACAGTGGCTCAGTGGGTAGAACACCCAAAAGTGGAGCCTAAATGGTGGAGTGGCTAGGGCACTCAGAAAAAGCCGCAGTGGTTCAGTGGCTAGATCACCTAATAGTGGGGCCGCGGAGGGTTAGTTAGACACTATTTTTCAGTGAACCGGCGGAGCCTCAGTGACATAAGTGCCCAAAATGGGGCCGCAGTGGCACAGTGATCTTGTGCACCCCAAAAGTGGGGCAATAGTGGCTCAGTGGCTACAGCATCCAAAATTGGAGCCGCAGTGTCTCAGTGAGTAGAGCAAGCAAAAGAGGGGCCTTAGTGACAATGTGGATAGAGCACCGAAATTGGGGCAGCAATGTCTCAGTGGGTAGAGCACCCTTCAAGTGGGGTAACAGAGGCGCAGTGGCTAGAACACCCAAATTTGAGGTCGCAGTGTCTCAATGGCTATAGCACCCAAAGTTGAGGCTGCAGTGACTCAGTGGCTATAGCGCCCTTCAATTGAGGCCGCAGTAGCTCAGTGACTAGAGCACAAAATAGTTTGGCCGCAGTGGCTAAGTGGCTAGAGCATCCAATAGTGGGGCCGCAGTGGCTCAGTGGCTAGATCACCTAATAGTGGGTCCACAGTTGCTCAGTGGGTAGAGCATCCTTCAATTGTGGCCACAGAGGCTCATTGGCTAGAGCACCCTTCAAGTGGAGCTGCAGTAACACAGGGGGTAGAACACCCAAAATTGGGGCCACAGTAGCTAAGTGACTAGAGCACCCTAATTGGGACTGCAGTGGCTCAGTGGCTAGAGACCCGTCAAGTGGGGCCGCAGTAGCGCAGTGGCTAGAGAACCCAATAGTGGGGCCACAGTGGATCAATGGCTAGAGCACCCACATGTTGAACTTCAGTGGCTAAGTGGCTAGAGCACCAAAGAGTAGGGCCGCAGTAGTTCAGTGGCTAGAGAACCCAATAGTATGGCCTCAGGGGATCAGTGGCTAGAGCACTCAAAGGTGAGGCCGCAGTGGCTAAGTGGCAAGATCAACCAAATGTGAGGCCGCATAGCTCAGTGGCAAGAGCAACCAAATGTGAGGCCACAGTGGCTCAGTAGCTAGAACACCCAAAGTTGAGGCTGCAGTGGCTCAGTGGCTATAGTACCCAAAGTTGAGGCTGCAGTGACTCAGTGGCTATTGCGCCCTTCAATTGAGGCCACAGTAGCTCAGTGACTAGATCACAAAATAGTGTGGCCGCAGTGACTCAGTGGCTAGAGCACCCAATAGTGAGGTCGCAGTGGCTCAGTTGTTAGAGCACCCAATGTTGAGACTGCAGTGTTTCAATAGCTAGAACACCCAAAAAGTGGAGCCGCAGTAACTCAGTGGTTAGAGCACTTTTCAAGAGGGGCTGCAGTGACTCCAGTATCCAATAGAGGGTCCACAGTGGCTCAGTGGGTAGGGAACCCTTCAAAAGTGGGCACAAAGGCTTAGTGGCTAGAGCACCCTAAGGTGGGGCAGCAGTGGCTAAGTGGCTAGAGCACCCAGAATTTTTGCCACTGTGGCTAAGTTACTGGAGAAGCCAAATTTGGGGCCGCAATGCCTCAGTGGCTAGAGCACCCAAATTGAGGCCACAGTGGCTCAGTGCCTAGATTACCCTTAAAGTTGGGCATCAGTGGCTCAGTGGGTAGAGCACCATTCAAGTGGGTCCACAGAGGTTCAGTGGCTAGAGCACCCAAACATGAGGCCGCAGTAACACAGTGGCTAGAACACCCTAAAGTGTGGCCGCAATGGCTGAGTTGGTAATGGACCTTTCAAGTGGGGCCGCAGTGGCTCAGCAGGTACAGCATCAAAATGTGAGGCCGCAATGGTTCATTGATTAAAGCACCCTTCAAGTGGGGCTGCAGTAGCTCAGTGCCTAGAGCGTCCAACATTGTGGCCACAGTAGCTCAGTTGGTAGAGCACTCTTCAAGTGGATCCGCAGTAGCTCAGTGGCTAGAGCACCCAAATGTGGGGCCGCAATGTCTAAATTGCTAGAGAACACAAAATTAGGGCCACAGTAGCTCAGTGGCTAGAGCGCCCAAAGGTTAGGCTGCAGTGGCTCAGTGTCTAAAGCGCCCAATGTTGAGGCTGCAGTGGCTCAGTAGCTAGAGCACCCTTCAAGTGGAGCAACAGTGGCTCAGTGGTTAGAGCACCCAAAAGTGGGGCCGCAATGTCTAAATTGCTAGAGCACACAAAATTAGGGCCACAGTGACTTAGTGGCTAGAACAACCAAATGTGAGGCCGCAATTTCTCAGTGGTTAGAGTACCCTAAGATGAGGTCGCAGTGGCTCAGTAGCTAGAACACCCAAAGGTGAGGCCGCATTGTCTCAGTGGCTAGAGCGCCGAAAGTTGTGGCCGCAGTGGCTCAGTGGCTACACCGCCCATAGGTGAGGCCGCAGTAGCCCAGTGGCTAGAACGCCGAAAGTTGAGGCCACAGTGGCTTAGTGGTTAGAGCACCCAAAGATGAGGCCGCAGTGGCTCAGTGGTTAGAGCATCCAAAGGTTAGGCTGCAGTGGCTCAGTGGCTAGAGCACCCTTCAAGTGGGGCCGCAGTTGCTCAGTGGCTAGAGCACCCAAATGTGGGGCCATAGTAATTCAGTGGATAGTTCACGCAATAGTGGGGCCGCAGTGGCGTAGTCAAAGACAAATGAACATACGACATTCCGGAGTTTAATCTGCAGCTGCGAAGGAACGCGACTTTCGCACGCCCCTGCCTATCCCTTGTCTAGCTTGGTTTTAAATAATTGAATCCAATAATTAAGTTATGGAAGAAAATAACGTAAATCCAAGATGGCTGTGTGTCGCCGTGGGATCGGGACTCGCGTCTCATTAGTTCAGCCATGCGAGTTATTTTCTTCTGCCACTCCATGCAATACGATATGGTATCTGATCTGGGACTTGAAAAATCTGGGAGTGATCCGACAGGGGGATTGAACCTGGTTCGCCTAATGGAAGGCGAGCAGTCTAACTGCTCAAGCCCCGCGGCACCGGTTCCTTCGGATTGTGAAGGTATGTTCTAGGAGGAGGATATAGTGCTTGTCAGTCGAATAATGCTATAGTCTATACATAGCTACTTCCAACTTTTCTGAAGCCCTGCTAAAGTGTTACTGTATATGATAGCCCCGTAGTACATGAGAATCTGTACATGTTCTATGGCATAAGTAATTTTCAAGCCGTTAAGGGAACTTTTTTGAAAGTCATGTTGACAATTGCGAGTTTAATATTTTTACAGGGAGAGAGTATTTTGAATTTTGTGACAAGTCAGTAAGTAACTTAAAGCACCCCTTTTTACGTAAGACTGTGTGTATTGGGTGTTTGCCTCAAATGCCACTATTGACTTTACATTCCTCTGTAGATCTACCACTGAGATCTTTGCGCCGTTTACCTAACACCTTTCAGGTTTTGGCCTGATCAATAATGCATTTCATTGTGACATTATCAGCTCCTTTTTCAGAAATTTTGGTTCGGTTATTTCCGCCCTTCACTATAGCTTATCCTTGCCAGTTATTCATGTACCTAAATTGATAACCACACTTTCACATGTCAATGTTCCAATCTTGCATAACCTCACCATGAATAACTCCCTTTCTAAATATTTGGATAACCTCCTAGCTTCAAGTCCTAAAGGCGCTTCTTTCCATGATGTTGTGAGTCTCCTACGTCCTCGTCCTCCACAGTCTTCCTCGCCATCATCGTCTCCTGTGTCTCAGTACTTCTTTGTTTGATTGCGACCTTCATTTTGTTGAAATCCAAATTTTGCACTAAAGGTAGCCCTGACATTCTGGTCAACAAAAAGTCGTGCCAGAAGGGCGTGTCATGTTTCCCTTAGCTACCAATTCTGCCAAGTCTAATAGTTAATTGTTTCTTTAGGTTTTACTTAAGTATTGTTTAGGCTTAATGTGTCGGGTGTTGTGCCAGTGTTTGTCCTGGTCCCTGCTCCCCCTTGGCGTCCTTGAGAGAGAGAGAGAGAGAGAGAGAGAGAGAGAGAGAGAGAGAGAGTATGTGTCGCCTTGGTGGCCCATACTTTCTAATTTGCTCATTTCTTGTTGTTTTTCTGTGAGCGCGTGACTCGGATTCTGCTTTCAGGAATCGGTAAAACCGCTAAATTCAGTTCCAGTTGTTATCCCATTTTCTGTCAAAGCAGTGGATAAGTATGAAGTACTTGTTAAGTTTTATTACTGTGGTAACTTAATTCGTTAACGAATTTATTAGTATAGTTGTATCCTGTTTTATTGTTCTGTCTCATGTGCATATTTCAGTTTTTCTCAGAGCAATAATTTATTTTGGAAACTTATTTTGAATTATATACATAACAACTTCATAATATTTATGTCATCAACTATATCAGTGGATCAATAAGTGAATGGTGTATTAACTATCACCAATATTCTTTGAATTTTAAAGACTTTAATATTTTGTTTGCAAATGTAACGTTTGTTTATCTGAGGTTGAAAATCTCGTTTTGTCGATAAAAGACGTTTTCAAGCTATGCTAACCAGTTTTTCAAAGATTGACAAGTATAAAAAAATAGTACTTACTCTTTGTAATATTAGTAATTCGTATAATGTGGTGTATTTGAAAATTAATAACTAATTCTGTTACCTCTATGATTTCGTTTTACTTTAAATGTAATTTTGTAAACTAAGTTTTACAAGTCGCGAAATGTAACTCGATTAATGTTGGTACTGGTCCTCTCGAATCGATCTTACTCTATAACGATTTCCGGTACGTCACTTCCTTCTTCTTCATCAACATGAACTAACTGTGACATCTTTCTTTCTACTGAAAATTGTAATCTTACAATCCCGATGTAAAAGCGAAATTTTCACCGCGCCAGGTATGCTTATTGTGTAACTAATTTTCCGTGTAGCATTTTGTACTTTGTGGTTATCGCGGAATTCGCGAAATATTGCCTTAATTATTTATTCAGCGGTTCCACCCGACTGGCCTAAGATGACGACCTGAGTTATGTGGCTTCGGAGTTGAGGCGTGGTCTTACTTTGGAGGATTTTCCTCGCCGGCATTTCTCCATGTCTTAGTTTCCTGTAATCGGGAACATCCCGATTCGAGATGTGTTCCTGATCTGCAACTCGTGCATCACCAGGCCAAAATATTTTTTTCTTAACTACTTTCGCATGAGCATGTGCTACTAACCTTCGAATATAAATTTTGGAAAGACCTTTGAAATTCAGATTGGTAATTTGTTTATCTTGGAAAGATTTAAATTTTCTTTGTTAACAAATTTTGGATGATTCCAGAGTGGCCATACTTAATTAATAACTAATTTTGTTTTGAAAGCCAAAATGGCCACAAACTGTATTGTAGGTTAAATTTTCGGGATCCCGACGTAGTAAAATGAAAGTAATACCAAATAGTAAAATTTACAAAATACATACTTCCATTAATTAATTTTAAAATTTTTTTTTAAATATGTGAAAACAAAAATACTCATTATAAATACTATTCTGTTATAGCCTTTTGTTATTGTGTTTTGAATACATTTATGGTTATATGTTTGCAAATGGTAAGATTTTTTGAATAATAATAAAGAAAGTTTGGTGTCACCAGATATAATATGTTTCTTCATAAATAAGGTAGCTATACATAGCACCTCAGTTGCATAAATACTTAAGTCTCTGTTGATACATACCAAGTGTTTATTGTGTGGCATAATTGGTAAGAAACTGTATTTTGAGTTAGGCCTTTAGTTTTACATTAATAACATTTAATTATGCACAATCTCACCGCAATCTGGCCCTCGGGCGTTTTCCTTTCTTCTGGTGTTATTGAGGGGAGAATACTTTTGGTAGGTTAACCCCTGCCAAATGTCTTGCCCTATAAATACCGCCACATAGTTCGTATAATTTGAGATTCAAGTGGAAGCACATAGTTGCAGAAGGTTATGCAGTCTGTCTGTTTACAGAGTGCTACTTTGATACGATCTGTCAAAACTGGAAACTCGCCGAGACAAATTAAATCACTGCATTTGCTAGTTATTTTTAAATAATCCTCTATGGCATAATCTGAGTAGCCAAATGTTTTGTCCTCGATCAATTGATGAATTATTGGAGAATGACTTGCTGGTACTTTCTCTATGAATAATTCCCAATAAATTCTACGATTATAGACCACATCGCCGACCTCCCATGCCGCAGTCGGTTGGTGCGCCGTCGGTCTGTGGTGCGGGGTGTTCTTGGTTCGACCCAGGTTACTTTGTAAGCCGTCCTCTGATAAACCTTCAGGCATAACACTGGGGGGCGTTAATAAGACACTTCCATTTCAATAGACCACGTCATCTTGTTTAATTTATCGTTAATTTGAACGCATTTTCAAAGTGTAGAATTCAAGTAGGTACATCAATAAAATGTTACAGGTTACATTTTTGTAGTTGCAATATGCCTTGTTTGGTGGTCGTTTCTGATTGTTTCCCGTTAGATGAAATCATGTTGGCTTGTAACGAGATGTCCGTTTTTAAATAATTATATTCTGATAGCGCACCAAGAAGTCCTGTGTGCTACAGTACATATATGTGAATATAATGCCTAATCTGTAATGTCTTAGTATCAAATGTACTGTACTAACAAAATAAAGCCCATAGGCTTGTCCTAGATGTTATGCTATTTAAATTTAAAATACGATAGCCAAGATTCGTTTGTTGTTTCAGTATTGTTAATATGATTTTTTTTTTCAGGGGTGAACGGAATTGACAGATTTCTCTTGTGTGTATAAATTAGAAACAGAGCAGAAACTAAATATACAGTATAGTTGAATGATGGAAAAGTGATTTCATATCTAGAAAAAATTTTAGACTTTGCTAATTTTTTCAGTCAATAAATCCATTATTTGCATCACTGTTTTATATAGTCCAAAATATCAATAACGTGACTGTTGTTTCTATTCGGGAATATTTATAATAAGATTATGAATAACATTTGTGTTACAAGGAAAAGTATGGTAAATTACAAACGGCAAAAAATCAAGTTTTTCATCACCGAGAAAAAAATTCCTGTAATTAATGTGGCTATATTATCTTGATTTTCTCTAATATCCCTCTGTCCCATTCCCAAACGCCCCACAATAAGGAAAATTTATAAGGCTATTTAAATTCAAACAAGCCATTTAAATGTTAATGTTATATTAAAAGTAATTTTCTATATATAAGTGATTAAAATTTGCAAAATAAAAGTTTCTCTTAAGTATATGTTGCATTACATTTTCCATAGTAAATTAGTAGACGTACTAATATATTCCAGAACAAATATCAAAGAATTTGAAAACCGTTTTACACTATTCCCGCTAATTCGTAACTTGAGACTGCCAAACATCAAAACTGTCGCAGAAAGCGGGATCCAGGCACGTCTCTTTAGCATTCTCAGGTATACAGGAACAGCAAGAATACAAGCTGATGTTTACAGCGATAAGATGAAATCTTCCCTCTCATACCCCTCGCTGGTTCTACACTAATCCTCAACAGCCGGCGTGCAAAATGGGCATAACAACCACGATGTACCGCGTATCTTTCCGGTGAGAAATACGCGTATTTCGGGTTAGCGTTTCGCACCAAATAAAAAGTTTGATGCGCAATGCGTCAAACCACACAGTTATACATATACCGGCTAAAAGCGACAGGATTGGCTGGTTATGGCAAAATTCGAGAAATTCTGTTTCCAACTTAGTGTTGGAATACAATCAAGCGGTGGAAAAATTTAGAATCATTGTCGTTCTTTATTCGTCGCCCTTAAAGTATGGATATTGCCACCGAGACATCCAGTTTTTTAGGCTATATGCGTTTCCTTCGATGTCCGTTTTTACTGCGCTTGAAAGACCACGTGTTTAATTTCTTAGTAGATTAGTATGCATATGAGAAACACGACATGTTCTCCAAATAAAACAGATATATAGTTAGCTACACAGAGGAAATATTTTCTTAGGTTGTTTGATTGTTCATAACATTCAGTTTTCCATTTTCAATAGAAAATGGGTGAAAACACAGACACTGTTTGGTTACAAATATAGCACGAATAATTTCATTTTTTAAAAGAGTTTCGCTGATTTTTAAAATAATGTAAATAACTTCGTCAGAATTTTTTAAGTTGTGTGCCTAACAACAAGTTAAAAAAAAATTTTGAACTAGTAATTTCGGTCAATCTACTTAAAGCGTGACAAAAAGTTTTGTTTTCGAGGAGCAAAAACAGTGATACAAAGTCTATCATGGTTGCCAGACTCAGGCGCGTGTATCATTCAGTGCATATCTGATTGAACTGATTTAAAGTAATTTTACTGTTAGGCTTACCACTAACGGAATTTTTTATTTCCACTGCAGCCTTCAAATATTCCTCCAAGGAAAAAGATACGAATAATGTCAGTCTAGTGGCAATTAGGTAGGTAATGGCAATAACCAGTTGTGTAAAATTTTTCGCTGCTGACTAAATACTTCTGAAAGCCCCGCCAATTGTTTATAGCTCCACCTCATTTCAAAATTAATTGTGTCGCGGACGTTCTGAATGTTAATCAAATAACAGTGGGGAATTGTTGGAAAAATTAGTGCATTACTGTTACATCAAAATATTCCACAGCCAACTAAAAAAAAATCTTTTAATTTACCATTCGCATTGCACATTTAAAAATACGTTACGTCACAGAACCATTTTTAATTTCGTACCAACGTTACTATAGATTTGCCAAAATGTCGATTTTTTTTTTTTTTATCTGTCAAACATCTATAACTAGTAAGAGAAAGTAGGTCTCTAGCAACAGTTCTATTTGAACATACTAAACAATGGTCATCGTTGAATGTTATGGAAATGTTTTCCTTCCCGTGAAACAGAAATTTCGAGATGGAACCCGCACCAGCCCGCGGTCTGAGTCTACATTATTTCCGACTCGACAGGAATAAGGCGCGTTGTTCCAGCGGAGCTCTGCGAAAATCCTACTTGTTTGCTTTCCTTCTGAATGTGATACGTGTTCTCACGACTCTCTGTTTCAACAGGCGGCTTTTAAACTCCTTAGTCTGCACACGCTTGATACGTTTCCTGTTATCTCGCAATTGAAAAATTGCACAGTGGCGCTGTAACTTGTGTTGTACTGATTTAGTATTAACGCGCGCATATCACGGCCATGAAGTTTCCGGCAAGATAAGAAATGCTCTGCTTGAAAAAAGCGTAATCATGGACGCGGTATTATTCCGCTGTTATCTCTCACATATTATTATTATTATTGCTATTACCAACGACACTAAAGTTATTTCAGACTGGAACATATTTATGCAGGCAGCAGATACGGCAGTATACAGTATTGCAGACTTTCCAAACACGCGCATATAGCATTAGATGCTTGTAAATTCTTTCCATTTGAAAACAAGTCACACTTACGTCTAGCGCGGAGTACAAATTTCATTACATCTCACAAATTGTAAACGTTGTTTTGAAGACCTTCAACATGACCGAAGAAAGACATTTTCAGGGGTATATTTTTTTTAAACAATAAATCACATGAGTGTATACTAACATCTGTACAGGCATGCACAACATTAATCTGCAGAATTTATAGTCATAAAATTATAGGATGAACACTTTAACTCCAATGATTCCAGGCAGCATCTGCTAGCATACACGGCATATCTCTGAAAGTTAGGTAAATCGTATTAGAAAAACAGAATATGCTTTAAAGAATATGTATTCTCGTCGCCATTTCATTAAAGACCGCTCGTGTTTTGCGTCACACACTGCATGTGTGGTAGCAGCTATAGGCTGTTCACGGTAAAGTGAGCACTTTTGAAAGCCCTGCGTAGGATCTGCTTGTGTGCATGTTGTGTGTTCTTCCGCCTTGTGTAAAATTAACGCTGGCATGGGCCTCATCACTTTATTCACGCGTTGGTCAAGTGAAAGTATGAAATAATTAAAAAATAAATATTTTGAAAATCTGCATATTTTTACAATTCGATACATAAAAAAAAAACAGAAAAATAGGAACCGAAAGATATAATTTAAGTTATCACAAATGGTAACCTAACACTTTTGATTCGACGTTAAGATATGGAACTACTTTCCATCCATCGTTACCAACTTTTTGGGTGCATTTCACTCATTGCACCCTTTAAAGTATATGCAGGCAGGGGGAGTGATTTTTTCTAAGATTGATTTCAAAAGTGCTCACTTTATCGTGAACAGCCTTTACGGCGCCATGTTCTAGCATAACCGGGGTCGCAGTGGTGTAGTGGTTAGACTACTCGCCTCCCAACTAGGCGGACCGGGTTCGATTCCCGGCGGGGTCACTCCTGGATTTCCGCACGTGGGAATCGTGTCAGACGATGCTGCTGGGCGGAGGGGGTTTCTTGGGGATCTCCCGTTTCCTCCGCCCCTTCATCACGGCCTCGCTGTTAACCGCCCAGTAGCTTCACTTCACTCCAGCACAACCCCGTGTGCTTGAGAGCTACAACATCACGAGATAAGTCAAGAAGAGGTGGGAAGGATCAGTATATTCTATTCGCGGTTTATTCACACGTTTTGAATCGAAATTTAAAAAAAAAAAACAACCCAGCTATGACGCGTTTTGTTATCTCTTAAATATGCCATGTATCACAAGCGTTTTATTCCTGTGGTAAGATAAAAGTATCCTATTTTTCGTTCAATCGAAGATTGGCATATTATTAGTTTATAAATTATAAAATTTCATTTCTAATAAATAAAAATGAATACAGTGAAAAAACATGTGTATTGGTAGTGCCCAACAAGAAATAGTTCTCATGCAAAATATTATTACAACTGTGTGCGCACGAAGTCGGTGCGTTGTCCTTTGGTATAATTTCCCAGACTTAGTGCAGCTTAGTTTGCACGAAGTTAGTTCTACTCCATACCACAGAGTAGATAAGTAGCCCACATGGAGGAGAAATGACGTCGCACCCACTCTCTGATGTGCAATGCGAACTTCTATGAACGGGCCTTGCATCTAAAGGCTGTTCACGATGAAGTGAGCACTTTTGATATGAACCTTGATAAAAAGTCTCTGCCCGTGTCTGCGTATATTTTAATGGGCGCACCGAGTGACGATGGATCGATAGTAGTTCCATAACTTAACGTCGAATAAAATATGTTTTTGACAACCATTTGTGAAAACTTGAATTTTATCTGTGTTTTTTTATTACATCGAAATGTAAACATGAGACGGTTTGTAATATATTTACTTTCCTAATAATTTCACAGTTTCACTTAACCGACGTATAAATAAAGTGATGAGGCTCATTGCAATGTTAATTTTACATAAGGCAGAAGAATACACACCGTGCATACAAGTAGATTGTAATCAGGGCTTTCAAATGTTCTCATTTTACCGTGAACAGTCTATATAGTCCATTCATGGATACTTTCAACTTCTCTGAAGCCCTGCTAAATTTCAGCTTTCAGATCATTCTTCCGCCTCGTAGAAACAAAGTAACTATGTTGAGGTAACGTAAGTTCTATTCAGGTTAGGAACAAAACGAGATATCTTATTTGAGAGTTTCGCATAAGGAAAATTTCCACCGCCAAGTGCACAGTATTCCAAAGAGGTAAATTTCAATTAAAATTTTAATCTACATGAACAATAAAAAAGAAAGCGTTTACCTAGTTACGTGTTTATTTTAGATTTGATTTAATACTATTGCAATTATTTTTTTCAACGTAGGAAAAACAGAGAAATTACTGTACAATTCGACACTAGCGCTTACCTAGTGACGAGAATTTTTGGTTGCCAAACTTTTACCTAAAATTTTCGCCACTAGGTAAGCGCTAGTGTCGCATGTGTACCAGATTTTTCTATATGTTCTACGTTAGAAAACATGATAATTGCAATAAACACAAAAAAATGTAAAATAACGTAACTAAGTAAAATATCTCTTTTTATTATTCACGTAGATGAAAATTGCATTTAAAAGTGACCTCTTTGGAACACTGCGCCCCTAGCAGCGGGAATTTTCCCTATGACAATCTTTCCCATAAGAAATCTCGTTTTGTTCCCATCCTGCGTAGAAACTGAAACCAAAGGGACAATGCACCGCATTCCTGCACATTCAGTTTAATACTATTTTGAATGAGTAGTATTTCTTACCAAGCGTTACCAACACACCAATTTTTTCCCCGTGTTTATATTTATATTAATTAGAAATTAAATATTAAGATTTATAGATAAATTATAAGTAAAAGGTCAGCTGAACCAATAAAAAATATATTTGTATTGATAGAAGTAAAAGAACGTTTGTGATAAGTGATATATTTAAGGAAAAACCAAACACGTTATACATTAGGATGATTCTTCAAATGTTTGATTTAAAAAGAGTGAAGAGACAGCATGGCGTATATTTTGCTATAGGCGCTTCACTGTAAAATGAGCACTTTTGAAAGCCCTGCTAAGATCTACTTGTATACACGTTGTGTATTCCTCCGCCTTATGTAAAATTAATATTGACATAGGCCTCATCACTCTATTCATGAGTCGGTTAAATTAAACTGTGAAATTATTAACAAAGTATATATTTTCTAAATCTGCTCGTTTTTACACTTCGATGCATAAAAAAAAAATCAGAAAGCGAAAGAAATAATTTTAAGTTATCACAAATGGTTACTTAACTTTACTGGGCGAATGTCACTCAGTGCGCTCATTAAAATATATGCATGCAGGGGAAGTTACTTTTTTCTAGAGTTCGTTTCAAAAGTGCTCACTTTATCGTGAACATGTTTTACCGCCTAGTGAGAAAGGCTACCCGGCATCCTTCTGGCTAGGGACGCCATTTAGCTGGCTCGTTCAGCTGGATTACTAGGTATAAGCAGACGTTTCACATCTGTATTGCCGTGTACTCTGTGACGACACGCGCCCGTGCTACACCGCGCCGACCGCCCTCTCACGTCGGAATCACACAGCCCTGACCAGCACAACACCGCAAGCACGACAAGACACTTAAAACTAAGCAATCAATGAAATACATGATAGATCTGACGTAAGCCCGACAATTCTGTCTTACGACCAGCAATTTAGGATTAGAAATCTATTCTTCGTCGTGTCGTGCGGCACGACGCACAGAGTTTACTACCTTGTAAAATGAAATTGTAGGATAAGCTTTACCTACAATGGGAAACACGTAGCTTAAAAGAAAACAAATTATTAACATTATTGTATTAAACTCTTATTAATAATAATTTTACATTTGTAAGCATTATCTACATAACTTTGTTATAGGCTGTTCACGATAAACTGAGAACTTTTGAGGCCCTAGTTACTTTTTCCTTTCAGCCATCTCTTTTAATCACCTTTATAAATAAATATTGCTATGGAAGTATTAAACACAGTGTATATATTCCACCGCATTTGGAAATTTACGTCTACGGCTAAAATAGAATATATTTATTGACTATTATTCCAAATAAGAGGTGTTTCAAAAGAGCCCACTTTACCGTGAATAGCCTATACCGTCATGTATTCCAAATTTCCCGTCTGCCCACCGCCTTTGAAACTAGCGAGTTAATCAGCGCCTTCTAAACGGATCCGAAAAATCCTACTCGTTGTGTCGCGCCAGTAAACTGCCGGGCTGTAAATTCGAGGAGTCACGTTGAAAATGGTCGTGGTTGCGGTTTTTGTCGTGTCGTGCTGTGCTCGTCGGGTCTATGTGATTCCGGCATCAGGAACACTGCAAAATTTCCTGCTCGCCCCTCCGCCGACAAACCCTCGCCATTACCGGAATTAGAAAACATCCTCCTCCTTTCGGCTTGCGGCCCCTCCCTCGCAGCACAACGTTCTCCTCGGCCTTCCTTCTCCGCCGTCTTCCTTGCAGCGTGAATTATTCCCTGCGTCCTCGCATCCTGCGCTCCCCTGCATCCCAAGGCATGCCAACCCCCCTTCACCTCGCCCATGATGGCTTTATGTCTGCGCGGTTCCCTCGCGGGTAATTTCTTCCCGCCTGGACACGAACCTGGTTCCTCCTGCCTTCCGTACATGCCGCTACGTACTGTCGGCGCAGGGAGTCCTGACACCGCGCATCAACTCGAGGAACAATAAAACTGGACTACAGCCATAGACTAAAGATGAGGCAGGCCGATCTTGCTGGCTGCGCACAACCAATTTCCATGTCTCAACATTGAACTGGTTTTCTGCCTAGACGTCTAGCGAAATCAGCTTGGTTTGTAATTTAGGTTAGAAAACTGATTTGTAAACAAAGATTTGAGAGGTATGTATAACTCGTCTAATCAACTTGTAATGTAATTTGATTAGATTGAAACTGGTAAAAGCATTTTATTCCTATAATAGCTCTTGTCATTTAAAAATTAATATGTAAAAAAACACGTTCATCACTGTTGAGCATGTGACTTTAACAATTGTACTCCTTTGGGGTAGGTCAATGTTGGGTACATTCGCAGCAGACGAATAAGCGGTCTACCACATCTTTAGTCTATGCTCAGAACCACCCGTTTCACCAGTCAGTCACCCGTCCGTCAGGCGGTCACGTGGTCTCCAACCAATCGCAGGGCAACTTTTTTCTATCCGTCAATCCGTCAAATATATCTCAAACTTTAACTTTCGACCGACGGACGGATGGGCCACCGCCTTGTAATATAATTCCTTGAACATGGCTGTCGGAAAAGAGCTACTTGTTTATTTGTCTGAGTGTTTTCTTTTTAAATACACGAGGCAGTGAAGTTGTTTACTTTTTTACGTTTCACCTTTGAATTGAACAGAAGATGACTTAGATTTTCAGATAAAACGCAAATAAATTATGCTAGGAAAAGATAATATATTTATGACATACATTAAAAACATTTGTCTCTGCTCGAGAAAGTTCGTGTTGTTGGGTGGTAACACTAAACATTTCCTGGCCAGACGGATCGACGGATGACGGATTGTTGTGAGTCGCTTTCAATTGATGGACGAAAAAACCGACGGATGGCTGACTGACGGACGGGCAACTAACGGAAGCGACGGATGGTTGTGGGCCCAGCTTAAATATTTATCTAATCATTCAATACTACCTATACTTAGAGATAATGGAAAATCGCAAACATTTTTTGAGCCAACCTGTCTTCGATAACACTCCAGCTAGTTTATTTTATTTTTTTGTGATTGGATGAACAGGGTGTTTGACTAGGCTAAGTTGTTTGTATACCAATCACGAACGTTCTGCCTTATAGTAACAGAATCCTCATTGGCCCAGTGAAATGGGGTAGTAGCTTTATACATGCATGACGGCCAATAAGAAAATAACACTGTCGGGCATGTGTGCAGTACGTTGAATCCTAGGAAAAAGTCAACTTTTCCTGCGATAAACCATAATGTCTACCTATAATACTATATGGGATTATAATATTAGTTCTTTCGCACTTTTTTTTAGTTTGATAGTTATATATTTGCTTCTGCTTGCCCGCTGCCCCATCGTGAGGCGAGCCAAGCAACTAAAGCCGGTTCAAGAGAAAAAAATGTTGCCTAAATCTTGTGAACCTTATTCGTTTCGAAACACTGTGTCAATGTTTAAAGGCTGTTCACGATAAAGTGAGCACTTTTGAAATCAACCTTAGAAAAATGTCACTGTCCCTGCCTGCACATATTTTAACAGGTGCACTGTGTGACATGCGCACGGTACAGTTGGTAACGATGGATGGAAAGTAGTTCCCGTCGAATAAAAAGTGTTAGATAATCATTTGTGATAATTTAAAAAATGTATTATGCTTTCTATTTTTTTAAACGCCTCGGTGTGTAAAAACTAGCAGATTTATAGAATCTTCACTTTCCGAATAATTTCACATTTCGAGTTGACCGACGCATGAATAAAGTTATGAGGCTCATGTCAATGTTAATTCTACATAAAGTGGAAGAATACACAACGTGAATACAAGTAGATCTTAAAAAGGGCTTTCAAAAGTGCTCATTTTATCGTGAACAGCCTATAAATGAAATTTGATAAATATAGTTCATCGTGTTCGTAAGTTTATAGAATTTTTATTTGAAATAAAAAAAAATTATTTATTGCAATGTTTGATTTCAGCTTAAGTGTTTCTTGAGGTCACGGGAATGACCTGTTGCAATTCACTTCTAGTTATTTCGATTTTAAATTTTATCTCAAAAGTTGACAATGTTTTCTGATGACGTGAACTTTACCCTACGTATTAAATTTGATTAATTTTGATAACTTCATATATATATATATATATATATATATATATATATATATATATATATATATATATATATATATATATATTACACACATAAGTTTACTGTTGTTATTGATTTTTTTTGTTAAAATATGTGCAGATAGGAGGGAAATGACATTTTTCATAGGTGGATATCAGAATTAGTAGTTGAATGTCTGTATAGAGATTATTCGTATTTTGCAATCTTATGGAAGCCAATACAGAAAAAACAAGGAAAAGCAATCGTAGATAATTGTTTGTACTACTTTGTGAACAAATATTTTACCAGAGTGATGCATTTCTGCTGAACTGTTTCTAACGCCGTAGATGTTCATGTCATCACTAGAACTAGTGATTTTTCACGAAAAAAATATACAAGTACACTGTAGACTTCAATACTATAATCACCTAACAGCAATTCATCTATTGCCATTCGTTGTTCGCATGAGGTGTTTTCATATTTGACCGGGCCATTCAAAATTCGGCAACATCGGCACGGCTCCTATGTGGTTTGTGTGCTGACAGTCAAAATGTGTCAAAAAGAAATTCAACCAATCAAGGTAGGTAAACGACCGCAAAGTGGATTGAACTATAACTTGTCTTGAAATGTTTTTGCGAAATTTCACTGCCCTAGTTATCACGGCGTAAGATATAATGAAAAATAAAAATACTAATTTGATGAAATAGTTGCTTACAAAAAAAAAGTTACTTAGGACTGCCCTCTTTGACATACGAGAATTGAGACTATTGTCGGTTACAAAACTCCACAGTATTGTTTCGAATTGTAAAAATTTTACGGGTTATTTTCGTGGTTGACTCGGTTCAACATGGCTCAGTACACAGCAGAAAACAGCGTCTAAACAGCTTGTTGTGATGACGTGGGCAGGCCTTAGGCTTGGAGGCCGCGGTGGTGAGCGGCTAGAACGTCGGATCCTCCCAGGGCGATCCGGGTTCGATTCCCGGCGGGGTCGCACATGAGAATCGTGTCTGACGATGCCGCTGGTCTGCGAGTTTTCTCGGGGCTCTCCTTATATAACATACAGGCTTCCTCTGTAACGGAGCTGTACTGATTTTTAATGTTTTGTAAATTTGTACTTATACCTACATGTATTTATCCTCTATAACTCTTTCTCATTTATTCAAAATTCACACGAGTCGCTCTTGTTATAGACTGTTCACGGTAAAATGAGCACGTTTGAAAGTCCTGCTTAAAATCTACTTGAATTCACGTTGTGTGTTCTTCCGCCTGATGTAAGATTAACATTGCCGAGGGCCTCATCACTTTATTATGCGTCGGTCAAGTGAAACTGTGAAATTGTTTGAAAAATTAATATCTAACAAATCTGCTCATTTTTACAGGTCAGTGCATTAAAAAATAAACAGAAGGTGAAATAAATAATCTAAGTTAGCAGAAATGGTTTCACTTTTTATTCGACGTTGAGTTACGGAACTACTTCCCATCCAGCGTTACCAACTTTACTGGGCACATGTCACTCAGAGGCAGTGACCTTTTTCTAAGGTTGATTTCAAAAGTGCTCACTTTATCGTGAACATTCTTTATCAACACTCCCCTCAACCCTAAATATAAATTTCTATATGAATATATCGAAATAAAGCAGCTTACAACAGAATACTACCAAAAAATTAAGCAGAGAGACATTTTGTTATTGATTGATGTTAGAATCCAAGTCGTGATAGAGGTTGGGCCACCAGTAATTGTCTCAAAGCCAGAGTATATGAACGAAGACATTTGGTTTCAGCCAAACACTGGGTGAAAGTATTTCATTTTCCAAGGCTAAACTAGAATCTAGTTAGCCTTTAAATTAACACTACGGAATTAAGAACTAAGATAATAAATGAAACCCCTAAGCCACTATACACGGGAATAGCTTATAAAACGTGCAAAGAGAAAGCTTGCAATTCATACAACACTCAGACAATACATAAATTCCATTTAGTTTAACGCTTTTACGTCTCTAGAAAGAACAGAGACACTACTTAAGGAGAGTGGTAAACTTCACTTTTAAAAATTACGACCATTTTATACATGTTTTTGTGCTTATTTCATTTGTCCTCGCGTTTCAGTATGCTTTTTATCCGATTATTCGTCAGACCAGTGGCGCCGGAGTGGAAGTGAAGAAGAAGCGTGGAAAGGGAATAGAGGAAGGGGAGAGAGACAGGAAAATGAGGTAGTCGTTTTTCCATTAACTGTTGCGGGTGAGTGAGACTAAGGACGCATTTTCCTTCCTTCCTCAGCGCTTTGTGTCTTTCGACGAAAGTCAAATGCGCAAAATTAGGCGCAGTGGTCATGAATATCCTGTGTTATTAATATAGACACTTATTTTCCTGATTGTTTATTTTCAAAGCAGTTTTGCAGTGCGTCGGAATAACATTTATAGAAATGAATTTGCTCAATGATTTTATCATCTGTGCTTTACTGGCAGTTAGTCTTCAATGAGGGTCACTTATTTACTGCACTTATTAAAATATGTATAGTAAAGTTATGAAACTATGATTTGGAGATGTTAAGAACTTATTCGCATGAAATATTGACCACGTAAAACTTAATAGGCGAATGTGGTGTAAAGGAGCATATTGAGGATGTTTCGTGGTAACTTAGAAAAAGTCGAAAATCACGGGAAATTCTGAGGTTTGCTAGAAAACTGGGAAAGATTCTTACAATTTATAACTATTCCGTTCGTATCAATTAGCTTTACACAAGTGAGAGAGACAGTGATGTGCCTTCTGAGGAATATTGTTAAGATACTTCTGTACTACTACATCACAGCCTAAAAACCGTCTGACTTACTGCAGAGTAAAAACAGAGTACAGTCTCAATTCAACTGTAACACAGATAAAGACTAAGGAAAATACTGAACTGTTTACACGCACTGCGTTACCTATGTTGTTCTTAAGTGTAAATTTAAAAAAAGAAAATATGAGGACGAGGCCATTATCTGCATAGCCGAAGGTCACACACCCCGGTGGAAGACCCAACTCCAAGAATACGTCAAAGAGAACATTCCATAAGACTAACTCCTGGGGATATCCATTTGTGAGCCTCTTCTTCACTTGCATAGTATGGGCTGAGCATGTGCTCTCTCTCTCTCTCTCTCTCTCTGCCTGCAAAGCAGTCCAAAATTATCCTGTAGATGTTCGCGGGACATCTTTTCCTCTTCAGCTGTAAATTACTTCCGGCTACCAGGCATTGTCAAAGGCTCTTGCTATGTACGAGAACACCCCAATTATATACCTTGCCTCTGTTCTTCACATATTTAATTATATCATGCAGAGCAAAGTGTGCACCCATTACTTTGCGTAAATCATATTGTTTCTCACTGAGGGTTCCTTCTGCTTCCAAACCATTATGATTCTCCTGTTTATTAGCTCCTTATAGACTTTGCCACGTACAGGAAGCAATGTTAGAGGTCAGTAGGATTTTGGATCTTCAGGACCCTTTCGCAGGATCTGCAGACTTCCCTTCTTCCATGGGATCGAAAACATGCCAGAATTGAGACAGTCATTGTAGATCTTCAGTAATTCCTGTTTTATTCTTGAGAAGCTTCTTTGTATTATTTCAGCCACAAAACCATCATTGCTTGGAGCTTCTCCATTCTTCAGTTGGTACACCACTGATGTTAGCTCTTCCTTATAAAAAAATTGGTGCATCAGCTTCCTCAGGAATTGCACACATTTGTTGTCTCTTCCTGATGTGCTCTTCTCTCTCATTTTCCTGGGAGTCATCAGGCAGGAGTACATGGAGCGTTCTGCTCCATAGACTTCTAGAGGTAAGTGCAAGTTTCGCCATTTACCATTATGTTTGGTGGAGGTATTGCCTTCTTAATTTTGCCAGCTGCAATCTTGTAGACCACACCAAAAGGACCCTTGTTACCCACTTGTATAACGTAATCCACCCATGAATTTACCTTTTTTCGACTTAACCCTGTTGAAGTTAGCCTGCTTCTTTTACTTATACTCTTGAGTGAACAGTTCTCTCTCCTCACCCCTAAGTCTGTGAAGTCGTCTCCTGTCTCTTTTCAATTGTTTCTTCTTGTTATCCAATTCCATATCCCGCCATGATATGTTCGAAGCCTTTGACGTGTTTTTTGGAGATTTTCCTCACATTTCTCAGTGATGAGTCTACATCCACTTCATCCAGCCACAATTCAGGACATCTTCTCAGCTTACCCAACAGGATCTTGTCATATTGTAGCGAATATGCTGTTCGGTGCACATATTGTACCTCTCGTCCTATCTCTGGCACATAATCAATATTTGTTCCCCCATGTCCAATTTCGAAGACTATAAGTCTATGATAACTCACACTTTCCTCCAGCACTCTCCAGGTGCTGATATGGTGTTTGGCCTTCCCATTTACTACAGTAATGTCAGTGTGCATTTCAGTACCATGTGCCTACGAGACAAATGTCGGCAGTTCACCTTCCACATTTGCAATATCTAAATCATTATTAAAATGAATTGGCTGATTGTTTCGACTGATTCGTCTGTGGTGAATTCCAGAGCTCGGACTTCCCATTAACTGCACCAATTACCAAGGTGGTTCCCCTTAACATATCGATTACTACTACTTCCCATCTATCCAGATGTGTTTGTATGTCATCCCCAATTTGAAATTATGAGGAAATAATCCAGAATTTAGTTGTTCTCTTGATTGCTTACACACATACATATTGTGTGTAAGAGATACTGGCAATCATCATCACGTCCATGTTCTTGTTTGTCCTCAATACTCCAGTCTCAGGTTTGACTATGGCGTATACTGTGCCATTAAGTCCCGTTACCTAGTCAAAAGGCAAATATGGTTCCAGAACAAAACCATATCCAGCTTCTGCTCTACCACAATCCTGTTATGATCAGCAGCTACTGCTGCTAACCTTTGCATATTTAATTTCTCACATCTTATGATATTACAGTCCATAATCGATCCTGGTGAATTCCACCGACAGAGCCTTCTGATATGCCAGACAGTCTCTGGAGTCCACCCTGTGCTCATGTGCAACACCTCTTTCAGATATTTGGCACATTTCTTCTTAAAATTCCTGCCTGACTTTTTAGGGAAATTTTCATACTCATGACCCATTTTAGCGCACTTTGAGAATGTGGGCTCTGTCTCTTTACATTTCTTTGATATATGTCCCCACTGTTGACTCTTATAGCAATGGGACACTGATATATAGTCCCTGACACGACAGCTTTCATATCCGACATAAAGCATCTCCTTTACCATGATAGTATTCCTTGTTTCTGGATCACATTCTAACACAACATTGACTCTGTCGGTGTCCCTTCGACCAGTCCGATGACTGACCATCACATTTCTCTTAAATTTTTCCACATACATACCATCTCTGGACTGGAATGTTTGTCTATAGATTTTGCCACCAGACTGGACGTTTCCTCTGACCAAGGCCCATCGTACACCACTATATTGGGGCCTCTTTTTCCTTGGTGCCTCTAACTTCATGCCCACCTCAGTCTAGTTTTTGAGTTTTTCTAGATTATCTTCATTGCCAGCCTAAATGAACACTCCACCATTTCTGATGCCTCGCATGTTGCGGATTTGCAATCCTTCAGCTCTATGATCAAAATTATTCTTGATCTTGTCCTTAGTTTCTATGGTGGCAGTCCCTTCTTTGTCTGGATATACCAGCACCACTTCCCTAGAAATCTGTGGTTTTATTTCTTCCTCCTTAATAGTTTTATAGCTCTTAATGCTTGGTATTCCTCCTACGTGTGGCCCTCTTTCTCTCTGGAGGTACCTTCCCCATGGGTCTCCATTACTTGCAACTTGCCAATTATTTTGGCATTTTCAAGCAGTACTTTGCCCAGCAAGTTCTGTAATTGGTTGACATGGTGCCAAATAATTTGCCCGAGTGCTGCTAATTTTAGAGTTTCTACTTAGAATCAATTCCACTATAGTGGACACCAATTCCTTAGCTTTAATTTGTCTGATTGTCACTTGGTTCAATATTCTGGACAAAGGTATCTGTGTTTAATAAGCCACTCCCTCTCTCATTGTCAGGATGAATAAACTGTAGCCACTTCCTTGACCTGGGCACTTCGGAGCTTTTACTAGTCCCAGGTCTTTCCTCAATCTTTTCAATAGGGTGTACAGTACCAATTACCTGTATTTTTTTCTATGGACTGCCTTAAGGATGTTTCTTGTTGTCCTACTCTTACAAACTATTCAGTATTCCTCTTCGCTATATGTAGGTCAACTTGATACTCTACTTCTTCTGAGCTTTATGAGCCAGACTTATTTTGTTGTCTTGGGTGTACTACTGGTATAATGCCCATATATTCATGGTTATCTTTTCTGCCTTCTGATCATTTTATGCCTTCTGTCTCTTCCTTTTCGTCATATATCTCTGCCATCCAGGAGTTGACCACACTCCTTTCTATGCCACTTAATGTGTACCAGATTTGCTGGCGCTATATGGACTATTTAGGGGACATCTCAGATTGCTCCCAATCGAAATCTTGGTCCATCAGTCGGTTCGTCGCCACCGTGGCCACTGACTTCGGAATATTTCCTTTGCCGAATAATCCCTTCGCCTTTCCTTCACGGGTTTCGGTTTGACATTCAACAGCAAAGCATCTTTCTTGGGCACTTTAACCCGTTTAAACGGGCTTGTTTCAGATGCCATTGCGCACTTACGTCACTGTAAGTCCTGCACAAATTAGCACTATACAATAAAACAGTTCATGACACTACAGTTCAAATAACACATATATAGTCTACTTTGTCCACACTACTAGTTCGGGGAGGACTCAACTCCTAGGTCAGGGGCCAAGGCCCACGGAGAGCACTGTTCTTCTTTGCTCCCTCTTAGCTATCTGTGAGTAATCTCCGAGAGGATTATGTCCACACACAAACATACTGGCACAGGTTCCGTGGACTAATGTCCTGCAGTCCGTTTCTCCACCCGGCCACTTAGAGGCGAGGAGTACAGTGCCGCTCTACCCTCGTCAGGTTCTATGCCTGCAATCCAGAGGCAGTAATATTTTCATCAATGAATCAACCCTCATCTCAGCCACCACGCACTGGGTTGAATTAACATGTAACGATTATAATCGGCGAAATTCGCAATAAACTTATTTTTTTATCAACTCGACAGGGATTCTTCATCGCCATGTAGATGAAGAATCATTAGGTTTTGGGAAATACCAATTTTTACCCAGGGCAGAAAGAGACACAGCATAATATAAAGCAGAACTTAAATATGGGTTTCAAAAGTGTTCATTTAATTATGGACCATCTACAGAATGGAAAATTTCATAATTCAATTAATGCAAGCAGTACGGTGTCACTGGAACACTTACGACGAAGGGGGTTGGGGGAGGGTACAAATTTAGAAAAGATTCAAAGCAACATTATCCCACAAGTTTTAAAGGTATTATCGGGTGTTTCACACTAATGTTTAAGCCAGTTTAAAACCTTCTAGATAAGTTACATTACTGATGGCCGGTTGCACTATTGAAATTCATCGCTCGATCCGAGCTTATGTCCGAAATTGATATAGCGTCGTCACAGAATACTGTTGCACCATTCGTGTTCAGTGTATGACTGGAGATCGAGATGAACTTTATTTCGAACCATCAAATATGGCGGTTCAAATACATTATCCGAGATCAGAATCATGGCGAAAGGACTGTTAGATAAATTTATTCACTAGAAAGCAACTCCATAATATTTAAATTGTTTATATGTGGATTTTTTTGTTGTTTGCTATTGTAAAATATAAATTGGGCATACATATGTAACAAGAATTAAATATTTTATACATTTTTTTTTTCAATTCAAACAGTATTGATATTTGGTAAAGAGATAATGAAATTTACGCTTATCACTCAGAGTAAACACCACTGAGTACTGGAACAGCCATCCATAATATCATAAACTGGCCGCGTTTTCCGCATTACTCACGTTGAAGTGAATCTCAAGCAGAAATTTTTGCTCACGAAATAGCAGACTTGGCAGACAAATTTAGTTTGAAATTAAACCGATAGGTAGCACTTAGGTTTAATTTGTTTTGTAAAACTGAATTATTACTATACACACGTAAAAATTATTCAGAAAAATTCTTACAGCTAATTTACTTAAAAGAAAGACACGAATTCGCAGCATCTAGTTATTTTTGTACATTACCTTTAAGAGAATGCTGGTATTAAAATAACGAATGAATGAGTTTGGTTATAAAGTGAGCTCCCAATCAAACTTCAACACGATATTGAAAATTGGTCAAGTTTGCAAAATTTTCTTGTTATAATTGTACAGTATTTCTTGTTATAAATGTAAAATATTTTCCATTTCTATAATCGTGTACACGTGTTTTGAAATGATAATGTCTGTCTCAAAGTATATCTGCCTCCCCCCCCCCCCCCAAATAAAAACAGTATAGTTCTGTGGCGAAATGATGCAGTGCACTCAATCAGGTTAATGCAGTTTAAAAGTACTAGTCTTAAGAAATAATGTCCACACAAATTCATTAATTTTCTCCTATGCTTCAAAATAAACAAATGCGTGATGACATCACAAAACGAGAGCCAGTCACAAACAGTGTGTAATCCCATTCCTAGTTTACAGTTTTTCTGAACTCAGTTCAGGAGATCTACAGTCGGCACTCGGCCAATCGCCTTGGTGCAGCACTTGTACGTTAGAACTCGAATCCAACTGACGATCATGTTTGAACCAAAATATTAAGATCTCGTTTTAGGACAATTACTGGTGCAACCGGGCATGAGACGTATTCAAAGAGAATATTATGCGATGCTAAAGTGAGCTCAGATATTCCTTTTTGTGAGAAACGTGTGCTACTGTTATTGAATAAAAGGTTAAATAACGTAATAGAGGGTGTGGCAGAAACAATGTTAAGCGTACATATGCCATATTGTAGCCCATAATTCAATAAGGGAGGGTAGTTACGTTGGACCTCTGAACCTCCCTGTTCCTTCCCCACAAGTAGAACATATATCTTATTCAGATACATGGAAGAGTAAGATGGAGTTCCCACCTAGCTTCCCCTTCTCCCCTTCCCGGAGTCCCTGCTTGGGACGATCTAAGCTTCACTGCGCATATCTCGTGCTTACCCCGGTACCTCCCCCCCCCCTCCCGCCGTGATCCCATTTGTTTCCTATCCTTGCTCGTACTGTTTATATTGTTCCGCTTAGTTCGCGCTCGCTTGCTCGCTCGCGGTACTTTTACGACCCCGTGCGCATAAAAGAAGAAATGGTCTCTCTCTCTCTCTCTCTCTCTCTCTCTCTCTCTCTCTCTCTCTCTCTTTGCAACCCTGAACTTGAATTCCGTAGTAACTTCAGTATTTCTTCCTGCAATTGAGACCTCCTTCTTCGCGTTCTTGCAGCACTGTCTTACAATCATCGCCAGAGTTATTTTCAAATACTTTATAAGAGATCGCAGCTATTGCTGCCTGTAATACAGCATTTTTACGGTTAATTAAGCTCTGCAGAAATTAAGAATTTGAAAATATCGCTGCTCTTATATGCATATATTTTAACAGGCACACTGCCTGACATGATCTCAGTAAACTTGGTAAAGAATGGATTAACAGTGTTAAAGGCTGTTCATGGTAAACTGAGCATTCTTGAAAGCCCTGCTCAAGATCTGCTCTTGTGAATATTGTGTATTCTTCCACCATATATAAAATTAACCTTGCCGTGGGCTTGTTTATTTATGAGTCGATCAAGTGAAACTGTGAAATGATTGGGAGAGTATAGTTTTTTTTTTTTTTTTCCACTTACGTTCATTAAAGGGGGAAAAAAACAACATAAATTACTTTAGTATTCCCAAATATTTACCTACCACTATTAGTTCAACGTCAAAGCACGGAAATACTGCTCCTCCGTCGATACTGGGCGCACGCTAGCCAGTGTGCCCGTTAAAATATACGCAGGTGTGGGCAACATTTTTCAAAAGTTGATTTCAAAAGATCTCACTTTACCGTGAACAGCCTATAGGTAAAGATTTCTTAAGACTGGAATAATTTATTTTCCTTTGTATTTTTTTGTGTGAATTTTAATGTAAAATTGAGCGAATTTTAAAATATTTACTTTGTTAATAATTTTACAGTCCCGCATGGCCATTGAAAGAATAAAGTGATCACGCCGTTGGCAATGTTAATTTTACGTATATTAGAATAATACATAATGTGCATAAGAGTAGATCTTCAGCGAGGCCATCAAATGTGCTCAGTTTATCGTGCACAGCATATAATTATAAAGCATCTATGTTAGGGCCTGCCTGAAAAACTAACTTGGATGCGTATCGTCGGTCGGGTCCACACGAGCAAGCTTGTTGTGAACAGACGAGACTCTTGATTACCTAAATCAATGAACGGAGAAATTCGCACCAACTTTAAAAAATAAGTAACATTTAAGTCTTCACTGCTACTACCTACAGTTGAGTAAAGGTTGTTCACGATAAAGTGAGCACTCATACAATCTACCTCAGAAAAAAATCACTGCTCATACCTGCATATATTTTAACGGTCGCACTGAGTGACATGCGCCCAGTAAAGTTGGTACCGATGGAGGAGAAAGTAGTTCCACATCTTAACGCCAAATAAAAAGTGTTAGGTAACCATTTGTGATAACTTAAATCATTTCTACCCCTTTCTTCTTTTTTTAATTCGCCGAAGTGTAAAAATTAACAGATTTTTTAAATACTTACTTTTCTAATAATTTTACAGTTTCTCTTGACCGAAGCATGAAGAAAGCGATGGGGCCCATAGCGGTGATAATTTTACATAAGGCGGAAGAACACACTACGTGCATACAAATATAACCTAAGCAGGGCTTTCAAAAGTGCTCATTTTACCGTGAACAGCATGCCCTGACAGTCGCTCAGCCAAAGTCCTGATTACAACAAAAGGTTATTCGGAACACATTACGGCTAGCTTAAAAAGTATAATAGGCCTACAGAAAGACGGAACAAATAGCTTCGGCTCCATACAACATACGGTTGTGAAGTCTAGCTTGCAGGTTATTGAACCCGCGAATATTTCCAATCTTAGGCCACAGCTACTTCGTTTCCAGCTCTTGGTTGTCCGAAGCAACTGGTCCATCTCACTTCACCTGCAATAACGTCCTCCAGATTTCTCGACTCAGCACTAAGTGATTCGTTCCGAGAGAGTGAGTGAAGAGATTTGGGTGGCTCTTAGCATCAAGGTTTTGAGAGCCGATGAGGGTGATTGAGGTGAATATGGTGCAGCGCCGGAATGAAAGGGTGGGGGAAAAGGGAGATCCCAGAGAAAACCCGCCGATCAACGGTATCGTCCGACACTAGTCCCTCATGCGAAAATCCGGAGTTACCCCGCAGGGGATTGAACCCGGATCGCCTTGGTGAGAGGCGAGCCGTCAGTAAATATTAAAAATTTGAAAAGCTCCGAACACGAAGAAGTTATGACGAAGAACAAAATATCCTAAATTAATGCAAAATGAATTGAAGGAAAAATGGAGAAAAATATAAGAACAAGGAGGAAGAGAAGAAAAAGAAGTAGAGGAATTAAGATGGGAGGAGAACAGAGAAGGAAATTAGAAGAATATCAGAAGAGAGAAAAAGAGGAGGAGAAGCAGCAAGAAAGAGAAGATGAAAGAAGAACGGAAGGAACTGCAGAGAAGAAAATCTAAATGAGGGAAAGATGTGATTTGTAATAGTATGTTGGTTGAAGTCTGCGTATGTGTCTGTGTAAATAAAAAGAGGGGGGGGGGGGGGGTCCATGGGAGCGAAGCTCCATCCCCTCGTCCGCCAGGAAACGAAGGCCTGGGTGTCCAGAAGGGGTACTTCGATGTCCTGGACGATGATTAGGTTGAAGCAGAACGGTGGGCGAGGAGAAAATAAAAAGAAGAAAATAGAATAGTACAGATATGGAGGGGGCTGGGAGCCTTCGGGTTCGTGGGCGGGGCCATTCGACCGTTGGGTGCCATGGCGGATCGGCTGAAAGGCTAGTTAGCTGTGTGCGGGCCCGTCGGCGTCTGGTCGCACGGGCGGATTCGTGGGAATCCCAGTCCCTGGTCTGTTCCGGCAGGGGCGGCGAAACGTGGGAGGTGGGTGGCCGGAAGTATACCCGTCGGAGAGCTGTCTCGGTCGGGGCAGAATAGCTCACCACCTTCCTAGGAAGTGTGATTGATGCTTTTGAATAAAAATATAATTTGTAGCTTAAATTACGTGCGCCCATACAAACAGTCGCCCTCCCACAAAAAAAAGTTGTGAATTTATATAACTGATATACGGTTTGTTAAATTGTAGTAGCCATTATAGAATTGAACCCCCTGGATGGCTGTACTGGTAAGTAGGGTTGATGAACTAAATTTAAAGAAAAAGTCTAACGCGCGTGAGTCTACAGCATGCCTTTGTCCGAGTAGGAGGTGGAACAGTCCTCCCGCGAATGGATCCGAAAAGTTCTATAAATGCGAGTGAAACAACCGAGTGTGTGTCGAACCTAGTCTCCCGGTGCCGGTCTACAGTCGTATCGAGTTTTAACGAAATCGGACTTACGGTTTGATCAGAAATAATCTTGGAAAAGAAGATACTGGTGAGTGGTAAAAAAAAAAGATTCTATTAAAAACACAGTTTCATATTTGTTTTCTAGAGGAAAAAAGACTGTAGAACAAAAATAATTTAAAAAGTCAAAAATTTCAAAAATTTTCTAAAATTACAAAAATTAATAAAAGGAGGGAAAAAATAAAAATTAACAATTGGAATGGAAAAATATAAAACTGTAACATAAGAAAAAGTAGTAGCTGAAATTTGGTGCTAATCGCTTGAGTAGAAATATAAATAATTAACATTATAGAAGAATAGTATAGATCCCATTACCAAGCGTACTGCATGAAGATTGTTTATCATTCTTGGCTCGCGACATTCCTTCCTGGTCGATAACCCTCCAGTGGAAAAGTACTGACCTATTTCAACAACTGTGTACAGGACCACAAAAGCATCTGTATAGGACTTCCTGAAAGCATGCACAGAATAACAGTTTAACTTAATTCTAACTTAGAATGTAAAAAGTTTTTTTTTTTTTCCTTTTCTTTCTCTTTTCTAAAGTTTAAAGGATTGAACACATAAGATTTTAAAAGTCAAATAACTCAAAAACGGCGCGTCCTCGAGTAAAACGTAGATAATTCTCCGCCTTTTGGAAAGCCATGAAATCTACTATTGGTAAAATCAAAATAAAAAATAATGCTAAATTAAAAAAAAAAAAACAAAATAAACAAAAAATGAAAGCTAAAGTAGTCGAGATCTAATAGACACAGAACGAAAAGTAAAATATAGCCGTAATCAGGAAGGAAAACTATATATAACAATACAAAAATATAGCCGTAATCAGGAAGGAAAACTATATAAAATAATACAAAAATTTAACACCTAAAAAAGTAAGATCAGCAGAATTAAAAACTGCCAATATTCAGGTCAAAAAGGACGTACAGGGAAAATAAAAACAACGGGATAATCAGCAAGAGGAGAGGGATATATTAATAAAAATTGTAGCACATAAAATATGCAAGATCAGCAGAATTAAGGAAAACCAGGGGATGGGGGGGGGAGGGAAGAAGCGACCAGGTCATAAAGGATAAATAATATAATCAGGACTGCGGGGTAGCGCTGGGAGGACTGGGACACAGAATTAATAAATAAGGAGAAAAAAAGAGGATGAAGCGAGGAGCGGGAGCGGCAGAAACTCAACAGTAGTAGTGTAGTGTTAATATGAGTAATAAAACATCACCATTTTCTAAATAAGCAAAAACACTAAGAACACCACCGAACAGTAGAGAACCAACAGTAGATCAAGGCAGGATATTACAAGAAAACAAAACAAAAAAAACCCAAGAAGATAATCATAAAAAAACCGTACTAGAAATAGAAGAAGAAGATGATATACATTGCAGAATATTAAAAGAAATTTTACAAGAGCTGGAAACGATACTAAGAACAAAAAAAGTGGCATACGTGGAAATCATGACAAAATTATCAGAAGTACAGGATGTAGTTTGGCAGCAGAAATTAGAAATAGCGGAATTAAAAGCTGAAATTAAGGGAACTAAACAAGGAAGAAGAGAGCAAGAGAAGAATAAAAAAATACTATTAAAACAACAAGAAGAAAGCAATTACTGGATTAGGAAAAAGAAGATGGAACCAGTCAAAATTATAATAAGGCCAGAACAAATGCATAAGGACGGTAGCAGCGAAGAAACCAAAAGGGAATTGACACAATACATTAGACCAAATGAAAAGAATATTAAAATATATAAGATCATCAAAACAAATTCTCATGCCATAACAATTGAGATGTCAAATGAACAGCAAGCAGGAAGATTAGAACAAGAAATAAGCAATAAAGAGGTGAAAATGAAATTCGACAGACTGCAAAAGAGAAACCCAAAAATAACGGTATATGGAGTAACAGCGGAAATAGGTAAAGAAGAATTTTTGGAAATAAAAAATATATATAATCAAAATTTGAGTGAAGATTTCCACTTAGATAAACATGAAAAAGACACAAAAATCTGCTTTGAAACAAGGTAGGTAAAAAAAAAAAATTTATAAACGAATCATAATAAGAAAAAAATATACTGCGGAAGGGAAGCATACAATGTTAAAGAATTTGTGGGAAATGTGGAGAAGAAGGACATACAAAAAGAACATGTAAAGAAGAACATAATAAATGTATAAACTGCATTCGGGGACAAAAGATAGGAGAAGAAAGAAACCATACGGTATTCGATAAGGACCGCACAATTTACAATTTGGCAAGAGAAAGACTAAAGAAGGAAACAGATTATGGGGATTAGAGTGGTACAATCAAATATGCAAAATGCCCGTACAATAACATTAGACATTAATAATCAATTAATAGAAGATAAATACGAATTTGCCATATTTATTTAATAATAACTTTACAAATTTAAACAGCAACTACCAAATGATTAAAAACGAGAAAGGGCAATCATTAGCAGCAATAATAATAGCTAATTAATATAAAATATTAAATTTACAACATCTAATAGCGAGAGAAATTGCAGTAGCAAAAATTATGGTTGATAATGGAGAACTGACATTAATTTCAATATATTTGCCACCACAACGAGAAATAAAAGATATATTAAAACAATTGAATAAAATAATAGTATAACTAGGTAATTATAAACTAATAATTGCAGGTGACTTAAACGCGATATCTGGACTATGGTGTTCAAAAATATTAGACACAAGAGGAGAAGAGGTAATTGAAATAATAAACAAAATCAATTGGATAATTTGTAACGAAGAAGGTAATTTATATACATTTGACAGCATCTTAGCTTAACTATAACTACAAAAGATATGGAAGGAAAAATCATAAATTGGATAGTAAACCATAGTTCAAGCGAACACAACAAAATAAATTTTGAGATAGAAATTGGAACTCAACAGGAAATCAAGATAGGGAAAAGATTACATTTAAATGTTACCAACTGGGAAAAGGTTAATGAAGAATTAAAAAACGTTGTTAAGATGATATATGCCAGAATGGAAGATGATACAATTGAAACAATAGATAAATCCCAGGAAGCAATAGCTAACATATGTGATAAACAAGAAACAACAAATAAAACTAAGTACAAAAACAAAAATTGGTTGTGGAATAATGAACTAAAAATAATGAGAAATAAAGTACAAATAAACACAGGAAATATAGGAGCTGTTGTGAATGTAATGCTAAATTGATTTATAACGAAGATTACAAAAAAAATTAGATGGGAATATAAAAAGTTAATCAGGATAAACATGAATAATAAATAGATTGAATTTGTTAAAGAAGAAGCGAGAAAGGGACCATGAAGTTTAGTAGATAAAGTGGCAAGGAAGAAGTTGAGGAAAAAAGAAACCACCAGTAGCATTGGGGCAATTGGGGGAAAAAAACACAACAATTAAGGAAACATATATAGTAATTATGGACAAAATACTACATAATCTTGAAGGAACAGAAGAAGAAATAGAAATACATACTTTGGAAGAAGAATAGATAAAAGAATCTGAAGAAATTAAAGAAGTAGATATTCAAAATGCAATTAAAAAATACAGCTTTAAAAAAGCACTTGGAATAGCTCAGATAGCAATCGAAGTAATAAGTGAAACCTGGAAAAAATTTAATCAATACTAACAAAAATTATAAATAAACGATACGTTAAGCAGATATCCTGAAATATGGAAAACAGGAAAGGTGGTATTTTTATACAAAAGTAAGAATAAATTAAAACAGAGGTTCCATCCTACAGACCAATTATGTCTCTTATCAACATTGGGCAAAATATATGATACGATAATATATAGTAAAATTAAATCAGAAATAGAAAAAAACGCTTCACGATAACCAATTTGGATTTAGAGAAAAAAAAATCAACCGAATAGACAACAAATAAGGTATTAACTTGAAATATAAACAAGTACAAAAATATTTGACTGGCATTTCAACAGACAAAAGCAACGCATTTTCAACAGTGACATGGAAAGATATTAAAAAAGAGATTAATAAAATACCAATAAGGGAAAAATGGAAAGAAATTTTATGGGACTATTTGAATAACCAAAACATAATAGTACTAGATAATGAGATAACGTTAAAAAGGGAAATAAATCGCGGCTGTCCGCAAGGATCAGTAATAGGGCTAAGGCTATGGAATTTAGTAATAAATGATTACATAGTACAAAACAATAATAAGGATTCAAAAGTTGTGGCATTCGCGGACGATTGTATAATTTTGATAGAAGGTAATACAAGAAAGGAAATAGAAGAGCGGGCACAAAAAATAATGGATAAATCTTTAATTAGGATCAAAGAGGAAAAACTTAAATTATCATAAGAGAAAACAGTTGTCATAATTTTAAAAGGAAAGTTAGATAAAAGACAGCCAGTGATAAAGTATGACAAACAAACAATAAAAGTTAAAAAGGAAATACTATACTTAGGCATTATTTTGGATTATAGATTAAGTTTTGTCCCACATATTAAATATATAAACGAAAAAAGTTAAGAAAATATTTTTAAAATAAAACAAACGGTATTTAATATCAAAAATTATAATAATAAAAAAAATATATCAGGCATTATATCGTAATATTTATTATACAATATGCTAGCAATTGTCACAAAAATAAAATTGAAAATACACACATTCAAAGAATACTAAGAGCATCACAAATATGTGTATTGATAAAAATAATGAATTTAACAGCAACAACATCATATGTATGCGCGATAACTGTTAGTAAAGAAATGTCAATAGACTATAGTAAAAAAGATAGAAATATGATATATCAAATCAAAAATGAAGTAGACTAAAAAGTATACAACAGAAATACATATAATAAGATAGTAGAGCACAATAATATTTGGATTAAAAAAATATAAATAATTAACCTATTAGTTTAAAAGGACTAAAGAAAAAAATCTATATGCTAAGAGTTATAAATTGGCAAACAGAGTACGATGCAACAGAAACTGGCCTAAATACTAAAAATTATATTAAAAATATACAACAATGGTACGAAAGTAAAAGCAATATAAATTATAGTGTGTTGAAAGTAATAGCGGGACACTGTCAAATTAAAGAATATTTAGCTAAAATAAACAAAATAGAAGACGACAGTTGTCAATGTGAAAAGGGAGCTCAGACGGTATACAATATTCTGTACTTGTGTGACAGACATGTTTAAAGACGAAAGGAAAGAATTATAACAGAAATTAAAACCTTTTAATGACAAATGGCCATTGTAAAAACATAATGTATATAACAAGGAAATTATAGAGATAATAAATATGATTTGGTAAAAACTATGAATGATGATCTAACTGAGTAGTCTATGGAGCGGATGAAAGTGTGCTGGAACTAAGGGAACTATTGAATGGGTGTTTGTGTTTGTCTAGTGTTTTATCGTTTAAATTATAAATAACTCTTTCTTTTAGATAACAAACAGAATTTTCAGTAAATATTGAAGTTTTGCAGAAAAATAGTGGGGAAGAAAATTGAAAAGCTCCAAACACGAAAACGTTATAAAGAAGAACACAAGATCCGAAATGAATGCAAGAATAATTGAAGGAAATATGGAGAAAAATAGAAGAACAAGATGGAGGAAGAGAAGAAAAAGAAGAGAAAGAAGGAGAGAAAAGGAATGGAGAGGAGAACAGAGAAGGAAAGTAGAATAACAACAGACGAGAAAAAAGGAGGAGGAGAAGCAGCAAGAAAGAGAAGAAAAAAAAAAAACAATATCTGAAACGGATGAAAGATGAACGGAAGGAACTGCGGAGAAGAAAATCGAAATGAGGGAAAGATGTGATTTATGATAATATGTTGATTGATGTCTGTGTATGATCTGTGTAAATAAAAAGAGGGGGATGAGTACGCCCGTAGGAGCGGAGCTCCATTCCCTCGTCTGCCGGGAAACGAAGGCCTGGGTGTCCAGAAGGGGTACTTCGATGTCCTGGACGATGCTTAGGTTGGAGCAGAACGGTGGGCCAGGGGAAAAAATAAAAATAACAAAATTGAATAGTACTGATAGGGAGGGGGCTGGAGGCCTTCGGGTTCGTGGGAGGGGTCATTCGACCGTTGGATGCCATGACGGACCGGCCGAAAGGCTAGTTAGTTGTGTGCGGGCGCGACGGCGTCTGGTCGCGCGGGCAGATTCGTGGGAATCCCGGTCCCTGGTCTGTTCCGGCGGGGGCGGCGAAACGAGGGGCGGCCGAAAGGATACCCGTCGGGGAGCTGTCTCGGTCGGGACAGAATAGCTCAACACCTTCCTAGGAAGTGTGAATGATATTTTTGAATAGAAATATAATTTGTAGCTTAAATTACGGTCGCCTAGACGAACAGCCGCCCTCTCACAAAAAAAAAATTGTGAATATATATATCTAATATACTGTTTGTTAAATTGTAATATTCATGATAGAATTGAACATCTTGGATGGCTGTATTGCTAAGTAGGGTTAATGAAATAAATGTAAAAATAAAGTCTAACCGTGTTCCGAGAGAATCGCCATGAACACGTACATCTGTTTGCTGCATCCCAGCAGTAGATTCCACCACTCAGTTTAAACGGGGAATGGATCATCAATGCATCAATTTTAAAGATAATTCCGTTTCAACAAAAAAATATTTATACTTGACATTTCTTAACGGATACTTTCCTTTAACATAATCATTAAAATTTACTTTTTTTAAAAGTGTTAGATTAATGAGGTTTTTTAAAAATTTCGTTACGTGGCAGTGTTGTCTTAGAAAGTTGTGAGGAATATTAATTGTTGTTTGAAACTATGTGAATTAATTTCTTTAAAAGCCATTCACGCTTACTTCACACTTTCCTGTATCCCTGCTAAAGTTAGACCTCCAGGATATTCCTCCGCCTATTGTAAATAAAGCTTAACCAAGTATAAAAAATAACACCAAATAGATAGCACGCCGCATTACTGCGCACTCATTATAATACAATTTTACATAACATTAATTTCTTACTATGCTTTCTTTAACAACACACGTATTTTCCCCCTGTTCTTATCTATTTTAACTGTAAATTAAATATTTAAATTTATAGATAAATTATAATTGAAAGTTTAATTTAACCAAAAATAATGTACTTTTACTCTGACACAATTTTAAAATGTTTTCGATTCATTGCATATTTAGGAAACCACAAACGTCATACATGGGGTGATTTTTCAATGGTTTGATACAAAAGAATAGACTTGACATACCCTGCGGTTCAACTGTTGTTCTTTGTAGAGCTGCACCCAGGTGCATGTGCAAGTGCAACAAGCGCCTGCGGTATCCTGAGGTCACGTGCGAAGTACAGCTCGGCGCGTATGGAGGAGGAAGGGAAGTTTTCCGTCTGGCAAAGTGGGTTTCCTTCTCCACGCTTCCCTCTGACTTTCTGGAAACTCGTTGGTGGCTGGGGCGCTACATCTCCGTTCCATTACTGCTCCTCTCTTTCGGCAAGTTCGAGGGAGGGGAAGCAGACGTGGACGAGGCGAAGAAAGGAGGACAGGGGCACAGCCGTAGAGAAGCAGCCAGTGGAGGAGACGAGGGCTTGTAGCTGCGTCACTGCCTATGATAAATGGCGCAGCTTTATTCCGGGTGGCTGGGGGAACACTTCCTGGGCAAACAAAACAGCAGCTATCTCCGGCAGTTATCTGCAAGCGAGTCGCTTTCGCATCTGGCGGCGCAAAGAAAGCCGGGAGGGGAAACAAACAAATAAAACAAAAACAATCGAACGCAAAGAACCAACTGAGAGAAAGGTTTCTTTGAGCAGACAGTATGATTGTTTTGCCCAAGGGAAAACATATAACACAGCTGATTCAAATAAATATTTTAATGACAGTCAAATTTTGCTGGCCTAATATTAGTTTTTGTCAACTCGTATGTGTATTTTGTTGGATGAGCGAAAATTTTGGCTAATCAACAAAATATTTTGTTGTAACAACTACATATTTATTTGGCCATGCACAAACAAATTTCGTTGGCTGAAACAAACTTTTCTCTCAGTGTCGCCGCCAATTTTCGAGAAGCTGCATGAACAGCCAACAAAGTAATTACAATAAGTTGGTAAATAGAGATGGATAATCTTTAATAACAATGAGTGTAAATTTCTATTTTTATTTTTATCTTATTACGTTTGCGCGCGCTTTCAGAAGAGAAACAACTGTATAGCTAAATTTTATTAAATGTATTGATACAGAAATTTATTGAAATCTTTATAGTAAAAAAATTAAAAAAAAAGCGTATCATTATATTTGCAAAGACAATGATAATAACATTTTGGTTCTATCTGAAGAAAAGAGTTTTTTGTCTTAGTTTCAAATTGCGGTACTTTTGTGATTGCACATGTATAGTTGTGCATATTGAATTGATTACTGCCTTAATATAAAAATTTACGGTTCAACAGGAAACATAAATGTGAACCTTAATTGTAAACCTGTAACATTTTTAGAAACTGTTTTCCAAAATTATTGTTTTATAAAAACAGAAAATTTAATAGTTACATACATAGTATACATAATATTTGTCGACCTACAATTAAGGACACTGCTTTAGCTATGAGCCTCTCACGAGCTGTGAAAATAATGTTACGTGTCGCTGGTCTGCGCTGCTGACCTTGGCTCGCCCCGCGCGAGCGTGCGGAAGATAAAGACAGAGTAGTGATAAGATAGTAGGGCTATGAGTCACTAAGGGATGTTTTAATGAAAGGCGAGCGATAATCCTACCAGTGTTTTGAGTTATGAAGGCATTCTGCCAGGACATCTCTTTGGCGGCTAGCCTCTCCTGACATTTGGCGGATACGATTTCTGCGTTTATCTGAAGAATGCTCTGGATTTCTGACCTCGTTCTCTCAATGTGACTCGGGGTGCGTTGAACCTTCTAGATGGTCAGGGCGAACGATATAAAAGTGTGACAGAGCTCCGAGCCGGGATGTTGAGTGTAGTAGTTGAATGGATGAGTGGCTGAGTTCCGAGCAATAGAAGACTAGTGGCGAGAGAAGTGATCAGCGGAAGGGAAATCTGCGACTGCGAGTATTGGGCAGTGAAGGGTGCGGCTGGCAGGCTGGACTATTTGACTAGATGCGTGAGTGAAAGGCATTACAAATGATGGCAACAGATAGACTGAATACGTGTTAAAGATTAGTATGAGTTAACTGACAATTACTAAACAGCGACATAAAGAAGGACGTTAACTAGAATTAAGATAGACATTAAATATTGCGCTCACTGTTAAATAAAGAGAGTAATAGTGGAGAGAGGTAATTTAATTATGTAAATACTAGCTGTGTGAATAAATTAGAAATCAAATTTAGTTCTTTTATTTTTATTAAGACCTCCATTCCTCACGAACTCAGGTACGCCCCTCAGGCGTCCCAAAAATAATATAAATTTCATTGTGTAACGTCATCACATTTTCGTGTAGTCATTGGTCTCTCCCATTTTTTATTTATCAGAATGAACACGCCGGCTTTATCTCATTGCTGTTTCTCTATATCACTAAATATTCGTTAACATAATACTAGTATTTAGCATCTCCTACCCTTCTGGTCGGTCTCCGTAAAAATTATAATATGTACAATACACTATCTTTCAATATTTATTCCATTATCTTCAGATTTTTTCCACTGATGTCCTTATACTCGACGTAGAGTTATTTGTTGTGGCGAATATCTTCGCCGTAAATGCCATCAGACTTTTTTTTTACGCTGGACTGCCGACATTGTGCTCTTACTCCCAACCCGGAGGGCTGAAATTTTCTGTCAGGGTACTCCCTTACTCTTCGAAGTTTCACTTCGCCCCAAGGCAGCGGTTCTCCCTCTTCATTCAACTTCTATAAGAAGGGTCGTCTCGTAGTCCAGCTTCGCCGCGCCACAGGCCTCCTCTGCCAGGATATCAAGGAAGGACGTCGCCACAGCCCAGTCAGCAGTAATTATTCAGGGTTCTTGTACGACCTCCAAGGCGGTCCCGGGGCCCACGACACCCCGCTGAAATTCACCCCATCTCACTGCTGATCTCCGTCTCCCACGACTTATGCCCGGTTGCACCATCGTGGTTCGAAACTCGATCAGAGATCAGATTTAAGATCGACACAGAAAACTGTTAAGCCATTCGAGTTCAGCGCTGAAGCTGGAGATCGAGTGAAGTTCATTTCGAACCGCCAAAATTGGCGGTTCGAAATCTCGATCCGAGATCAGCAAACATCGTTGACAAATGTAGTTTGAAAATATGCCAACAGATAGAACTACGCTTCATTGTTTTCTTGGGAAATAGAAACAACATTATAGGTACTTTAATATTATTCAGTAAAATGCGTACAGCAATAAGTCACTTAAAACAGATAAAACGTCGTACATATAGTTCTATCTATAGTGAAAATACGCATACTTCCGTGACGTCATATATTTCGAACCAATAGCAAAATTTGTGTCATACTTAAACTCGATCTCTCACTTTAGAACCAAGATCGACGAATCAGAGATACAGAATCATGAAATTTCGTTGGTGCAACGCTTTTACATTGGAACCAAGATCAGACTGGTTCCTGGTTTGGAACCAGAATCATTTGATCTTGGATGGAGGAAGATGTTGGTGCAGCCGGGCATTAGACAAGGGGTTGGTTGTATGGGAGACTTTCACACAAATCTACCTCACCAATACGGCGACCCGTCTCGTCAAATTCCCATCTGGGCAAAAAGCAATGGCTACAGACCCGAGAAATTCGCGAGTGCAATTACCTGTAGGCTAGACTTCACAGTCCTGTTTATTGGTCGATTGTTGTGGTAGTAAAAGGCGGTGGTTGGGCGCACAATTTACTGCATGCTTGTTATTGGCTCATTCAACTCCAGGAAGTGTCAAACATCACGTCGACCAATTACAAAAGTAACATGAACGTACAAGTGTGTGAATTCTAACTTGTATAGACGCGAACCCGCGAAATTCTCGGGGTCTCTAGCAATGACATACCAACCGGATGGTGTGTTTCCAAGTTGTCGGTACGGTCGGATATAAACAGGCATTTTGTTAGTTGAGAAGGTATTGAGAAAGAAAAGAGAAAAAAACTACTTTTTAATGAATGGGCAGTCACCATCAAGGCATTAAATAGATTGAAAAAATATTGCAATGAAATAACTGTAAAATTAATGTATAAAGATGCGCTCATCGTAAGTATAAACATAATATAAAAATATAGCAGTCATCGATACATAAAAATAATACAGAAAAATTGGGGACTAGAAGTATACCGTTCTTACCCTAAATATACATTAAACCTCTACTGAAAATAAAGTATGGACTTTAACCCTTTGAGGATGGCACAAATTTACTGGCACAGAGGTCAAGGTTGACCTGGGCTGCCTATATTCTTCAAAACTGCAGTATCAGCTGTGTTGGTCTTGTATATACACTAATCACCGTCCTATTGGTCCTGGCTACATCGGACATGCCTACTGTACTCTGCATCGTTTATGATTGTCTGGCCGTCGGCCAATGGAAACGCGCTTTGACTGTTCACCAATTAATGTGTCTCTAGGGAGGTAACAAATGTTACAATCCATCGTGTCTAGTTGATGAATTATTAAAAATGACCGTTTCCTTCTTAAAAAAATTAAATGTTGACTAATTGCAAATTTTTACTTAGATTCCGATTAAGTGCAGTGAAACAATAAAACTAATCAAGTATGCCCTTTTTTTTCTCAGTAGCACAGATGTTTCCATATTAAAGCAGTCCCGAGTATATACGCGCGTGCTCCTCAAAGGGTTAAATACGGTCCGTATACAACATTGTTTTGATCTCGTGATGTACATTGGCGCAGCGTTTTAGGAAGCTCGTCCCCTACAGCACCACAAACGGCTTTGAGAAGTGTTCGTGAAAGCTGCGAGTTTCCGCGCCTGTCGCCGCTCTAATGGCAGACGCTGACACAATCACACGCCGACGCGTCCCTTTCAACTGGAACTCAGCAGACCAAAACTAACGAGCCCCCGCCAACCGTATCAATCGTCACAGAGGAGGCACACGATCCTCTCGGCGCTTCCGACTTTATTGTGCTCCTGTTTCAGCTCGTCATTCTCTGCACCGCCCCGGAGGAGTTTCCTTTGACGTCGGTGCATCGACGCCTTCCGCCTGCGTCCCACGCCGCGCCGGCCGCTTGAGCGAGCTAACGAACACGACGCCCTCTAACTACTGCTCACAACAAAACTTGCTGCAAGCGCAGGAACCAGGGTTTGCTGGGAGTACTCAGCTTCCCTTACAAATAAATAACATACGCCTAGAATAATTTGATGGGTAAGGGAGGGGGGAGGGGGTTAGCTTCTCCTTCCTCCTGCATTGCAAATGAGAACCGCCTGGGAGGTAAGGGGCCCTCACAAGGGCTCGGGCTACTCTCGCTCTGAGCTTCGGCAGTGATTCGACTTGGAGGTGGCTGTAAACGCAGTTCTGTAAGGTTGCCCTAATTCGTGCCCGGAAATATTGATTCCGTGGCGACACCCGCTACGCTGCTATAGGCTATTCATGGTAAAATGAGCACTTTTGAAAGCCCTGCTTAAGATCTATTTGTATGCATGTTGTGTATTGCTATGGACTGCCTCACTTTACTCGTCGGTGAAGTGAGACTGTGAAATTACTAGAAAAGTTAACATTTTGCCAATCTGCTCATTTTTACACTTCGATGCATTAAAAAAACAGTAAACTGAAAAATTATGAAATTTGATCATAAATGGTCACCTAGCACTTTTTATTCGACGTTGAGATACGGCACTACTTTCTCTCCATCGTTACCAACTTCACTGGGCGCAAATCACCACGTGCGCCTGTTAAAATATATGCAGGTAGGATCAGTGACTTCTTCCTAAGGTTGATTTGAAAAGTGCTCAGTTTACAGTGAATACCCTTAAATACTTTTATAGGCTGTTCGTGGTAAAGTGAGCACTTTTGAGGCTCTAGTCACGTTTTCCTTTCAGCCATTTCTAATGCATTAAACACCTCTTAAAATTATTATTGCCATATTAATAATAAACATAGTGTGCATATTCCACAGCACTCGGAAGTTAGCATTTAAATCTAAAATAAGATATATTTTTCGACTATAATTCCAAATGAGAGAGCTTTAAAAAGTGCTCACTTTACCGTGAATAGACTATCAATTGCATTTGGGGACATTCAAGTAAGTGTGAGACAGGGGTCGTGATAAAAACAAAAGCAGTAAATTTGATTTATAAAATTATTTTCAATGTTATATAAAAATATAAACAGCTATTATTTACAAAATGCAACTGTAATGATACTTATTACATCTACCAGTGCGTACAATTTTTAAGCTAATCATAATTTCAGTATTTTTCACTGTCTTTATGCTAGCTGCAATTATTTAATCTTCACTGGTTAGTGGTTACACATGATCATGATCACTGCAATACGTTAAAGTAATCTATGGCGGCCACTTGTTTACTAACATTGACGGATGTGCGTGAAACGAATGTGTGATATCTAAATTGCCATATTAAACGGACTGTAAACAATGTAAAAAATATAAAAGACCTTAAAATGACTATCATTTGGACATTTTATGTGTAGATAGAAGTGCAAAGGCGAGTGTAAAGTGTGCGAGAAATTAATACAAACACAAACCTGAACTCGTCTGAAAAGACTTTAAAAAAAATGCAGATGCTATTGATATTACTTGGATAGTGCTTGTCTATTTTATGTATGTATTTCATAATTCTTTTGCTATAAAATCTATTAGAGTAAATAATGTTTTTTTTTTTTTTAACTTCTTTGCATTTCCAGAAAAATTGTTTGTAAATTTACCAAAATGATACTGTAAAGTAAGCGTCTGTAACTAAAGGAATCGCGAGTTTTGGAATCGAGAATCGAGAGTATCGGCATCGAGATCGAGAATCGAGGAAAAGTGGAATCGTTACATCCCTAGTTATTTTAGAATTACCTGTATCTTAGACACGTCCCTCTATGCTAACATTCGTTTGAAGGGCGATAACATTAAAACCATATACCCTACAGAAGCGTTTCTGGTTTACTATTATTTAAGACGATACGAACTTTAAAGAAATGTTTTTCGTATATCATTTTGTATCTTTGTACGATAGTTACTTCACGAGCAAGTGTAAAGACATGTTGTGTTTAGGCTCTGCCTGCGGATGATGGCACGCTGCGCTCGCTGGTTGGTCATCGCGCAGTCGCCCGTCGTCCCGACGATCTCGCTCATCCGGCAGCAATGCCAACACGAGAGGCACGCCGCGATTTACTATAGCCGAGACTGCCTGGCCCAGAAACTTCTGCGCAGGTCGAGTTGCGCCGAGGCAGGTGACGACCAGAGAGTTCGCGCAAGGTTGCCAAACAGTTCATTCTTCCAAAGACGTGAGTGACGTAGATACCGCGGCACGCGTAGTGGCTCCTCCGGGTATAGGCTGTTCAAGGTAAAGTGAGCACTTTTTAAGGCCCTTCTCAATTTCTCCTTTCGTCCTATTTCCATCTTCCTGCTGCGTTTTAATATAAACATTGCATGTGACCAATAAACACAGTGTATACTTTTCACCACCCTCAAAATGTAATGCCTGATGCTGCAATAAAATATATTTATTAGTAGTTAATGCCTTTTGGGAGGGCCTTAAAAAGTGCGCACTTTGCCGTGAAAAACATATACCAGCAGATGTCGTCCTGCGAGGACTGCGCCCGAGGTGGGAGAGGAAGGGCGCGGAGGCGAAGCGACCACATTGTTACGTTTTTAAAAGAGCGGGACTCTATTGGATAATTAAAGTTTATATTCAACGTACATGTTGGGGTTAGGCTTACTCAAAGGTGAACTCAAATATATTCTGTCTTGTCCCTGTATTTGAATCACTATTAAGTTACATATGTTTTACAGAATGTTAGTTACTCGTTAAATCGGAGGAGCTCTCGTTAAGCTTACTTGGTTACACTGTGTTAGATATTAGTGTGATTCGTTATTAAATCACTTGTTTATATAAAAGACCCCCCTGACTAGTGTACTATGGTCCGACTTCACCTTGTCCATGATGCTGTAGGCTAAAGACTAGACGCATGTCGGCGGACGGCACGTCGCCATCTCTGGACGTCTTGCTGGTGCAGTGTCTCGACGACAAAGACTTCGTTCGCTGGTTTTCCAGCCGTAATATCTGGCACAATCGTCCTGTCTGGCGGGGTTTGTTTAGAAGCGCTCCAGGCTTCGTTCCATCTTTTCGCAATATGTTTATGCTCCCGCAATCAGGCTAGCACGCCTGTTGCTGCATGTATCAACATGTAATAGTATACACGTGTACTTTTCCCGAAAATATTCAGTGATTAGTAGAGAACTCAAAATTCGTGTTATTATTTGGGGACACGTTAAACTTTAAGCACGTGTGCCTTTGCAATGCGTTTGTCATTGGAGCGTAATGGATGTGACACGTCCTGGGTAACTCTGCGCCAATAAATAAACACTTCGCAATTCTGTGCACCAATCATGTGCAAGTCAGTCAGAAAGGGCGTGGCTTCATATATATGCAGCAGCCAATGGAGAAACGACGCCACCTCCAGTACAGACAATACTGTGAAGTTTACCCTGATGCCAAATAATAACGCGATTTTTGCATGTCTCTAGTGATTAGTTGCGTTTCAAACACGTTACTTTAAAAACACTTTCATGACTGGATTATTTCAATCATTATGCTCAGAAACTATGGTTAATGCAGAAAAAGTTGACTGTTTGCTAGGATTCACTGTACTGCACACACGTCAGACAACTTTATTTCGTTATTGGCGATCATGCATGCATGAATCTACTATCCCAATTTCATTGGGCCAGTGTGGGGTTTCTGAAGCAGAACATTTGTGATTGGCCAACAAAGAACAAGACCTAGCAAAGAATGTTATCATCAAGCCATTAAAGAATATACTAGCTACAGCATTATCGAATATATGCTGGCTCAAGCATTTTCCGTTATTTTCCATGGTCTCTAGTTATAAGTCTTGGATTATGATTGCGTTTCACAGACGTTCATTACCCAACTAACCTAACTAAGACAGGTTCATTCAAGTCATAAAATCAATGAATCTGAATTGCTATTTCAAACACTATGTTATCCAGGTTTAAATAAAATAACTTCAATTAATAAACTCTATCTTTCTCTTGGTCGCTACGAAGATAGCGTTAATAACGTTTTTTTTTTTTCACCAGGGCTGATGCAGATTAAACAAACAAGCCAAAAACTTTTAATGAGCACAGCGTAAGCAAACTCAGAGGCTCTGATCTAAATTCGGGATACTTAACAGTCCAGAGACAGTTAGTTAAGTTAATCTCCTCTTTTATGCAGTTTTCCCTTACCTTGTTCTGAAATTTTCCTTCGCAAAATTCAAAGACATTACTCTCTGAGCACATTTGTTCAGTTTTTCATTTAACGTCAACATATTGCTTTGATTTAGCTTCGTGGCAAGGTATCTGTTGTTTCAGAAATCATTAAGAAAAGTTTTATAAATTATAGATTTGGTATGATTTTTTAAAAGTTGTTGCCTAAGATCACACATATCACATTGTATTACACGGAATTGTATGCTATTCTGAAAATTATTACTCGGAGTTTAGTTTAGTTTAGTAGAAAAATAAAAAAATAAAAAATCTTTGTACCCCACTTGGCTATTGGCCATCCAAGTTTTTTACATTCTTCATTACTTAACTTTTAAAATCAACTAATGTTATATTGTTGTTCACTATAGTCATACCGGCCTAAGGATGGACTTGACTCTTCTACCTTACTGACAGAGAGAGCGAGAGAGAGAGAGAGAGAGAGAAATAGAACTACTCGCAAAGCACTAACCACACTTAACACAAGTAGTTGTCAGGCGGACCAGTATTGCCAACCCATAGATGCGAAATCCTCCAAAATTGTTCTTGAAAACTCCTCATATGAGTAAAATAAAACCCCCATACTTTATATGTAACAAAAATTAATACAAAGCCCAATACTTATATTCTCTTTTTAGTGAAATTAACAAAAGAACATACACATGTGTAGGCTATTTAATAGTTATCTATATAATGTAGGCCTACTTTCATTTCCCCCTTTTTTTATGCACACAACACGTAAGTGACCTAACAAAGTTATTCAGGACTCAAGTTCAGGAGTCCCAGGCCATCGGGTCTGAATTGTCTGGATCCTATTCATTCAGTAGCCAGTTGAGCATTGGTAGAATGATGAAATATGCGTTTATTTAGTTCACTTAGATGATCAATCGATCTGGTCGAACAGTGGCAGATGGTAAATAAACGCATACTGGCTTCTGAGCTAGCAGCTTCAAGACACAATGTTTTCGTAACTGGCTGAAAAGTTAGCTTGCTTTGCCTCGAGGAAGAAAACGGTTCTGCTGCCTTTTTATGTTTTCCAGTTTTGGCATGGGTGCACAGAGCTTTTTTTTGCGAGCCTTCAGAATGCACATGCACATGCACATTCATTTAACCTGGCTTGGTTTTCCGCAACTTCCTGAGTCCAGTCCTTTATTTCAGTGTCAGAAAGCCACTCTGACCTAAATCGCTACAAATACTGATGAACTTCATTCTTTGACATAATATATGCTCGGTTATCCTACCAATATTTATTCGCATCCGAAACACAGATCTCAATTTTTGGTTACTTGCAGAGGAGCACTAGGACTAGATACATACTGTATATGGTAGTGCAACACAAAAGAGAAAATTTGAAAACATACAACCAACTTCTGAAATAAACATGACTATTCAAACATAAATATTTCCCCCGAAATCCCCCCAGACTAGAGAGAAAACCCCAAAATTCCCCCCCCCCCAAACCAACCATCAAATTCAAAATGTTACCCCCGTAAGCAAAAAAACCCGAATCTAGGGGGAAAACCCCTGAGTTTGCAACACTCAGTTGGACAGACGAGACTGCAGGTACTTACTCCCACCCACCGTGCTACCTTCGACCAATCTATACATTTCCCGGGGAGAAGTGTCCCGACATTGGCAGAGCTCCCAAGTCATAAGTTACAGCGCTGCTACTATAATAATTATACATTCCAGTTCATTCGGCATCGCCAGGCTACGATCGCAGCTCTCTGCCGCCTAGGAAGAGTTTCTCCGATTCTCACAACTGTTGCTCCAAGATCGACGTGCCAGGGCCTCGTAGCGATTGCATTCCAACATCGAAGGAGCGCAATACCAAGAGATACAAACATTATTTACATCATAAATTATATATTTTACTAAACTATAATTAATTTATATATCAATATCGTCGTTGGAAGGAGTTTTCCAGGGTCAACACAGCTTTGCGGTAAGAGTGACCTGCCTGGGTCTCGTTGCGACTCAATACCAACCGAGAACCGCAATCCTCCCGCTAGCATCGAACAGACAAAAATAAATTAAAATGGAATTAATTATTACTTTACATCAAATTTTTATTCTTCTTTCACCACTGCCAAGGAAAACTATACTAAAGGTTCGATTATGAGAAAATGGATTAAAATAGGTTAACAATTATTTGAGTGAGTAAAGAGATTTGGGCGGCGCGGTATTGAGAACCGATGAGGTGAGAATGAAGCAGCGTCTGAATGAATGGGTAGGGGAAATGGGAGATCCCCGAAAAAACCCACCGACCAGCGGCATCCTCCGGTACGATTCCCACATGCGAAGATCTGGGAATGACCTGGCCGCGGATTGAACCCAGTTCGCCATGGGGGGAAGCGAGCAGTTTAATCACTGAGCCACCGAGGCCCCAACAACTATCTAAGGTTGTACTACCCGGCATAGGAATCTATGGAGTTCTATGTTTAATATTTATTTTATGTGAGAAGGTAGCAGTTCGCCTGGGTGTCTTTCAACCAATTTTACTTTACATTCCTACAGTAAAAAAATAAAATATTTCATTTTGACTCATTCAGTAGACTATTTAGTTTATTAATCCAGAACTCTCCACTCTCCCCCATTACCTATTAATGTACCTACAAGAAAAGGACAGCATAAATAAATATCTAGAGAAATATACAATCCAGTATTTTTTATTGTTTATTGTGCACTGCTGCGGCCAGGTAAACCTGATAAATATCTAAAGTCAGACCTTTTTCCACCAGGCATTCGAAGGTGGCGGGGCATTAGATAACCCAAAAGGGATAACTTTGAACTGCCAGGTTCCTTTCCCTTGGATACAAAATGCAGTCTTCTCTTGGTTCTCTGGAGCCACCTCGCACTGCCAGTACCCACTCTTCATGTCCAAAGTAGAAAACCATTGTGAACCTGCTAGTCTGTTTAATGTGTCATTTATCCTTGGAAGCGGATACGAGTCTTTCTTTGTCACATTATCAAACTGGCGACAATATACACAAGACCTCAGAGATCCATATTTCTTCTTTACAAGAACTATGGGGGATGACCATGGACTAACTGATGGTTCTATCACTTTTAGACCCTTAATTTCCTTCAGAGTTCCATCAACTGCCTCACGCGAAGCTAGTGGTAGCCGTCTTGGTAGCTACTTTATGGGCCTGGACTCTCCAGTATCAATGAGGTGGCAGATCATGTTAGTCAGTCCAAGGTCATTTGGTCCAAGCGAGAAGGCATCCCTATTTCTCTGCAGTAATTCAGAGACAGCCTTCATCTGTCGCCAGTTATGATTTTCTTTTGTTCTTACAAACAGTTCCTCGAGTACTTCCGGTAAATTATATTCCATTTGTTTTACTCTCGAATCTTCTGGATCATTTGGAAAGGCCTGTGTGACCTGCTCACAAGCTTCTATCGTGGCCCCCTCCTCAATACGAGTGGCACTATCGGACAAATTTATCATTATAACTGGAAAACTGTCTTAATTAGAAGAGACCAGAGTCCTTGTTACAACGGCATTGCCTGGTAGCACGCAAATCCTCTCTGCTGGTTCAATTAGACCCAAACGTCTGACAAGTTTTCTTTTACACCTGCCTGATATGGGTATTTCACTAGAAGTAAGCAGCACAGTGGATTGCCCACATACTACTGGCCAGCCTACGTAGTACATCAAGTCCCAAAATACATTAATTGTCTATTTATGCTGTGTAAACATAGCGCTCTATGCTAAGGTCACCAAGTTCCAGGATAATTTTGCTCTGACCTTTTACTGTAGTTAAATAGCATCGTTCCATGTTGTTGTCGGGCGATCGCTGGGGGGAAGACCTGAAAATCCCTGGTCTTACTACTGTTATGGTCACCCCTGTGTCGACGACCATCTGGCAAGTAACATTATTCAGGCTTCACTCCACAAGTATTGCATCCCAATCCTGTTTTACCGACCGTACATGTAAGAACATTGGGGCCTTCCATCCAGTAGTCACCGACCTTCGCCCCTTAAGGTCGGTGTTTACAAGTTAACCGAATGTGCTGTATTCTCACTTGCCTCTCGCTGCATCTTTTCCCATAGCTGCTTCTGTTGCTGCTACTGTTCTGGGCAGTAGGCGCTCCGTTGTTCCGGCTGTCTACATCACCAACACTCCGGCCATTTGGGTGGAGGGCAGTGAAATTCTGTATTGCGGACCCTGGAGGCGGTGTCCTTCACATCCATCTGCAACTCCTTCGGTATCTTCTTCATGCTGTCTTCGTCGTCCTCATTCAACGTCGCTGCCCGTACCGGACGTCGGGATGCGGCCCCTTGTCTTGCTGACTCCACTGCTCGAGCCAGAGCGCCCTGCATGTTGTAGGGTGCAGTCAGACGTGCCGCTTGCCGTACCTCTGTGTCGGTGATGATGTCAATGAAGAAGCCACCTGCTATGATGTCACGCGCCTCGTCGGGTCACCCTTCCAGAGATAGGTGGGAGAGCCGCGCGATGTCTTGTAATAGTTCTTGCAGTGACTCCCCTCTTCGCTGTGTGATGCTTCGCAGTTGGGCATAGTGGATATGTCACAGGTATCAGTCGCCGAAACGTAGTTCCAAGGCCGACACCAGTGTAGGGTACGCTAGTCAATGCCGCTGTTGCCGAGATTGTAGAATGCTCAGTGCGGGACATCTCAGTACGGCGGAGAGGTAGTAAGCCCACTGTTCGGTTGCCCAGCCATTTAGGGTGGTTACTATTTCCAACTGGTGTTGGTACACCAGGCATTAAGTCTGGCCATCGTAAGGGGCGGTCTTGATTGAGACCCCCTTCCCCACTGCTGGATACGCGACACCAATGCTGCTGGGCTGCTTGATATCCTCCGAGGTCGCTGTACTGGTGACGACTTGTACTGCTTCCTCACTTTCCTCGGCTAGCGATGTTGTCGTAGTATATTTTCACTGCTACACAAATTCCAGAAATTCCTTCTTCATCGCGCTAATCTCCTGTTTCCCTTCATTTTCGACACTGTCCATTATATAATTTGCACTGTCCATTCTTTCATTTACACTGTTTATTTTCTTGTCCACACTGTCAATTCTCGTGTTCACCAACTCTCTAATGCCTTCTATTCTCCTGTTCACATTTTCATTTACAGTCAATTTATATATCTACATTTTCATTTACAGAGTCAATTTTCCTATCTACAATAGTAATTTGGCTATTTACATTCTCGTATGCACTTACTATTACTGAACTAACTTGGTTATTTACGCCGTCTTTCAAGCTATTTACACTTGCGCTCACACTAACTATCTGGCTACCTAGTACATCAATGTTTGCAGTGCTTCCAAGTTCTGCAGACATTTTTCTAGTCCACATTCACTGTTATAGTTGTATAAGGCAGTCTCAATTATTTTCACCTACAGCTATTGCATTAAATAATTAGCCATACTATCACTAATTATTAACCTACTGTATAACTTGATTAACAATTAAATGCCTCCATCCCACATCTGACAGCTGACTCTTGCTGATGTCCCTTAAACTGCTTCAATTAATTCCAACACGTTTAGTTAAAACTGTCTATTCCCATCGTCCCGAATGTCTTTTCACTCACGCTTCCAGTCCACAGTCCCACAGGTCAGTCCCACTCTTCACTGCACACAAGCTCGCCGACGCACTCTCGCAGATCGCTGCAGTCGTCCCTCTCCGCTCCGGAATAGCCCAACTGTCGCTTAAGGTCGCACGAGACGCCAAACTCTCGGCTCTTAATCACTCCCTCCTCATGGGCCGCACGTGGTATTTACACTTGGGGTAGGTGCGGTCTAGAACGTTCTCGGCAATCCAAGTTGTTCTGGAAAAAGTAATGGCGATGACGACGACATTCCTGCGTGATAAATGGAAACGTATGATCTTACCAGGCTCAGCAAGACGCGGAGATGAGATAAGTTTATCGGCGTGTGCGGCGGCATTCTTTATGATAGGCCGCACGCTTCGTGTAACATTACTAACTTCACCTCCAGCTCTCTGCGCCTTCCCACGCTACGGTAACACCAGGAAGTGACATGGAACAATATACCTGCGAGAAGGGGATAGCATAAATAAATATCTAAAGAACTATGCCATTCAGTACTTTAGTAGTTATTTATTATTGTTTATTTTGCACCCCATAAAGGAGTGATTTCTTAAATATTAATTATTTTTTCTGCGGTTTACCGTTTCAATAGCACCGAGGTTTTGAGGGACTGAATTAGAGTTTCGGATAGAAAGCGTCATGTCCTGTAGATTTCGGAAAAATAAAAAACACGAAAAACTGAAATAGGAATAGACGGACAGGGAATTGGATAAGATATATTTGTTAAAGTAACTTTCCTGAGATTAGTTCAGATGAAATCGAGCGGACAGGCGCCGACTGTACCAAATATGGCCTTACTCTGCACTGTGCACGCAATTAAGTACAATGAGCCTGAGATACTATACTCGTAGTTCGTTATTCGTTTTCTCGTGTGAGAAAATTTATTTTAAAAAATATATTCCGTTTGTAATTGATGTGATTTACAATGGACGATAATTAGAGACCCACGACAAGCTAGACCCCACAAACCCTCGTATACTACATCATCGAATGGTTGTTCATTGGACGATGCTCCAGTTTTAATCCAGACTGGGTACTACGGGATTCGATCATTGCTTACTTGGAGGTTAAGTACTGGCTCAAATTCGTCCAAAGCGTGGCTTAAAAACTGCTATCAAATTGAAGAAAAAACTCAAATATAGGTACATGTATTTGAATTCTATCTTGTTCTCAAATGAATGTGCAAAAATTCCGAGTCTGTAAAGATAATGTATTTCCGTATTTATCATGCAGGTACGTAAACATGCACAAGAAAAACTGTAGAATATGTCTGAAACTCCGTTAATATGCTCTGGCAGAAAGGCGCAGAGCCGTAGTCCAATCAGTGTTGCACCGTAAAACCGGCTATAATATTGTAATGAAGCATATAATACAAATATTTAATAATACAGATACACACGTTAAATACTTTATATATAATAAATACTACATCTATATATAAATAAAATATTTTTACGTGCATATAGATACATAAACTTTAAATCCGAGAAACCAGTTCCTTTAAGAGGAAGTAACGCTTCATAGCCATTTTTCATCAGTATACGTTTTAGAAACGATAAGTAAAATAAAGTAAGTATAATGATTTATTCTGACACAGGGTTATACGAAGGAAACTACTTTCAAAAGTTATGGTCTGTTATGGTTTGAAGCCTAGTGGTAGTGTCCTCCTAGAAACTCCAGCTCCCCTTTTACTGCTGCACGTTGTCATGGCGCCAGACGGAAGGGGTGATTGTGGTGGGGTGTCAGTAGCTTTCAAGCGACTAACTTCGTGAGATTTTGCTCGTCCCGAATAACGGTAATTGCTGCTGAGAGTTATGGCGTCATCAAAACATTTTATATCGGGAACAATTTCGTGCATGAGAGGCACAGAAGCGTTATCGCGTGGGCTATTGTTCACAAGCCTAGTAAAACGGTAAGAAGACAGAAAAGGAAGTCATTAAATGAGTGAAGTTAAGGCGTCCGTCAGCTTTCAGGTAGAGACTTGGTTATAAACTGAAGGTGTGATTATTTAAGGGAGACAATCCTAGGCATTTAGTTTCTATATACACTTATGATTTCATTGACTATGTAGGCTTATACGATTTTCCATAATACGAATTACAGCGAAAGTTATAAAGCTGAGTTACTGAGTAGTATGAGTAGGGGCGTGTTCGTTCTAATTCACTTAGCGGGGAAAATATGGAGGAAATTGTGAAGGGACAATTTCCTGGACAATATTGCAACGATAACCCCAATCGTAGTCCCATAAGATTAACCTAGGAAGGGTTTCATCTCACTTATAAAACTCTTAAACTCCGCAACCCACAACTCCCATTCTCAAAAACTCTTAAAATAATATTAAATAAAACTAACATATGCAGTAGAAATTGGTTAAAATGTGTATATCAAGGAATATTTAAAACATCACATATATCAGTAGAGAAATTGTATTAGAACCGATGGGTCGTTAATACATTTTTATTGCTAGGACGAAAATAAGGTTATGGTAGTAGGGTTTTATAGGTTGATGCACAAGGGATTGAGAAGTAGGAGTGCAGGTGCCGCCCGGCCGCCATGTTGTTACGTCACCGTCCGTGATCTTTTTTCCGTTTTTGCCCTCAAAATCGGCAGAAATGCCCTAAAAATTTCCCTTTTCCCTAAAAATACCTATTTTCCCCAGAGCTGGACTCCGGCGAGGGGGATCAGTGACTCCGAGCCGGAAGAGCATGACACATGACCACTGACCTTGACCTTTGACCTGAAAAATTAAAAAATCCAAACAGTTCTAAAAAGGTCCAAGAAAAATTATTGCTTAAATATAATTAAAATTTATCACAAAATTATTTAAAATGTGTTATTAAAAATTATTTAAAAAGTATTTAAAAATTTTTTATTTATCGGAGGTCACCCCTAGCTCATAACCATTACGCCCACTTGTTATGTGGCCATCATCTTGGTAGACATCCCCTATCCACCATATTAGAGCCAGTGACCATGACCCTGATCCCATGTCCTTGAATGACCTTGAAAACAAAAACACTCGTGAAAAAATGCATAAAAGTCATGAATCATATTACATACAGACTACTGCCATATTAGGTGCAGAATTTCTCGACCTTGACCCCATGACCATAAATGACCTTGAAAACAAAACCTCTAGAAAAATGCATAAAAGTCAACAAGCATATTACGTTACAGACCCGCATGTTCAAGCTAAAATACCCACTTTTACCAACAAGTCGGCGAAAAGAATTGACGTACAAAGAAAAAATCTTTAAAATTACTAAACTAAACAAGGATCAGTTTGAGGTGAATTTTGTGTACGTAGTAGATGTGTGCATAAGAATGATGTAAATGTAAAATGACATGTAAAATGAAGATAATAGTCGTTTATAGAGATATTCTTCCAAGTGAAGGCAACGTAACATTTAAAATTAATACAAATACATTTTCTGAAAACTGACTGAAATTCCACTATTGAGATCACCGACACTGGCTGGTGGCATAAATTTGCTACATATCAGTATCTTTATTACAGACAGTAGAAAAAGCAATGTTAACGATTATGTAACCTTTGTGTTGGTTTATTTATTTCATTTTTTATTTCACTCCGTTGATTCCATTGATTGTATAGAGGACAAGGAGTATGTCATATACATTTATAGAACCACGGAGAAAGAATTACCACGGAAATTGAATAGTTCTCAGGAAAGGAAAATTTATCATAATTTCCACTAAATGGAGTTTTTTTGACACCAACGCTGGTAATGCTATCATCACAAATTACATTTGGGCTTTCATACATATATTTTTGTTACTGTGAGAAAATCACAGTCGCAGTAACAATTATTGTCACCACGATCTAAGAAGATAGGTCTCGACACTGGCATGAAAACTGGCGGCCTTATTAAAAATTAGTTCCTGAAACAGCCGTTCGGCGCTGCAAGCGGTACAGTCTTATGCTGTTGTTGTTGTTTGTAAAGGCATAGTTGGAATTATTTCAGTTTTTGTGTTTTAAGGTTAAAGAAAAAAAAAATTTTTAAGAGCAGTTGTTACTAGATTAATTGAGATATTTACAGAAATGTTAGTGCAACCTGACACTAAGATTAAAATGGCATTAAACTTGACTTTCCAGATTATGCGAAGCAGACTGCAAAGTGTATTTTCGTGTTGCATTTGAATAGTGTAAAGTCGGCTCCTCAAACGTTGTTTAAAATAGGTAATCCAGTTTTTGAGCGTATGTACATTTTGTTGTGGTATCGTGTTGTACTCAAAAGAAAAGAAAAAAAAAACATCTTTTAAAGACGATATTTTGCATTATTTCGTGAACTCTATCTCGACAAGCAAATTTCAGAGGTAGGTAACAATTTTTGCATTCTATATTGCATTACATTACAGTAGTATGTACTTACCTATTGATTTAATAGATTTATCTACCTTTTTTTAAGTGCCCTTTTTATTGGTAACTTAGCAGTAGAATATTATGTGAAAGTCATTAATTTCTGAGAAATAGTATACAAATAGGTTGTTACAAGTGGCGTGGTTTTATTTTTCTAATGTTTAAAGAAAGGTAAAGTTTATCTGTAAGCAAAGACGTAACGAATTAGCATATTAGAACTAACTCTGCTGCTCCCCAAGAGCAATTTCCAGTCCATTCTTTAATTTGTGATGCAACCTGTAAGTTTAATGTGAATTTTTTAGTTCAGCTCCTTAAAACTAGGTAACTTCGGCATATTAATTTTATTAGTGTGTCATTTTAAGCATTTGTGTACTTTATTTTCCAATATTTAAAAATTCAGCCAATATGATTAGGCTGTTTCAAATTCACTTGAGGCAAATCGCACGTAATATGAATTTAATGGAGGCATCACATTATTCGATGTATTTATCATGAAATGCTTTAGTGGGAGAGGCTGTGACGATTAAATAAATTGTGGGGTAAAATACATAAGATTTATGTTCCTTGGGTTGCTTAACAATTTTTAATGTAAGAAAACCTCTCGAAACCAAACCTAAATTCATAGTATATGAATCACAGATGATGTGTAGTTATGTCATCGATGCACATTCATTTAACACTTTCCTGCTGGAGGACAGTCATGTCCTCGTACGCACATCACAGCATTCCGCCTGTATCGTCCTGTCGTAAGAACACATTCAACGACATACAAGCAAAAAAATAAGCAAGTTCCCATTCTTATTTAGTTGCAAAGCAGTGTTGCGATAGTTTCAATTGAAGAACTACCTGTACCTGATCGTCATATCTTCCACCTTCTGCCGAAAGGAGTGGTAATTGGCCACAACTTAATATAAAACACTATTGTGAGAGTTAACCAGATGACCTATGTGATAGTGTCTGTATACGTATAGAAAATTGTATTAAAAATCTTTTGTGTAATGTTCAGTTACATATTAATGATACTGTATGTGATAATGAAATTAAAATATAATGTGTAAAAAATGTAAATAAAGACAAACAAAATTTATTGGTGACCTGGAGTTGGAGTAATTACCTCAAAACTGTAGTATGTTTTCCGCTGTAATGATTCAATGATAAACTTTTTATAGATGATTTAGTGTTATCGCAGTTTGTTTTTTTCACTATATTACAAAACAGATCTCAGCAAGGCGCAAATGTTACTGAAGCTAATGTGTTCAAACCTGATAGTGATAGTGAAATTTCGCGAAAAGATTTCAAGACAAGCTATATTCCAAAATACTGTAGGGTCCTATACCTATCTTGATTGGTTGAATTACTTTTTGACACTGTTAACTGTCTGCACACGAATCACGTAGGAGCTGTGCCGATGATGCCGAATTCTGAGTCGACGGGTCAAATACGAAAACGCCTTCTCAAGCAGACAGCGACCAATGGCAATAAACCAACTGCTGTTTAGTGCTTACAGTATTGAAGTCTACCGTCAACTAATATTTTTTCGCGAAATATCACTAGCTCTACTAATAGAAGAAAATTGCAGGCTGTTCATTGTAAAGTGAGCACTTTTGATACCCTAGTTACTATTTCCTTCCAGCCATCTTTTATGCTTTAACCACCTTTCTAATCATTATTGCCATTTACGTAATATACAGAATGTGTACATTCCACAGCACTCGGAAGTTAACTTCTAAGACTGAAATAAAATACATTTATTGACTTTTATTCCAAATCAGAGGGCTTTCAAAAGTACTCACTTTACCGTGAATAGTCCATACCAGAATCTTCAGTCTTTGTACATCTTTTTTCATTTAACCTTCTTTAAACCAAGACATTCTTAATTAAACCAGCCAGTACGTTCTGGATTAAAAAATTCTCAACCATTATTTGGGTGTCTAGTATCACAATACCACAGAAAGCTATGCACTGTATTTACCGCCGAATAAATTGTCAAAACCCAATATGCTACTACAATACAATGAAGCCTTATAATGGTCTTAAAGAAGTTTATGGGAGCAAGAATAAAATATTGAAGAATAAACTAAATAACGTGCATAGTACATTTTTTATTCTGTAGGTTAATGCATAAATAAAATCAGTGCAACATTATTTAATAAATACAAAAAAATTATCTTATAACGTACTTCACATAAATGTATATTTCATTTTAACATAAGATTGTAAATAAATACAAAATTTAGGCCAGTGCAACGAAGGTTATTTCACCTAGTGTCTTCCAAAATTAAATTAAAGAATTTTATTTCCATATCCAAGCTGTACATTGTTTTTAACCTAAATCAGGTTTCGTTTGCTATCGACATGATTTTTACGTATCCTATTGGTAGAGTCATATTCAGTAGATATTGTTTACAAATATGCTGCAGATAATTTTTTCTTGTTGTCAACTCATAGCGACGTCAGTTCTCTTGTGTTGATCTTGAGTAACAGCATTGACGTGCAGCACCATCTTGAATTATTTTGTACAGAAAAACATGAATGTATAAAAGTTGAGGCTTTATTAATGTATGTTGTACCATTATGTACCTTTTCCCGTCTCAAGTGTTGCTGTTATTTGATCGTACTTTATGCCACAATGGTTCAGTTATCACTCGTGCCATCATGATGCACTGGCAGTTTATATTTATGTACTGATTAATAACCACAGCCAGGATATTGAGGCCGGTTTTTTATCATAAAAGTTTGAATTATCAAGCAACAATTTTAATGAAAGTTCAATACCTGCATATTATTTTTAAGTTTGAAACTTGTACAACAGAATCTATATCAAGGCTATTAAATTAGAAACTCGTGAGACACCAAGTCTCGTTAAATATGCTGATAAATATTTTGCCTAGGGGGATTTTATTCAAAATATATATTTTTGAATAAAATTACCGTACCTAATTTGAAAAAATTGGTAATCATCACTAGCATAAAACTTGTGATAGAAGTATTTATTTGATTTAATACATCTTCATTCAAATAAACTGACTGAATTGAGAGTTGGGGCCCATAAAGTATTGTAGTTATATGTGAATGGCAGAACAAGAAAAGTAATTGACCAGCTCTGCGCTATATCGTCGAGAGTTACTCTTGTGGGATCTAAAGATAGTGAAATAATAAAACCAAACTAATAAAATGAACGAACACCTTATTCACGAGTTTACGCATATATACATATATATCTCATGATTATTGAACTATAGGTACCTAAAGGCTGTTCACGATAAAGTGAGCACTTTCGAAACCAACGTCACAAAAAATTCTCTGCTCCTACCTGCATATATTTTGACAGGCGCACTGAGTGAAATGCGCTCAGTAAATTTGGAAACGATGGTGATGGGGGGGGGGGGGGGGAGAAGGTAGGAAGTAGTTCTATATTAACGTCGAATAAAAAGTGTTAGATAACCATTTATACTAACTTAAATTATTTCTGTTTTTGCAGAACAATACCTGCTGTGAGCTTTCAAGACACACCACATATACACACCAGTTATCACATACGTAAATCTTGTTGACAGAACAGTTACTAGCTTCATGACATTTGGAACAGATGCGGTTAACGAATGTCTTGCCGCAATACTTGTACTCCCTTCCCGATGAACGACAAACGTTGTGATTATACACTTTTTGTTATGCCTATACAGGTTATCACTGCGGGTAACCACAGTATCGCAGTTATCACAGTGGGATGTCTTGTATACTGGGCTGAACAAGCCACGACTACTTTCATGTCAGCAAGCGTTACAACTTTTGCTAAAATGTATTTCTACAGTAGTAACATTTATACTGCAATGATCGTAGCTACTCTTCAGGACACATTGATGTTTACGACTCTGGTGGTGTTGTAGGTGGTTAGTCTTCAAACCATTGACTCAATATTCATATTGCAGCAGAGTACGCGATCGCAGAGGTAATATTAATACCGTATTGCTTTCCGCAACTCTTCAGGACGCCTTGCTGTTGACGATGCTGACGGTGTTGTAGATGGTAGGGCTTCCACCATTGATCCCATTTTCATATTGTAGCAGAATACGCGATCGCAGTGGTCACATTGATAACATTGCGACGCTCTTATCTCAAGCGTGTGGCAAAGGGACTTAAAAAACCAGCCCTAAATTCATTCATAAAAACCCTACAAATTAGAAGAGCTCTTATAAGGCAGGCAAGCGTGACAAACAACAGGTAACAATTACTCTCAAAAGTATTTGAAAACATTTAACAAGGCACATAGAAAACAAAAATATATATGTATATATGATATATGTCTTTTAACAAGTATTTTGTAAATATTATTTTGATAGCCTTTTCAATATTAGGCTTAAAATTCACAAGTCCATATAAAATAACACCATCCAAAAGCACTAAATACGCATTTTCTAAATTGACCAACCATTAATAAAGCCTTCATTTAAAAAATTCGTTTTTTAAAGCTTCTAGTTTTATTGGCTGGTCGGTGTCCGTGCAATGTATTAATGGTGCAATACGATTGGTTCAACGTCGATATGACGTCATTGGGCTCGCTTAGGCGTATATTATACGAAGAAGGGATGTCAGCTGAGATGCATAGTTTGACAGCAGCTCCCGTGAAATGTGGATCGTCTCGGCTAGCTTATACGTCAGGTCATCCATGGTTAGTTACGAGTTGAGCGGATATTGCCCACCAATGGTTTCTCGCCATCGACTTCTTCAGCTGCGATGTCTACGTCACTAACAGCATCTACTTCCACCAGTGCAGTACCATCATTTCAGATTGGTATGATGCCATTGACTTCATCAGCTGTGACACCTACATCACTACCAACAGCACGATCATGTACAGATGCTACAGCACCAACGATTTCTTCGGCTGTTACATCTACGAAATCTTCAATGGTGATATCGAACTTTTCGGCTGAGGTAACGAGAACACCATTGCTGATATTACCTGCTTCTTTAACTCCAGCACCTGCATCTCAAACAGGCCTGCCCGAGTCTTTGTCTGAACCACTACGTCGTCATCAGTGTCACTTTTGTGATAAGACATTTACTTTCGACCACAATGCACGGCGACATGATCGCTGTAATTGTGTCAAAAATCCCTGTCACATGTCATATTTGTGTGATAGGTGCGGCAAGCAGTTCAGCCGTGCCGATAGTTTACTTAGACATGCAAAGGCCTGTAAGGGTGAAGTGCATTTCTCATCTGTACCTCGGTACCTGGTTTGCTGCAAGCAGGTCTCTTGTGATTTCGGTACATGTCCTCAGAAGTGTAGACCTATATAGCCTGACCTGCTCAATGTGTCGGTGTAAAAAATGTTACGATGTTGTCGCATCGTATATACAAGGACAACACGAGTTCAAATAATTAGATGCATCAAATACTGTAACCTACAACAGAGTTCGCGTATTGGGAAGCCTATATATTGAAGAATATTGAATTTTTTCTTAGAGGGCACGATTGACTGTAATAAATTAATTGAATAAAAATGTGTGTGAAATGTAAAGTGTGTTTTATTTCATGTTTACCTTATCTGTCAGAATTAAAATTAGAATTTACAATGTACAGACATAAAATAAATACAATTAAAAATTATTTTAAAAGTACTATTGTACTATATGTACATTTATATATAATTAATTTAAAAAATACTTTTAAAAATATTTGTACAACATACAATTTTTAATAACAAATATATATTTAATAAATTATGCATTTAGTCAAAGTTCCGCATCATGCTTGTACGTATACCACCGATTGGAAACATGTTTTAATAGGGTGGAAATTACAAGTCTTTTATGCCTATAAATATTAGGACCGATGTCTCGCTTGGCCTTCAGCATGATGCCTTTTTAAGTATTTTTTCTCGAGTTTTTGTTTTCAAGGTTAATCAGTGATATGGGGTCAAGCTCGAGGTAGTCTGCATCTAATATGGTGGTAGTAGTCTGTTATGGATTATGCCTGCTGACTTTTATGGATTTTATCTCGAGTTTTTGTTTTCAAGGTAATTCAAGGTCATGGGGTCAATGTTAAGGTAATCTGCATCTAATATGTTGGCCGTAGTCTGTAATATCATAGACGTGCTGAATTTTATGTATTTTTCAAGTGTTTTTGTTTTCAAGGTAATTCAAGGTCATCGGGTCAAGGTAGTATGCATCTAATATGGCTGTAGTAGTCTGTAATGAAATATCCTTGCTGACTTTTATGTAGTTCTCCTAGAGTTTTTGTTTTCAAGGTTACGGGGTTAAGGTCAAGGTCATTGGTCATGGGTCAAGTTTTCTAAGGCCAATGTTCAATTGCTAATGGGAAATGACTTCCAATATGGCGGACAGGTGATATCTACCAATATGGTGGTCACCTACCAATATGGTGGTTGCCTACCAAGATGGCTGACTGGGTATGGGAGGCCATCTGACTGATTAGTTAGGCTTGGAGAGGTGGGGGAACCTCGGATAATTAAATATTTTACTTAATTTTTTATTATTTTTTAACAATTTAAATAATATTTTTTTTAATAACTTCAACAATAAATTTTTAGTAATTTCTTAATAATTTTAATAATACATTTTTTGTAATTTTTTGTATAATTTTTAATAATACATATTTTTGGTCAAAGGTCAAGGTCAAATGTGATGGGTCAAGGTTAAAAGTCATCTGCATACAACATGGATACAAGATGGCTGACAACCAAGATAGCTGATGGTTAGGTCTGACTCTGATCCTTGATCCTTGTATCTATTTGGTATACCCTCTGCCTATAAAACCAATATGGTTGCCACTGCTCTGTTGATCCTAAGGAAACTCTCAAATTACTTAAAGTGACCGAAAATCGGATTTTAAGATCTTCCTACTGCACATGTTGGGGCTGCTACCATTTTTGGGGGCCTCTGTCTTTTTTTTTTTTAAAGGGAAATGGGATATATTTTTTGTATTTTTTTTAAGGAAAAAAGGGAATTTTTTTAAGGAAAAAGGAAAAATTTAGGGTATTTTAGTCGCTTTAAAGAAGAAAAAGGGACTTTTGAGTAAAAAGGGAAAAAGTTGGCGGACAGAGATGTAACAACACGGCAGCCGGGCGAATCCGAAATCAATCTCAGATCCCGTTGTTCCCAACTCATATTTTCCCTACTACTTTCTTCATTCGAGACATTTCCTGTTGTGAGCTTTCATGGCGGTAGGGGAGACCGAGTATCACGAGAGGATCAGGGCAGCACAGCTAAGCCCTATAATAACGGAGAACAATGTGCCATTCTCTATCAAAGATCTTGATGCGATAGTCAAGAAGACAAAGCTGAGGAAAGCCCAAGGATGTGACGGGATGACAGGGGAAATGCTCGTCCGTGCATACCCTCGGATACGCCATGACATGTTGGACTTGTTCAACGATTGCCTCTCTGAAGGAAGATTCCCCTTAGGGTGGAAGAAGGGTGTCCTGATTGTGAACCACAAGGGAGCTGGGAAGAACCCGAGAAAAGCAAACTCGTGTAGGCCAATAACGCTTCTCCCAGTAATGGGGAAGACGTTGGGGCGCCTCGTAAACCAGAGGCTGATGCAATACCTGGACATTTTCCATGGTATTCATCCTCGCCAATACGGATTCATGAAGGGCAAAAGTACTGAGATGGCAATCGTGGACATGGTCGATCAAGTGAAAACCTAGGACCACACATATGTTATGGCCATATCCTTGAATATCTCGGGGGGCTTTCGACAATGCTTGGTGGCCGCAGATTATGTGGCAACTACGCTTGTTGGAGTGCCCCAAGAACATTTACGAATTGATAAAGGGCTTCTTGACTGATCGTAAATGCACCCTGGAAATGGGAACGCATAGAGAAGAGAAGGTGCTGACCAAGGGCTGTCCGCAAGAGTCGATCCTTGTTCCGATCCTATGGAATGTGATCTTTAAGGATCTGCTCCGGTTGGAAGTCCCGCAGGGCTGCGAGGTCTATGGTTATGTGGACGATGGTTTGCTCCTTGTCCCTGCCTGGTTACGAAAAGAACTCAAGGAGAAAATGGACCAAGCATTGTCAATGGTTGAAGAATAGGCTGAGAGGTTCAAAATGGACCGCTCATTTGAAAAGATCAATGCTATTCTGCTTAAGGGAAACCTTAAGCGGAATCCTGTGATCAGGTTCAGGGGCAGGGTGATCAGGATTGTCACCGAGATGAAATATCTCCGTGTCATCCTGGAAAGTCGTTTGGCATTCCATGCCCACGTTCGCTATGTGATGAACAAAGCCGTCACGATGTTTCTTCGGCTCAGGGCAGTGGCACCAGCGAACTGGGGGCTAGGCTATTGGATGTTTAAATTGATGTATAAGTCCGTGTTCCTGCCCATCCTCACATACACGTGTGGGGTGTGGTACCTGGAGGCGAAGAGTGTACATGGAAAGAGAATAATAAATAGTGCCAGAAGAGCAACACTATTGGGGATAACCAAGGCCTATAGGACAACATCAAACGATGATCTCCAGCTCATACCTGGGGAGATCCCTCTGGATCTGCTAGTGGCACAGATGGGTGAAATTTCTTGTAGGAGAAGACGGGGAGTCATTCCCCCGGCGGACCTGAGAGAAATAAAGGAAGCCACACTAACAGCATGGCAGACCAGATGGGACCTTAGCAATAAGGGTCGTCTAACGCACAGTTTGTTTCCTTGTGTTTGGGAGAGACTGCGATTGGAGAAGTGGCTCGAGGTGGGACACTACTCCATCCAGTACTTGACTGAACTTGGCAACTTCCATGCGAAGCTGTCCTCCCTGGGCCTGGTGGAAGATCCCATGTGTGTGGTGTGTGGGGTGGAAGACACCTCTACTCACACGCTGGGATGCCCCAAAGTCGAAGACCTGACACTTGAATTTGAGGGCATTCATGGACTTCTCCGTCTCGGGAGTATGCTCCGGGACATGAACACAATAAGGGCGGTGTTACAACATCTTACTAAAGTTGGTAGAAGAAGAGAGGAGTTCAACGTCTGGTGGTCTGGTCCTCGGCTGAGCAGGGACCTGGACACGTCGGAGGTGCAGGACAATGAGGATGAGACTCGGATAGGTGCTGTGAACCAAAATGGGTGAACACATCTTCCCAATCGTAATTTTGGATGAAGGGGGTAGCACTAGTAACCCCATTCACCCCCCTCCAGGACTGAAGCAAAAAAGAAAAGGGAACTAGAGCTGCCCAGGTCTACGTCTATAACGAGAGTTATAGACCTAGAACCTTACAAGACAAGTGGCCAAGTTCTTCAAGACCAAACAACACCTAGATGGCAGTGTACCTGGAATCCAGTGGTGTTCGTGCAGGAGGGCTTTGCTTGTGTTACTAGTAACATGAGCAGGCATAAACGCGACAACAGACAACGAACAGTCTGTGCCATGTCCTGAGCCAGTGAGGTATGGTCGATGGTAGTACCAATGGAGGAGGTATGGACCGATCAGCCACGGGAAACCGAGGTTGAGAGGGAAGTCTTGCTCCATAAGGTCCTCACCAGAAAATCTGAAGCAACACCTGAGGAGGCGAAAACTGTTGAAATAGACTGGCCGGATGAGAAATACATGGTTGATGTCGCAGTACAGACATGGCCTGCACAAGCTGACCCTGACGACCCACAGTGATTGGACAACGAGCTCATAAGGGGAGCAATGTTGACTAAATTGGAGGACCCCACTATGTTGACATCTGCTCTGGCCCTTGTGATAAGAAATATGGAGGCGGGACAGGGTCCTGCTCCCAAGAATGGAAACCATAGACAGGCTTATCGTCGCCCAGGCAGGCCTGCCGACCAAACCCTCAGAGTTGGTAACTCTGTTAAAGGAATGTTATTGTCATAGAGGCCAAAGATTCAACGAATCTGGCATCCTCCAGGATGCCATCTATACATACGGGAGGCGTACTTTCGACTACAGTAAGCCCTTCAATGGGTACACTGTGGTCCGGTACTAGTCCTCCAATTCCGGATGGCACTCTACCAACAGCTTTGGTAACGCCACACAGAATATGACATGCCCCTCCCTCGGGAGGGGCCTGGCCACGTGGAGGGAGGATCTGGGGGAGAAAAGGTCTGTGAGACAAAAGACTCGTGACTTTGAAAGAAGCAAATTTGGAAAAAGGAAAACAAGGACTCTTCCCCATTGAACCCCCAGCCACCTGGCCAGATAAAATTACCGGCTAAGACAACCCTACACAGACCTAATGCCACTGAGCAATGCTCAAACACCTTTTCATGATTTGACAATGATGATTGTACCTGTTTGTAGTATTGTAGTTGGTTAAAAAGCAAAGCGAATGAGCACAGCATTGCACATGTATGAGTGTTTGTGTGTGAATGAGTGCCGTATCGAGCAGCAGTTTTTGAATGTAGACACAAACTCTTTGCGCCTGGGGGTGAGGTGGCGGGGAATGTTTCTGGTTACCGGACATCCCCCAAAACTAAGCCCTGCACAACCCGGGCGCAGTGAGCTGAGATGGCAGTTATGGGAATATCGTCATGCTTAAATTCAATCGAGGAAGGATATACGCAGTCGCAGAATGTAGTTAGTCTGTTTGAGTGAGTAGATTAGTGTAGTTTTCATTTTTCAATTTCGGACAGCATCGCGGTGTCAAAATTGCAGAGTTCCCGGTGGTACCTGAGATCAAAATTATTCAGAATAAACTGAAAAAATTTAGTGACAATAGTTTTAAACAAATCTATAGAAATATACAGTATTTGGGGTCAATTTTATGTATCGATTGGAACAAGCCAACGATTATTTTTACCGGTTATTTATTCGATTAAAAAAATAATCGTAATCGATTCACTCGGATTACAAAATTATGCGATCATCCCATCACTATCTCTGACGGCATGAATACGAGGTTTTTCGAGTCAGCTCGCAGCGCCACCCGCCTCTTGGCGGTGGGGAAGGGAACCACAGGGCGGGAAGAGGATTCTAAGGTATGCAAATCGCGGCGCACTAGCCCTGTTATTGCGGCGAGGTTTGAAGAGGCCCAGGCCGCCAAAACGGCGCAAGAGGTGAATATTGCCTTTTGCTTGGGCGGAGAGAAGAATGGGATCTCCGCGCTTCATGATTTTTTTTTTTTTTTTTTTTTTCAGAATAACTCTAATTAAATTTGACGTTCCATTAGTTTGATTTCATTGGTCGTGTGTCATTTTTTCAAACTCTTAATATCTATTTCTTCGTATTTTCATTGTTATTTTTAATTGCCCAGTTTAATATAATTTGTTGGGGTGCAATTTATTCTTCTGGAACGAGGGTTGCTGGTAAGACAGCAGTTATATGATAGCGGCGGCAGCACGTCAAAGGAGTGTTCTGAATGACCAGGTGAGCGATAGGCCGGTGGCCGCATATCTGTTACAGAAAGCGAGCCGACACCATAATCTCTTATGCAACGCACGCTGCTGACCATGGTTGTATTGATTTCTGCGTTTATTTGGAGAATGCTCTGGATTACTGACCTCATTCTCGCAGCGCGATTCAGGTGGGTTGAACGTTTCATATGGCCAGGGCGAAAGCTATATGAGTGTGACAGGCCTCCGAGCCGAGCAGTTGATGAGTGAATGAGTGACTGAGTTCCGAGCGATAGACAACAAGCAGCGAGAGAAGTGACCAGCGGAATGGAAATCTGCGACTGCGAGTATCAAGCAATGAAGAGTGCGGTTGGAAGGCTGGACTTTTAGAATAAATGCTTGAGGGAAATACTTTGCAAATGGTGTAAACAGATAGACCGAACGTGTGTTAATGATGAGCGTGAGTTTATTGACAATAACCAAACAGAGACATAACGAAGGACATTAATTACAGTTTAAATATACATTAAAGAGTAAGAGTGTAGACAGATAACTTAATGCTGTAAATACTAGCTGTGTGAATAAATTATAAATCAGATTTAGTTCATTTATTTTTATTAAGGTCTCCATCCCTCATGAACAGATACGTCCCTTAGGAGTCCCATGTAACACTGGTGTAAGAAGTGGGTAGAGGAAATAATTAATTAATTGTAATTGCTGTATGGTGAAATATTAAGACTGTTTTGCACAAACATCACTGTGAATGTTAACTAGAAAATTGTCACAGAGAGCATTAAATGAGGGGCTAGGTAGCCAGATGGTTTGTGTGAGAGCAAGTGTAAATAGCTTGGAAAAAGATGTAAATAACCCAGTTAGCAGAGTAAATGAGACTGTAAATGCCAAATTAGTGGTGTGAAAGATAATGTAGATGACCTAAATACCCAAATTATTAGTGCAAAATAAAGAGTGAATGAAACTGTAAATATCCAAATTATTTCTGTAATTGAACCTGTAAATATTTTAAATTAGAATGTAGACAGGAAAATTGATTTTGTTTGTGAGAATGTAGACAGGAAACTGATTCGGTTAGTGAAAATGTAGACAGGAAAATATACTCCGTAAGTGAAAATGTAAATAAGAAAATAGATAAAGTATATAGGAAAATAGACACAGTAAGTGAAAATGTAGACAGGAAAATAGAGGGCATTAGCGAGTTGGTGAATACGAGAGTTGACTCTGTGGACAAGAAGATTTACACTGTAAATTTAAAAGTGGACAGTGTAATTAAAATAGTGGACAGTGTCTGTGAAACGATGGACAGCATCGAGAATGAACTGAAACAGAAGATCAGCACATTAGAGAAGGAACAGCACTAATCTATTCAACATCGGAGTTTCACCATCACCACACCAGCAGCCGACAAAGGTGAAGAGGCAGTACAAGTCATAACCAACACAGCAGCCTCAGAGGAGAGCACGAAGATATGTGGCATTGGTGCCACGCAGCCGGCAGTGGGGAAGGGAGTTTCAATTAAGCCCGCTCCATACGATGGCCAGAATTCAAGGCGGGAGTACTAACGCCAATTTGAAATAGTTGCTACCCTAAATGGTTGGGCAACCGAAAGCGCGCTTACAAACTCGCCGCAGTACTGAGAGGCCCCGCACTGAGCATTCTACAATCCCTGCCAGAACGACATCGACTGGAGTATCCCACACTGGTGTTGGCCTTGGAACTACGTTTCGACGACCGATACCTGCGACATGCCCACCATGCACAACTGCGAAGCCGCACCAAGCGACCAGGACTGCAGGAGTTATGGCAAGACATCGTGCGGCTCTCCCATATATATCTGGAGAGATGTTCCGAGGAGGCGCGCGACATCATCGCAGTCGGATTCTTCATCGATGTCATCGCTGACACATACGTACAGCAAGCAGTACGTCTGGCTGCACTCTACAACATGTAGGACGCTCTGGCCCGAGCACTGGAGGTGGAGTCAGCAAGACAAGGGGCGGCATCCCGACAGCCGGGACACGTAGGAGTCTACTACCCACAACAACAGCAGCAGCAGAAGCAGCAGCGGGATAAGAGGCAGCGAGAGGCAGGTGATAATGCAGCACATTCAGTAAACTTGTAAACACCGATCTTAGGGGGGCGAAGGTCGGTGACTGCTGGAGCGAAGTCCCCAATGTTCTTACATGTACGGTCGTTGAAACACGATTGGGATGCAATACTTGTTGAGGAGGACCTGAATAATGTTCCTTGACTGAAGGTTGTCGACACTGGGGCGACCATAAAAATAGTAAGACCGGACATCCTCGGGCCTTCCTCCCTGCGATCGACCGGCGACATCATGGAACGATGCAATTTGACTACAGTAACCGGTGGGACCCCACCAGTTAAAAGTAAGAGGAAAGTTATCTTGAAGCTTGGTGACCTTAGCATAGAGCATGATGTTTACATAGCAGAAATAGAGGATGAATGTATTTTGCTGCTTGATTTACTACGAGGCTGGGGTGCTGTATCGATTTTCGACTTGGTGTGCTGTGGGTAGAGATCCGAGAAACTCACGAGTTCAATGACCTGTAGGCTAGACTTCACAGTCTTATATGATCTCATACAGATATCAACTGTTTATTGGTCGACTATTGTGGTAGTAAAAGGCGGTGGTTGGGCACAAAATTCATTACATGTTTGTTATTGGCTCATTTTTCTCCAGGAGATGTCAAACAACACTTCGACCAATTACAAACGTAACATGTGTGAATTCCAACTTGTCTAGAAATGAACCTGCAAAATTCTCGGGTCTCTAGCTATGGGTAGGCAGTACAGAGTTGGTGGTGTCAACACGGCATGATTTGTTCTCCCAGTTAGCTACCCAGTAGTACATGGCCAACCCACTGTGCTGTCCGCTTCTAGTGAAATTATCATTTCAGGCAGGTGTCAAGGAAAGTTTGTCAGACATTTGGGTCAAATTGAACCAGCAGAGAGGATTGGCATCCTGCCAGATAAAGTCGTTGTAGCAAGGACTTTGGTCTCTTCTGATTCTGACTGTTATCCAGTTTGAATTATACATTTGTCCGATAGTGCCATTCGTCTTGAGGAGAGGGCCATGATGATTGTTAGCAAGCAGGTTACACAGGTAGGTATTTCGATATGATCCAGAAAATTCGAGAGTAAAACAAGTATGATGTCATTTTCCAGAAGTACTGGAGGAACTATTAGTAAGAACAAAAGATAATCTTAACTTGCGGCTGGAGAAAGCTGTCTCTGAATTACCGCGGAGAAATAGAGATGCCTTCTCGAGTGGACCAAATTACCTTGGACTGACTAACATGATCTGCCACCACATTGATACAGGAGAGTCCAAGCCCATAAAGTAGCTACCAAGACGACTGTCACTAGCTTCGCGTGAGGCAGTTGATGAAAACTATGAAGGAAATGACGGATCTAGATGTGATAGAACCATCAGTTAGTCCATGGTCATCCCCCATAGTTCTTGTAAAGAAGAAATATGGATCTCTGAGGTCTTGTGTATATTGTCGCCAGTTTGATAATGTGACAAAGAAAGACTCGTATCCGCTTCCAAGGATAAATGACACATTAAACAGACTAGCAGGTTCACAATGGTATTTTACTTTGGACATGAAGAGTGGGTACTGGCAGTGCGAGGTGGGTCCAGAGAACCAAGAGAAGACTGCATTTTGTATCCAAGGGAAAGGAATCTGGCAGTTCATAATTATGGCTTTTGGGCTGTGTTATGCCCCTGCCACCTTCTGTTGGTATGAATAACCATAAAATTTCCCTTCTGTTGGTATATTTTAAGGGTAACAATTTACTGCTTTTTGAAAACCTAGCTGAAGCTTAGTTATACTACTTTCCCGTAGTATAATGACTTTATTACTACGGTGACTGTAATTATACCACAGACAGTATTAGGGGAGAAGATGAGAAAAAAAAGGGGGGTGGTTCCGATTTCAAACCTTCCCCAAAATATAAAGGACACTTTAAAAAAATAAATATAGAGTTAGTTATCAGTAAATGGAGAAAGAGAAATTAGCTTTAATAAGAAAGTTAAAAGTAAATATATTTAAAAATACATTTTTGCACATTTACTGTTCTTCAACTGAAAAAAAATTTAGACGCAGTTTTATTAATGAAGGAAACCTCCCCCAAAATAAGTGATTGCCGACGCCACTGAAAAGTATTATTATATTACAGTTGAGCGAGTGGTGAATTGTTGCAAGGTAAGATATTTTTGTTCTCTGTTATAGTTATGGGCACCTGTTTTTTAGCGAAAAGATTTCAGGACAAGTTGTGTTCCAAAGCACTCTATTTCAGAACCACTTTCGTGGTTGGATCATTCTAATTGTTACGCGTATTCTCTGCCTGCCCGTGAAGCAGGAACAGACAGTATCGGATAAACTTAATTCTTATTGGCTCACTCATTGTAGCAGTCAGTCTTCACACGGAGACATGCGGCCAATAGCTCCTGCACGCACGCATGTAGTATATTGAAGTCTAGCTTCCAAGTAAATCGCGAAGAATATTTATGTCCATGCTATACTTTAATTTTCTACGTCCACCACAACCTCCTTTGGTTATACGCGGAGCGTCTACGTAATAATACATGTTTATATTTGACTAGGCCAATCAGAATAAAGTACTCCGGTAGTGAACGTCCATGATTCGCTGGCAGACACTTAAGGCACGTGACATTTAAAATCAGCTAAACATGAAAGTGCATATGAACTAAAGTGTTTTGGAACACAACTGGTCTTGCAATATTTCCGCGAAAAAACTGGTGGTTATAGCTATAGCTAATCGTTTGCTAGTGTACACATCGGTCACTAGAAAACTCATTATTGCAGTTGATGTCACAGCAGGTGTGTAATGGGTGCCTTGCCGCTCTCTCGTTAGTGGCCTAGAGTCATTCAGTTTCTCCCCGGCTCCACTCTAGTTCCTGGTTGATGCTGCGTGCGCCGAGTGTGTACAGCACTGAGCAAGCACCGTCTCACCTTGCAACACTTCGCCATACCTCAGTGACAACGAGCATACCAGAGACGTCACTCAAGGCAAAGCAGCGGAACGCTCATTTGTTTGCCTAGTGTAAATGTGCCAATGTCAAAACAAACAAAAAAAATGTGTTCATGGGTTGGCACTACTACACGTCAACAGTTTTCTGCACAACATTTCAATCGTTTTATTCCACCCATTTTAATAAATATGTGTTCAATATTCACATCTAAAATATGTAGAATTACATCCAAAAATAAACGGCTACTGTGAGCTGTCAAATGTCAGTATACAACGCCAAATCGTTGTTAAAACAAACTAGCTCACATCAACGACAATGCACGGCCGTACGACAGTGTATGCTCACATCACCACCAACTTTGTAAAAATAAATGTGGATTGATATAAATCATTGTATTTGTCACTACAATTGAATCAATATAACTGTATTTTTATTATTAATTCCGTTGAAAAGTATTCATAAAACGATAAGCAATTTATTTACATTATATCAAATAAGCAAATTTTTTTTTTTTTTTTTTTCGTTTTTATATTGACGGAATTGGATTGGGCATTTAAACAAAGTTGAATCGGAAATAAATTATTCGTTCTGTTTACTCCTATCCAGTGTGTAGGGGTTGGCCAGTGGCACGGTCGGGGAAGGCCGGGCCGCCGACTGCAGTGGGAAGTTGCGGTAATGCCGTGTTGACGTAAGTGTGCCGGAGCATTGTGTGGGGGTAAAGGTGGTGGGGAGAGACAATCGACGGTGGCTGGCGCCAGGCCGGCTGCGGAGGTCGGCACGTGTGACCTCACTTCCCCTCGCTGCATTACTTCACAGCGGCGGCGGCCGTCAAGGCTGCTCAAGGCCAAGTGAGCCAGACCAACACCGGCACGCGACATCAGGCGTCGTCTGCTCTCATCGCCTTACGACTCTGCGATATGTCAATAAAGACTGTTCTAGCCTATTCACAGTCAAGTGAGCACTTTTGAAAGCCCTCTCATTAAGACTGATAGTCAGTGAATATATCTCATTTTAGCCTTAGACGTTAACTTCAAGGGCGGTGGAATGCACTCACTATGGCGATATTTATTTAAAGAGGTGGTTAAAGGATAAAAAAAAATGGCTGAAAGTAAAAAGTAACTAGGGCCTCAAAAGTGCTCACTTTTTCCGTGAACAGCTTTTCATGTAAAGTGTCCATTTTGAAAATCAACCTTAAAAGAAAACACTGTTGATAACTACATACATGCTGCAGTGCTCACTGACATACGCGCTACCCGTTAGGTTGGCAGCGAATTTAAAAAAAAAAAATTATTCCAAGACTTGGCATTTTATTGAAGGTGTTTTATGCAGACACAACTACTGAAGAAATGTTTCTTGTTTCACACTCCATAAGAACACGAACGTGAATATTATTAACACTTTCATGTCCACCGAAGACAATCGTCGACATGTTGCGCAGGAAGCTAGTGTTTGACCGGTGCTGTACTGTGCGAAGCTCAGTGCACAGTAATGTCTCCTGTGGGTAACTGCACTACACTGTGACTGGTTCGTAAATACTGTTCACGATAAAGTGAGCACTTTTGAAATCAACCCTAGAAAAAAGTCACTGCTCCTACCTGCATACATGAGTGACATGCGCCCATCAAAGTTGGTAACGATGGATGGAAAAGTAGTTCCGTATCTTAAAATAGAATAAAAAGTGTTAGGTAACAATTTCCACTAACTTAAATTACTTCTTTCGCTTTCTGGTTTTTTTTTATGCACCGAAGTGTAGAAAGTTGCAGATTTGTGAATTATTTACTTTTCTAATAATTTCACAATTTCACTTGATCGATGCATGAATAAAGTGATGACACCCATAACAATGTAAATCATACATAAGGCGGAGGAATACACAACCTCAATACAGATAGATCTAAAGCAAGGCTTTCAAAAGTGCTCATTTTGTTGTGAACAGCCTATATCGCAGATCACCAAGCACAAATAATAAAGCTTATTGGTTGAGATAACGAAACAAGTCATTTGCCATCTTAAGTACAGCAGGCATAAAAAAATTATTATTTGCAACACTAGAAAAAATTATTAAATGTGGGGGTGAAAGGATAATGGAAAAAAAAAAAAAAATCTGTCCATGACTTTATATACGCCATTCATGGTCACTTCACACTTTTCTGAAGCCCTGCTAAATCTCTACTTCCAGGATATTCCTTCGCTTCATGCGAACTAATATTAACAAAGTCTAGAAACTTAAACAAAATACAACGCACCGAATTTGTGCGCATCCAGTGGTAATTATGTTTTGCGTGAGAACTATATCATACTAGGCGCTACCAACACGCACGTTTTCTCACTGATTTTACTCATACTTACTATAAACGAAATATTATTACTAGAGCTAGTGATTTTTTGCGAGAAAAAAAATTAGTACACGGTAGACTCGAACAATATAAGCACCCAACAGCAGTTTGTATACTGGCATTGGTTGCTGCCTGCTTCAGATGGCGTTTTCATATTTGACCGGGCCATTCAGAATTCGGCAACATCGGCACGGCTCCTACGTGATTCGTGTGTATACAGTTAACACGTGTCAACAAGTATTTCAGCCAATCAAGATAGTTAAACGACCCTGCAGTGTTTTGAAATATAAATCTTATTGAAATCTTTTCGCGAAATTTCACTACTCCTAATTATTGCTTATAGGAAATAAAATACAGATAAAACTCCAATTTATCGAAAAATAAGATACTTCCATGTTAACAGAGGTGTAAAACGATTGTGATGTAAGGAATATTTAAGAAATAACTAAACACATCATGCATGGGGTGATTCTTCTAAGGTATGATTCAAAAAGAGTGAAGAAACCGCGAATAGACTATAGTAAGCTACTCGCCAGCCGGTAGCACATATAGTACATCCAGTGGGAAACTTGCATGCCAATCATACCCACGGCTAGTTCCCAGAGCCTCGCGCAGCCAGTCGGAGAATGCGTACGCCAGAATAAAAATGAAACCACCCCACCAGTTCGCCTCTGAGTACTTTATGCCTACAGGGATAAAAGTCTAATGTTCTGAGTGAAGAAATTTGGGCGGTTCTTAACAGCGAGGTCTTGAGAGGCGATGAGGCTGATGAAGTGAATATGGGGGAGGTGGGAGACCCCCAAGAAGGCCCGCAGCCCAGCGACATCATCCGGCACGATTGCCATTTGTGAAAATCCGGTGACCCGGCGGGGGATTGAGCCAATATACTGTTTACGTGTTAGTATTAATAATACCTCTTAAGTAATGTTGCCGCGACCAAATGTTGTATTACGCAATAAGTAACACTAAAAACAAAACAAAAAAATTGTATTACTGCAGCATTAAAGTAACGCCCAGCCAACACAAGTTTTCTCTGATTTGAAGTTGTAAAATGATGGTTGAAGACTGTTCACGATAAAGTGAGCACTTTAGAAATTAACCTTAGAAAAATGTCACTTCCCCTATCTGCATATATTTTAATGGGCGCACTGAGGGACATTCGCCCAGTAAAGTTGGTAACGATGGATTGAAAGTAGTTCCATATCTTAACGTCGAATAAAAAGTGTTATGTAACCATTTGTGATAACTTAAATTATTTTTTTAAGTTTATTTTTTTTATTCATCGAAGTATAAAAATGAGCAGTTTTGTAAAGTATTTACTTACTTAATAATTTCACAGTTAATTTCGCATAAAGCGGAGTGATACACAACGTGCATACAAGTAGATCTTAAGCAGGGCTTTCAAAAGTGCTCATTTTACCGTGAACAGCTTATACTAGTAGACAGCGATAACCACTTAAAATGAAACCACTATATTTATACATACGGTCTCATGTTCTTCGCGAAAATATCAACGCGGAGGCTAGACTTCAATATATTATGTGCACACTTGCATTATTCATTTGACTACTGGCCGCTTGTCTTTGTATGAAGACAGTCTGTTACATGAGTGAACCAATCATAATTATGTTTCTCCGTTACCGGCCGTCCGTGATTCGCGTGCAGGCAGATAAGACGCGTAACAATCCAAATGAGCCAATCACGGAAAGTGGTTCTGTACTTAAGTGCGTTGGAACAGAACTTACCCTGAAATCTTTTCGCGGAAAACAGGTGCCCCTGATTATACGTACATTAAAACGTAGTATGGAAACTAAATGTAGCTTGGACCAGGAAAACTGCAGTTTGTCGTTATATTGAGCCGAATACCTACATTATGAAACACAGTAATGCATGTTAACATAGAGCAGATGGCAGGACGTTTGATTTCTAAAGCGGACGATTTCAATCACTCAATGTTCTGTTGCGATTCTTCTGTCGACCGTCGTTATTTTATTTTCGTTGGTAGGCCTAATATTTCTTTTTGTGACAAAATATCAATACATGCCGCTGCGAGTAGGCTTTTACATTTTTTTATCGTCAGATGCTGTAATAGCTTAGTTCACGATGTCAAGCTGAAAAACAGAGGAAATTATCGATCTCCACTCGACAGTTCCTGCAGTGCCTGTAGCCTATTGGCTGTGAAGGCTGTTCACGATAAAATGAACACTTTCGAAATCAACCATAGAAAACATTCACTACCCTTGCCTGCATATATTTTAACGAACGCACTGAGTGACATGTGCTCAGTAAAGTTGGTAACGGTGGAGGGAATGTAGTTTCCTATCTTAACGTCGAATAAAAAGTGTTAGGTAACAATATATTATGACTTAAATTATTTCTTTCACTTTATGTTTTTTCTTACTCATCGATGTGTAAAAATGAGCACATTTATGAAATTTTCGTTTTATAATAATTTCAGAGTTTCATGACCGACGTATGAATAAAGTAATGAGGCCCATGGCAATGTTACTTTTGTATAAGGCGGAAGGATACACAACGTGCATACAAGTAGATCTTAAGTGAGTGAGTGAAGAGATTTTGGCGGCTCTTAAGAGCGAGGTCTTGAGAGCCGAAAGTAGATCTTAGGCCGGGCTTTCAAATGTGCTCATTTTACCGTGAACAGCCTATAGTCTGCAGCACAATTACTGGTCACATTCCAACCCCTCTCGCCGGGAATAGTTTGAAATTTATTAAAATAAATAAAGCAACGCATTCTATTATTTTAATATCTGAAAAGGTGTAATGCTAGCTCGTGTACATTGCGTGAGCGATCTCGTCAACTACTTTCGTTTCCCTAAAATATCGTTGTATCTTCAGTTGGTCTGTAATTCTCCTTGGAGATATTTAATGTTGCAGGTCCCTGAACCGAGGATAATTGTAAGAGGAAACGATCCAAGGCGCTGTGTGATCAGCAATTACTAGAGACCTGCAAAATTCGCGTTATTATTTGAGGACAAGTTAAACATTAAACACTTTTACCTTTGCATAACGTTTTTCATTAGACATTACTTTATTTGACACGCTCTGGCCAACTCTGCGCTAATAAATGATCACTTCACAATAGTGTGTCCCAATCACGTGCAATCCAGTCAGAAATGGAGTGACTTCGCAACTATGCAGAAGCCAATGGAGAAATGACGCCGTCTCCAGTATATACAGTACTGTGAAGTTTAACCTGATGCATTATAATAACGCGAATTCTGCAGGTCCCTGGCAATAACTTTCAGTGTTGTGAGCCAGCAGTTTGCTGTATCACGTAAACGTCCTGCTCAAATAAAGTTGTCCATGCGAATTTTTAAATGGGACTCTCGCACTCGATTTTCAGCAGTTATAACGTGAAAACACTATTTTTTCGTTGTGCAGGGTGCTCGAAGAAAATCATAAAAGGGCCTCTCCTAAACTCGAAACAAACTGTCTTGTAACAAAGGACCTCTGCTTACAGCACCCGAACGGGTGAATTGACAGAGATGGACCCATTGTGTGGCCACCACGAACACCTGAACTGGCACCTCCCCCTCCCCCCCAACATACTTCTTGAGACAACATTCAATCACCTGTGTATGCGACGACAGTTGACATCAGGGTGAAGCTAAGGCTGTGTCCGAATTTGACTTAAAGCACATATTTGTGCGTACGAGCACGTCCGAACTGCAAGTGAAGTATGCAAGTATACAAGTAAACGAGGTCGTATGCTTCTCGCACACTTGCGGAATATGTGCTGCCATTTTGAGAAGCAATTTGTAGATTGCAATTGAATTCCGACATAATTATTTGATTCAAAGTTTAATAGGGCAACATTATTAATTCGTAAACATAGAGTTTTGAACTGAATAAATAATTATCGCAAGTTCCACCTTAAAAAAAAGGTCTAAGCAATAAATTCGTATTAGGCCTATGTTCCTGACCTACAGAATATAAGATAAAAAAAGCAATCCAAACTGCATTTACATGCAATAATGCAAAACAATAAATGTTAATGTAAATCAAATTAAAATATTATTTAATACTTTATTTACCCTCTAAAACCTTGAGTAATAGTAGGAATACATGAACATTTAAAGTGGTTAGCTGACTAATAACTGCCACCAAAACCAAAAAGTCTGCTTGTCCGAATTCATAAAGTTTGGTGACAAGTGTAAGTGAAGTATGCAAGGATGCAAGTACGCAAGTATATACCTGAATTCAGGCACGGCCTAAGTATTCCGATAAGGCACACCATTGACACTATTTTGCCACGCCGGCTATCTGCGAACGACTGTTGCATCCCAACATGCAGCAGTACTGCACAGCATATGTGAACAGACACTGCAAGCATGCCACCTTCTCACCATGTGATGTGCGTTCAGTGATAGCAACAAGCAGTCATGTGCTTGTACTGTGTGTCGTGTAATTGTCCTGGGTGTTTACTCTCCCGTGCAAATTGCCATCGCCTATAAAATAGCTGGAAGGGTTCTCGTAAGTTAATTTTACCACCACTGCGAAATGTTTCGTTTGTGCTCCGTACACACCCGGTGTTATACCATCAGCAAAATTTCTTACGCATGTTATAAAGGATTATAATATGCTTATCTGTACATGGTGTTTTATTTACGCGAGGACGTAACAAAAAAACTTCTGCATATGAAGTATTTAACACATTGAGGTTTGTACACATTTACTGGCACTGATGACAAATTAGTAGATAGTCACCTATATCCCTTACTGCAAGAGCACTGGTTCGTTTGGTGTCTGTGTTAGAACTCACCATCGTCCTATCGGTCCATACCACACCGGACACTTAAGGCTATTCACGATAAAGTGAGCATTTCAGAAATTAACCATAGACAAAAGTCACTGCCCCTGCATGCATATATTTTAATGGGTGCACTGAGTGCCATGCGCCCAGTAAAGTTGGTAACGATGTATGGAAAGTAGTTCCATGTCTTAACGTCGAATAAATAGTGTTAGATAATCATTTTTAATAACTTAAAAGTTATTACTTTCGTTTTCTGTTTTTTTAATTCATCGAAGTGTAAAAATGAGCTCATTTGTACAGTATTTACTTTTTAAAATAATTTCACAGTTTCATTTGACTGACACATGAATAAAGTGACGAGGCCCATGGCAATGTTAATTTAAATAGGAACATACGACGTGTTTACAAGTAGATCTTAAGCAGGGCTTTCAAAAGTGCTCATTTTACCGTGAATAGCCTATACCCTTCCTGTTTGTAGCGTCCATTACTGACCGATCATCAACCAATAGAGATCCGAACTGATATTGACCCAATCAAATGTCCTTTATCGTACAAAAGGAGTTACAATCAATCTTGTCCCTTTGAGTGGCTATATAAAAAAAATACTGTCGTTAGCAATTTCATTGTTACTGCGCTGTCCTGTTCTTGTGAGATCGTGATAAACACTAACCTAACAAAGTCTGCACACCCATACGAGTTTTGTTCTGAACAACAAAGACATTTTCAAATTAGCTTTGCTCGAGCGTAGTATACAAACTGTTATAAAAATTATTTGAACTGAACACTTATGTGGTTGTTTCAATGTCATCTGCTTGTATACGTTTTACAAGTACGTTCATCTGATCGGTTTAGCTGCCGTAAGCATTTCAAATAACATGATACAGTCAAATGAATATATTTTTTGGTGTGAGTAAGCATTCGGATAGCTGGGACAATCTGATATAGTTTATCTATCATTACAAAATTTGTGGAGCCACCAAATCAACTTAGTCTAGTAGGTACCGGCATTTATTTGGTTGGCTGTGATAATCTTGTCATTTGATTGCCTTCGTTAAAATTTACAACTCCAAAATTTGTTTGTAATTTCTGTTACAGTTATAATAATAGCAACGTTTGTTAGTGTGCTTTGTAATGCTTAATAATGATACAAACATAGCCAAATGAAACAGTCTCAACAGAAAACCAGAAAGTAAAACTGTGAAACTTGATCACATTTACATACTTGAAACTAAAAACATTCGTGGTTTGCTAGCAGATGAACTGGCCGACGTCGTTAAACGAGACGCTTGGGTGCAAACGTTCCGTGTTCGAAACTTGGCCCTGCTTCCGCTCGTCTTTTTACAAGGGCTGTTCCAAATATCAATATTTCTATAATTATCGATATGAAAACAACTTATCGAACGATGTCTAACTTTGAAAATTATTGGTATATCGATGTTTCGATACTATCGAAGTTTTCGGTATTATCGAAATGTTCGGTACTATCGACGATTTCGGTATTATCGATAATTTCGATATGCCGAAAATACCAAGTAATTGTTTGGAAAAATATCGATATTAATTTTTTTGTGATATCGAACAGCCTAACTTTTTACAACAACCGAAGCCGCAATGCACATACAGCCATATAAATCTTTAGTTCCATCAACCAAATCTTACACTTTTGGGGCAATCAAATTAGAAAAAAATTTAATTTTCTGTAAGGTACAAATTTAATTGCACTTGTACAAACAATTAATTCGGTAGTTGGACACAAATTTCATTTCACTCAACAAAGCATTTTCCTCTGTGCAGATACTCTAGTGAGTGCCGCTATTCACTGGGTTCTGGTTGTAACGACCACTGACGTAGTGCTGTGTCTGCATACCATCACAATCAATTGCTCATTTGCATCAACGTCACGCTGCAAGTGCGAACACAGGACTGGTGGAGACCAAAGCGACGAAGATCTCCCTTGTCCCATTGTGAGCGAGGCTGCGGGATGATGTATGAACATTGCTGTCGTCCGCGGTTCATTCCCCAGCCGCAAACCCCCCCCCCCCCCCCACCCAATCACCTGATCGGCCGGCGCCGGGCGACGAGGGGTGAAATTATTCCAGGGGCGAGCAGGGAAGTCCCCGGGGGATATTTTATATTCCCCGCAGAGGTATTCTCGCGCTGGGACGGGAGTTTTTTTTTTTATGCATCACAGCTGGTGGTATAGGCTATTCAAGGTAAAATGAGCACTTTTGAATGCCGTGATTAATATCTACTTGCATGCACGTGGTGTATGATTCCGCCTTATGTGAAATTAACACTGCCATCGACCTCATCACTTTATTCATGCGTCGGTCAAGTGAAATTGTGAAATTATTAGAAAAGAATTTTTTTTTTTTTTCAAATCTGCTCATTTTTACATTTCGGTGCATTAAAAAAAAACAGAAAGCCAAATAAATAATCTACGTTATCAGTTATCACAAATGGTTACTTAACACTTTTCATTCGACGTGAAGATATGGAACTACTTACCATCCATCGTTACCAACTTTACTGGACGCATGTCACTCAGTGCGGCCGTTAAAATATACGTAGGTAGGAGCAGTGACTTTTTTCTAAAGTTGATTTAAAAAGTGCTCACTTTATCGTGAAGAGACTTTAGTTGCGCGGGCGGGAGGTTCGGTCCCTCGCCTCTGTGCTGGCACGGAGCTCTCTACAGGATGGTTGCAGCATGGTGCGGCGAGGGGTTGAAGAGGTGTCGCGAGTGGACAAGATATGCGCGGACGTGCCCGCACGTAACGAAGGCGCTCGAGAGAGTTCTCTCGATCACGTCTCTGCCTGGAGCACGACGTAGCCTACTTGCTATGCACTCCGTCCCTGTGCAGCGTCTACATACTGCAGTCCTTTACCACAGCTGCCCGAAACACTCTACATTGTCTATTCGCGGTATCTTCATACTTACGAATCAAACTTTATACCGTGGGGTTCGCCAATAAAACTGTTCTTCTGTGCTGTGTTCTTTGTTTCGTCCAGTTTTTGTTCATGTACCGGATGTAACTGAACTCTACCTACATGCTTCTACAGGTGATTCCTGATCGAAACATAGGTAGAAAATATACGTACGACCTATAGCCAAATTAGTCCAGGCGCCTGGGTGTTTTAGCTATGAAGTTCTGAAGGAGAGATGGTTTTAGGTATCTTTTTTTTTTTTGGGGTGCTGAACACGAATATGAGGTTTGCCTACAAACATTTTTACTGGGGGACCCATTTTTGATCAAAATATCGAAAATTTTCAAACTTTGCTCAGTTTTTTCGTCATGACTATCTTTTTTGGCAGGTGTTACGGAAACAGCAATTAAATTTTTGAAAACTAGACAAAATTTTTTACAAAATTGATTCCATTCATTTTTGTGTAATACGAATTGGTCATGAAATAAAATGTTTTAATATGCATTTATATGTATTTTTAGTGTGAATAAAATGCTATTACATTAAAACAGGTTGTGTTGATCCATTTTCTAAAATGTCTCTTTTTTATTTTGGAAATAAGTTAGGGGGTAAGGTTGAGAAATGAGGAAGGTTATTAATTTCAAAAGACATTTAATTAAAATCTTGCAAAACTGAACACAAATGGGATATGCATGAGTACAATAATTATTACCTAATATCTTTGTATTATTGAAATCGTAGAAGCTTTTAAGTAATGCCAGTCTCATAATCCTTTCGTTCCTCAGGTTCTTATTTTTCATATTGTTCGTCCTCTTCAGCAGGAAGCTCCTCTATTTCAGGTTCTTCTTCAGCACTTATAGAAGAGGGGTAGTCCGGCTCCTGTGGGTCGCTGAGGAATTCCACTATTGTTGGTGGTTGGTCCAAGTCCTCATCCGCCATCTGCTGAAGGAGATCATGTTCACCTAGAGCCTCATCTTCCTCCTCATGCTGATCTTGTCGACAACCATTGCCACAAGCACCACTGCAGTTGACACATATTAAGGAGCAAATCAAACCAGCTTTACGGCAACTACAGCAACCTTTGTACATTAGCAAGAGATTAATTTCATAATTGAGTCTGGTGCTGGTGGTTGAAGCGTGGTGATTGGAACGAATCCTGAAGATCCTTTTTGCTATCCCCAGTCACGAGCTTCTTTCATTACTCCAAGCCACTGCTGTATTTGATCGTATGATCGGTAAGAGCGCAGATCTTCTGCTATAATTGCACCAGCTGCATCAACCACACGGCCCATTTCCTCTTCTGATGAGCTTTTACGATTGCTATAACAAAAGTCAGACAATATTTTGATTCCTGAGCCACGAAGGCACACAATCGGCTCCTAATTAGGAGAAATGGCTATTATTGTACCAGTGCTATACTTCTTCAACAGCTGTTCTTTGAAAGTTTGAATGTGAGAACAATAAGAACCCTGAATTTTATCCATCAATTCAGTGAGAGAAAATTGACACTCATATGAATTTTCCTCAATATATTCATAAATCTAGTGCATAGCTTTTTCAATTTCATCTGCATTGGGGCCAATTTTCTTACCAGTAGTCCCTCGTACAGCGGCAAAGAATTTATTCATGCGCATATAGTATTATGGTACTGTACATCTGCTGCAACTAGATCTGAAACATTAGAGATGCGAGTGATAACTGCAGCACCCCCACTCATCGCCTCTTTAACGAGGAGTTTCTAAAATTGATTCCCTGGTTCTAAGGGATGCTGTACACTTTCTATTTTTCATCATTAGGGTATTTGGCCAGAAATTTCAATATTACTTCTTTATAACAGCGTAAGCGAGTTTTAAAATTAGAAGCATTGGGTTGACGGGTAGGGAAAAAAAGTTTCCCTGCGATTGGTTGAAGATCACGTGACCGACGGGCGGACGGGAGACTGACGGATGAAATGCATGGTTCTGAGTCCAGCTGTAGTCATTTAATAATGCATTTATTCAGACACTCAGACATTTATCTTTCATTCAGGCAGCGTTACTTGCAAGAATATCTGTCTCGGCTACACTTTCAAGGATGGCTACATCCTTCCGGAATAGATTTAAACTGTCGGTCGTGTGTGTGTGTGTGTATATATATATATATATATATATATATATATATATATATATATATATATATATATATATATATATATATATATTCTAATTGTTGTTTGATGAGTAATCACCTGCCGAAGTTTTTCGGTAGATTTCAGTTCCACTTCCACTCTGTATATCTGTCTTCGTCGTCGCAGTGTTGTTGGCATATAAGTTACATGTTTGCTTCGTTGTGTCGACCAGGTATTTGTTACTCATTTGGTTACTTCTCCTGCTGCATTTTGTCTCGGTTGTTTGTTAAAATCGGACTTAACCCGTTAATTCCTAGAGCACACATTTGTGTAGTATATTACGCACGTGTAGGTAATTTTTGGTCTATGCTGCACACTGCGAAACTCAATGGCCATTGATCTTACCTGTGGGTTAATGATTCGTGAACCTTCTTCTGGTCTAGGTGATAATTGGTTCATATTACTGTAGCCAAAAATATCGCCGACAGCTCATTGGCTGTGGCAATGAAACATTACTGAATAAAAAATTCTGGTAAATTTCTTAAACTGTAATATAAGTTTTTAACCTATACATTGTATGGAAATAGTACCACGTATCAGGCTGAAAATATGGGAGTATTTGGCATCGCTACCATACAAAGTTGGAAACTTCCCTATGCATTTAATTCTTTCCTGAGCAACTGTAGGAACGTTACGATCGATGTACGAGAAAATATTTTACCATTCGCACTTTGTCACTGTTCGTATATACTGATATGGAAAATTTACAAATAATTTCTTGGAGTGAAGTGTTGTTTCGACTTAAGTACAGCACGCATCATAAAAAATTTTGTTTGCAACGCCTGAAACCCTAAATTAAAGTGGGTCTCAAATTGCTAACTCCTTGTGTGATTATTATTATTTTTGTTTTAAATATCTGTTGTCACAGAAACTTAACTTGTTTCCAATGTATGATTTTTTTTATCATCCTATGGGATTTTCTACGCAGCCGTAGGTCTACAATGGAATACGTCTGAGGCAATTTCTCATTTTATCCCTAGAAATACGTTTGAGAGTTCATAAACTGCGACATGCCAGACAGGCGATGGCCGTGAACCATCGCTAGAGCCACGAGTATTTCACGGATTGAGTTGGCAACAAGCTAGGCTGGACAGCCCTCTATACACTCGAGACATTATCGTTTGCTTATTGGCTGCTGTGTTCAAGTGAGACGTCTGTACAGGACTGTTACACTCTCAGTCACACTACTGCTTCCTGATTATTACTGGCTCGCGGTTAACCGAGGCGTGTTTAAAGAACTGTCATCCAATCACAGCCGTAGGAGAGAACAAGTGTTTGGAGTCTACCTTGCCTCTGAATGAATTCGCGAAATACTCGTGGCTCTAACCATCGCCGGTCCGACATGCCCGCCACATGCATGCGGCGCCTGAGTCAGCCATGCGAATCGCGCATAGTAGTTATTGCACAACAGAGACATTGTTATTTAAACAGAGTTGAAGTGGTAAGTACCGAAGCTCCATCCAGGTTGAAGGTTTCGGAGACCTGAAACTGTGGCCGAACATTCTGGCGAACCGGAGGTGATCGAAGTGTCGAGTGACAGTGCTGATAGGTCACTTGGTCCACCTCCAGTTCGGGCTGGCTCCTTCTACAGCGTTGTCTGACGTATGGCCATGTGAAGATGATGAGTTTGAGTGCCAATATGTAGATTCGCAGGACAGTTGTACTCATGTAAGAAATGTAACATGCTAAATTGTTTATCATTAATATTTTTCAGTCATTAAACCTATTATTATTCATTGTATTACTTGTGTTAACTGCAGATTATTGTGGAAAAAAAACTTTATTTTGTATTTTTGTGTATTTTAATCTAACAAATATTCAACTCACATTATAAAAAATTAGAATGAGTGAGTAAAGAGATTTGGGCAGCTCTTAACAGCGAGGTCTTGAGAGTCGATGAGGGTGATTGAGGTGAGTATGGAGCGGCACCGGAATGAAAGGGCGTAGGAAACGGGAGTTCTCCGAGAAAATCCGCCGACCAACGGCATCGTCCGGCACGATTCCCACATGCGAAAATCCAGTGATCCGGTCAGGGATTGAATCCGGATCGCCTTGGTGGAAAAATTAGAATCTTTGTTGGATTTTTTTTAGTCGGTTTATTTCATTGTGTTAATACAGATTTCTGACAGTGTCCATCATACGGGATGAGGTACAGGAAGTGGGTTAATGATCCAAACTATATAAAATGAGAGAAGTCTCCTGTATTATATAAATTCAATTCGCTGTTGACGTTAAACCTCGCATCCTCAAACAGCTGCTGCTACTAACACTGAACCTAACACACGCTGTTCATAAATGTCCCGAGCAATAAGAGCATCACACTGATATAAGTATAGTAACCATCAAAAATGTCCATATTTGCAATGCCTAAAATTATATGTTCATCAGCGTCTGAAAAGGTCATCACGCACTGACACCGGGAGGTTATCTAAAAACAGTGAATTAGTGGACTTGAGTTGAGAGATTTGGACGGTTCTTGAAAACGAGGTCGTGAGAGCCGATGAGGATGAAACGAGGTGAGAATGGAGCTGCGCCGCAATGCAAGAGCGGGGGAAACGGGAGATCCCCGAGAAAACAAGCCGACCAGCGGCATCGTCTTCCAGCACGATTCCCACATGCGAAAATCCGGGAGTGACCCGGCCGGGTATTGAACCCGGTTCGCCTTGGTGGGAGGCGAGCATGCTAACCACTCAGCCACCGCAGCCCTGTGTTAAAAAGTATCTCGTTTTTTGGTTAAATTGAACTTTTTATTATATATTACCTATAAATTACAACATTTCATTTATAATTATAATCAATCAAAACAGGTAGAAAATAGGTAAGTTGGTAATACTTATTGAGAAATAGTTCTGACGCAAAATTATATTACTCTGAGTGCGCACGAATGGGTGCGCTGTCCCTTTAGTGTAATATTCTAGGCTCGGTTAAGCTTTGTTTGCATGAGGCGGAGGGATATCCTGGAAGTATAACTTTTGCAGGGCTTCAGAAACGTTTGAAGGAAACGTTAATGAAGTATATGTCTAAGCTTTTTTTTTTTTTTTTTTTTTTTTTTTTGTTTCTTGTTCGCCTTTATGCTGCAGGTTTCCTGCGGAAAAAACACCGCAGTATCGTCTCGCCTATAAGTCGTCTTGGGCGCGGTGTGGTTTCCATGACAACGCCGTTGCCTGGGGGTTTCTTACGAGATTTATTGCTGCCAACTTCATCATTGCGTGTAAAGAAAATGAAGTTTCTCTATTTAAAGAGTGCGCAGTGGTGGCAAGTTAAGGGTGGGGGGGGGGGGTGGTTTGCCAGTCGCAGGGGGCGGGAGGGTTGTTCCGGGGGGGTTTCTCGGCGTTGGTAGGTACTCGCGAGGGTGTAATTACCTCGGCCGGAGGCTGGATAGCTGGAGACACGACGTTACCGCCGCGGAGATGCGGCAAGCTCGCTGCCACACCCGCCTCGTGTTAATTAGCACCTGGAGCATCCTTCATTCGAGCACATACCGCCCTCCGCCTGCTCGAAGGAATTTTGCACGTCTGAGGCCTAACAGCGTGGGAGCACTAGGGGTGACCGAGACATACGCACCAACTCTCTCATCGCCCCTACGCGCAAAGCACTGAACTAGCATGCAGTCTTGCCGTCGATAACGTGCCTCTTTCAGCGGAGACCCTGCCATTTTATAACGTAATAATGCGCGTTCGTATTCCTTTTTTTTTTAATTCACTGTACCGGAATATTCGTGCCTAAAAATGACCGTGAAAAAAACCCGTGTGATCCATTTCCACTACCACAAAAACATGCTTTAGAGAGAAATAGAGGAACTGAAAAACGCATACACGCATGGAACGTTTCTTAAATGCTGTTCGTAAGTAGACCTCATTGAGACAAGTTGGACAGTTTTTTTAATAAAACGTTTACTGCTGGAGCTCTGCACATCTCTCGGCGTGTTGCCTACCCAGGCGACCACCTTAACACGCCTGCAAGGCTACTACCTGCACTCCCCGGCCTTCTGTACGAGACGCCTCTTCTTACTACACAAGAATAGGTTATTCGCGGCAAAGTGAGCATTTTTGAAAGCCCTGTCATGTGGAATAATAGTCAATAAATATATGTATTTTATTGTAACCTTAGACGTTAAATTCCGAGCGAAGTGGAATATACACACTATGTTTATTACTTGCATGGCAATATTTATTTGAAAAGGTGGTTAAAGGATAAAACATGGCTGAAAGCAAAAGGTAACTTAGGGGCTCAGAAGTGCTCACTTTACCGTGGACAGCCTGTACCTACCTTTACAGTCTGTCATGCGTAAATGCGCTTGTAAAGTTTATTCACGACATATTCATACTTCTTTAAATCAAACTTTTGACAAATCACTTCATATATTACGTGTTTGGTGGTTCCTTAAGTACGTTATGTATAGGGATAGGAAAATTTCGCAAGTTCAGTGACCTGTGCGCTAGACTCCACAGTTCTGTGTATACTCGAGCTTCAGTTACTTGTTCGCTGGCTGCTTCCCCGGTGAGTAGCCAGTGTTAACACCAAGCCTAGCAGTATATAATTCGCTACTAGTTTCCTTTCCAGTCTGCTATTGGCTCAGGGTCATCCAGGACGTGTCTAATTAACTGTAAACTTCTGTGTACACGTGTTTGAAAACTACCTTGTCCTGAAATGAACCCGTGAAATGTTCCAATCCCTAGTTATGTATCACAAGCGTTTTATACCTACTTCTAATAACAGAAAAATATCTTATTTTTGGTTAAACCGAACTTTTACTTATAATGCTTCATTTATAATCAGTAAGTTATAAATAAAAACAAAGATAAGATAGGTGAGAGAGCGTAAATGCGGTGCCCTATCTTTCAAGTGTAATTTGCTGGTTTTCGTCAAGCTTTGATCGCATGAGGCGGATGAATATCGTCAAATTATAACTTAAGCAGGTCTTCAGAAAAGTTTGGAATAAATCATAAATGGACAACACTGCATTTAACCAGGCGCTCTCGTAAGTTTTTCGTGACGTAAGGCAAATAGCAGTGAAAACCAATTCACCCCTCTCCAACCCCCCCCCTCCAAACCACCACCACCCCCTCCCCACCACGAAACAATTAATGCTTCAAGTGCTATCAACGTAATATTGCGTGCCCTGAATTTAACTGAATTCTGTACAGTTTGCCGTAACATCCCGACATCGCATTCTTGGAAGAGACGGGAGAGGAACTATGCAGTTTTCATAATGTTCTCTGCAACATGATAAAAGTTGTTCACGATAAAATGAGCACTTTGGAAATCAACCTTAGAAAAAACTCATTGGTCATGCCTGCATTTGTTTTAACGGGCTCACTGAGAGACATGCACCCAGTAAAGTTGATAACGATGTAGAGAAAGTAGTTTCATATCTTAACATCGGATAAAAAATGTTAGGTAACAATTTATTGTAACTTATATTATTTCTTTCGCTTTCTGTTTTTTTAATACATCTAATAGTAGAAATGAGCAGATTTGCAAAAAAATTTCTTTTTTAAAATAATTTCACAGTTTCATTTGACCGAAGCATTCATAAAGTGATGAAGTCCACGACGATGTAAATTTTACATAGGGCGAAAGAATATCCAACGTGCATACAGGTAGATCTAAAGCAGGGCTTTCAGAAGTGCTCATTTTACCGTGAACATCCTTTACTACTGTTTGTGAGAAACACTTACAGTTAGGGACAGAAAAATATCGCGAATGAAATTCAGGACAAGGTAAACGTCAAACACGCGTACACTGAAGTAGACATTGCAATTGGATCACAGTTTATTAGAAATTACCTGGACGACTCTGAGCCAATAGCAGATTTGCAAGGAAACAAGTCGCGAATTCCATACTGCTAGGTGTGCGGTAACACTGGCCGCACTGTGGGGGCAGCAGCGAATCAACAAACGACTGTAGCTCGAGTATACACAGGACTGTGAAGTCTAGCCTAAAAGTAATTGAATTTGCGAAATTTTCCTATCCCTAGTAATAACTCGAGACCTGCGAAGTTCGCGTTATTATTTAAGAACTTTTAACATTTTTCCTTTGAAGTACATTTGCATTGGCCCATTCTCTATTTGGCACGTCCCGGGTAACTCTGCGCCAATAAATGAACACTTCTCAATCGTGTGACCCAATCACGTGCAATACGCTCAGCATGGAAGTGACTTAACATCTAAGCAGCAGCCAATGAAGAAACGATGCCGACTCGAGTGTATACAGTACTGTGAAATTTAACTTGACGCCCAAAAATTACGCGAATTTTCCTGTCCCTAGTAATAACAATGGATCTTCATTAATTTTGACTTGAACGGTTATGTCTCTAACAATTTAAAATGATGTAGTTTTATTGAAGTTTTAGAGAAAGATAATTTTTTCAATGTACATTCACCTAAAAAAGTGTATAACTTACTTTATTAATTTATTTTGCAGGCCATTTAGTCAAAACGTAAATCCTTGAAGAAAAAATATATATTGTCAACTCTACTTTACTCTCGTGACAAAAAAATTTTTAGTTATAAATATCTGTTTTCGTATTGAGTTTAAAACCAACATTTTACGAAGGTTTGCCTACGGACCTGCCTACCTTAATTAGTACGGATACTCACATTTCGCGAAAAGATTTCACGACCAGTTGCTCTTCATAACACGTTAGCTCAGATCCACCTTCGTGATTGGACGATCTAGGTATTAAGCGGCTTAGGGGTCTGCCCGCGAATCACAGACGTACAGCATCGGAGTAACCTAATTCTGATTGGCCAATAAAATGAGGAAATATCTTCACACAGAGACACGCGCGGCCAATAAGCAAAGGAATACTGCTGGTACGCCAGTAGGGTATTGAAATATAGCATGCGTGGAAATCTTTTCGCGAAATTCGGGTGTCCCTATTAATTAGTTCCGTACGAAACGTCTGCTTGTGACCTAGAAAATAATTGATGTTTGCCAACCTACACGACCAGGCGATGTAAGACAATTACAAGTTCGTCAGTACCTCGGTGATTTCGAACGCTTTTAGCCATCTCTGCGAAATTTCCACGGCTTATTTGGAATAACAATTACACATGTAAAGGCTATTCACGGTCAAATGAGCACTTCTGAAATCAATCTTTGAAATATGTCACTACCCCTGAGTATATTTTAACGGGAACACTGACTGGCGAGCGCCGAATAAATGTGGTAACGATGGAGAAGACGTAGTTTCAATTCTAAATTATGACTTAAAAGTGTTAAGTAAACATTCATGAACACTAAAATAATTTATTCGTATTTTTTTTTTTTTTTAGTACTTGCAAGTGTACGAAATGACATATTATGTAAAATATTTACTTTTCTGCTAATTTCACAATGTCACGTGACAGACGATTGAATAAAGTGATAAGGCCCATGGCAGTATTAATTTTACATATGGTGGAAGAATACGCAATGTGCATGCAAGTAGATCTTGAACAGGGCTTTCAGAAGCGTTCCGTTTACCGTGAACAGCCTATAGTAATTTGATCGCTGTAAAGGTTTTGATATATGTCAAAGATTTCTAGCTACCAATAGTAAGTGTAGACAAATAGGAATCACGTGTGTTAACTTCAACTGGTCATTGTGGGGCAGCAGTATTGATGAAAACTGAATAGTCTTATGGCGAAGAAAAGAGATATTGTGTATACCTAGTCGTGACCGGTATACATTGCAATTTTAGAGTTTGAGATGTATTTATATTATTATACTGTATTGGGAATTATTACGTAGTTTAATGTTCGTATTCACAAATACTATATTAATAAGAATGATTTTAGTTGAATCCATTACTCAGTAAAAGTACAAACGGATACAAGACAGAAAACTTAGAATAAGACGTTAAAATGGCTTCATACTGGAAACAGTTTTGAATTAAAATGAGGTCCAGACTTTACTGCTCGGGTAGTGACAATTTTCAGATGGATAAGGAAGCCATTATAGTCATCAAATGTGGGAGTAATTTACGCCAAAAATAAGTTTACGAGATCTTCGCGAAGGAAAGAAATGAGTTTGTGTTTGATAAAAATTTGCTTTCAAATATTCGTGTCCAAAACTCAAAGCCAAGTCAATGGTTTTGCTTAGTTTCAAACCTTATCTATGATTTGACTGTGGAGCTATGGACAAAGTGATGTTATCTTGCAATAGGATCAATAATACTGTATCTAAATTATTTTCTAATAATTTTTTCCAATAATTATTTGTATAAACTTAAATGTTAGTATCGTAGTAATAAATATGGAAGATCTTACGTCATTAACAAGAGAAAAACATTTGTAGATAGCTAAACCGGAATAGTTAACGGTCGTAACAATAACACAGAAGAATTGTAGTCAATAATCTAGCTATTAACATGTTTTTATATACGTTTATCTCATGCAATTTAAACTTTACAGAACGCACAAATCTATAAAGATCAAAATCGGCTATGTACTCTTTTGGTAAAATTTTCCAAGATGAAGTCTTAAGAAAATGGGAAATTTTTTAAATTATAATTATAGCTGTACTTTGAGAAAAAAAACTGTTACCAGTAATGAAGTTATAAATCCGGAAATAGAAAAACATTTTGAACTCTAAAACGGGAATCCGCGCTTTCACAGTACCAATTTAATTGAGAATTAATGTATTTTCTCGAAATATTTTAAAGATATTACACGTAACATACATACAGACACGTGTACAATTATTGTTTTGCCAAAAACACTTCCGTTCACTAGGGAGAAATTTAACAATCTAGTGAAGTTGTGTAAAATGACTCATGCAGAATATGGAGTAAAATTATACGTTAATTTCAATTTTAATCATGTTTCTTGTAACTAACTTGCGACATTTTCCAGTCTCTTCAGTAATTTACTTGCCATAGTTTGACTGTGATATACGAAGGAGAAAATATCTAATACTTGCCTAATTTTCCACGAAAAAAAAAAAACATTAATTTTTATACGCATAGCCATCCAACGAAATATTCAGCACAATAAAAAATCCCAATATCATGATTAGGTCACTTTCTTCCTTCGGGGAAGTGAATGCACTGCAAGCGATACACAAGTTAAATATGCATGCACGGTGCATCTAGTGCCTTTGTGCGTCCCCAAAAGTCCAACGAATGAGTTGCAACTAAGTTAACTTCAGCATTGCTTCAATCAACGTTGCGCCCTCTTGCAATCAAGGAAGCTCCGCCTGCCTGGGAGAAGGACAGTTAATGCTGCAACAGAAGCAGCTGATATCGCATTACATAACCTGCTTCCTACTCTAACTCAATTTTACTGTGCAACTCACCTACAGCATAGGTCTGGCGAAGTTCCCTTTGCTACCAGCGCTCTGCTTTATCAACTTCTTTGGACGCGAGTCACTGTAGAATAATTAAACCCTCTAGACAAAAAAAAAACAGATGCACATACAACATATTTCCTATTATAGTATATTCACAGTTACTTCACACGTTTCTGAAGCCCTGCTAAAGTTCTATTTTAGGATATTCCTCCGCCTCGTGCAAACTAAGCCTAACAAAGTCTATAAAATTACACCAAAGGGACTGCGCACCGAATTCGTGAGCACTCAGTTGTAATAATATTTTGGATGAGAACTATTTCTTAGTAGCGCTACCAACGCTCGTATTTTCTCACTGGTTTTATAGATATTTATTATTATAGGCTGTTCACGGTAAAGTGAGCACTTTTTAAGGCCCTTCTGAAATTTTCCTTCCATCCAATTTCCATCGCGCTGCTGCTTTTTCATATAAATATTGCGATGTGACCAATAAACACAGCGAATTTAATGCCTAAGGCTGCATTAATATATATTTATTAGTGGTGAATGCCTGTTGGGAGGGCCTTAGAAAGTGTTCACTTTACCGTGAACAGCCTCTAGCGAAATATAATTTACAAATAAAATATAGGTAAAACTTTAATGTAACGAAAAATAAGGTACCTACTTTTATGTTGACGGGGGGTATAAAACGCTTGCAATGCATGCCATATTTAGGAAATAACTAAACACGTTATACATAGGGGGATTTTTCAAAGATTTGATTCAAAAAGTGTTAATGAAACCGAGAAAAAACGATGTGTACTAATCTAGTATTGTACTATATGCTGTTCACGGTAAACTGAGAGCACTTCTGACAGCCCAGCTGTCAAGCTAAATTTCATAGTACTGTATATACTTGAGCCGGCGTCGTTTCTCCATTGGTTGCTGCATAAATGTTAAGTCACGCCCTTTCTGAGAGAAATGCACGTGATTGGGGCACACAGATGTGTAGTGTTCATTTATTTCCGCAGAGTTACCCAGGGCGTGTCAAATAAAGATTGGTCTAATGTCACACGTATTGGAATGGAAAAGTGTTTTTAAGTTTAACATGTCCTCAAATAACGCAAATTTTGCAGTTCCCTATTAATGGTTTATGTCAAGCACAGAGGACATTTAACAAGTTATTTCTGTTGAGAAACTGTAGAGTTATTTTGAAATATATTGTCGTATAACGTTATGTCACAAAAATTACAAACGTAAGAGCAAAAAAAAGTGTGTCATTGCCTTCTACAACCACGTAATGACGAAATATATTACTTACATGATAAAAATATATTTAAAACATTCGTTCGTTGATATGGCCCTTCCTTGTCTTTTCTAATTGGCTTCCATATATATATATATATATATATATATATATATATATATATATATATATATATATATATATATATATATATATATATATATATATATATATATGTTATATATATATATGTAACAAATTGTGGTGCTATCGTGAACAGATAAGAAAACGATGAAATTGCTTTGATATGGTTCGCCCCCGAAAATGTTGTGGTCAGAGAATCGAGTAAAGCATCATATCCCTGTGACTCATTGTCTGTGTAATCGCTCAACCTGGTATTGATTGATACTACGTGGTTTCCATAATAATTTTTTTTTTTTACAAAATATTAAAAATTCTATCTGTTAGAGATTACATTCAAACACAAAGGCTATGTCTCTCGAACCTGCAGGGCCGGAAATTAAATAACGAATCAAAGTTAAAGAATTTAGTTTTCAATCCATCAACACGAAAGATAAATGTTTCAAACCAAAATAATAATAATAATAATAATAATAATAATAATAATAGTAATGACGTAATTTCCGTGTAATACCGCCAAGAAAAAATTACACAAAAACTTTATCCATTCATTATTTTTTGTGAAATTTAAATTTTAATGTTTAAATTTATAAAAAATTTCAAACAGAAAATTATCAATATTTCTTAAACTATCAGTATTCTTAAAGAAATGTAACGTATAATACTTTTTGTTATAGGCTGTTCGCGCTAAACTGAACACTTTTGAATGACCTGCTGCTTACGATCTACTACTCGGATTACATTATATCATTCCACAAAATATGTAACATTAGTATTGCCATGTGCCTAATCACTTAATTCATGCGTCGAGCACGTAAAACTGCAAAATTTTAAGAAACTCGAATATTTTGCAGATTTACTCATTCTTACATTTAAATGCATTTTAAAAACCGAAAAAGATTGAAATAATTTCAGAATAAAAGCAATTTTACCGCACTCTTTTAATTCAACGTCAAGAAATGCAAGGAACTACTTTCCCTCAATCATTACCAACTTTGCTGTGCAAATGTTAGTCGGTGTACCCGTTAATTTATATGCTGGTGGGGGGGGGGGGGGGGCTGTGACATATTTCATAGGTTGGTTTCAAAAGTGCTAACTTTTATCGTGAACAGCCTTTAGAAACGGTTGTATTTATAATTATAAGCGCGGGAGCTATAAGGGTTACACTGGCACGCGCTACACGAGAGCCATCGCCCCTACGCGCAGGGCTCTAAATTGGCGTGCAGTGTCGTCGTAGTGCTGCATGTACCTATGGGTAGAGGCCTGGAAAATTCGCGAGTTCAATGACCTGCAGGCTAGACTCTACGGTCTTATGTACAAATATGCCGATATCAACTGCACATTGGTTATCTGCTGTCACAGTCGAATGTGACAATTGGACACCGTTCTCCGGGGGCACCGTGTGGACTAATGGCTTAAGTTATATAAATGCAAGTGTTTTGAATTTCAATACAAAAGAAATGTGTGATAAATAAAATAAGATTAAAAATGTTTATGGAAATGTTTTACTTCATTGAATTAGGTATTCGTTATATTTTGTACATAAAAAGCGCAAAATTAAATGTAAACAACAGGAGGTGCTTTTACTTAGGTAATTCGGGAATTAACGACCCCCTGGTTCAGAAATATTCTCCTCAATTATCCAAATATTTGAGGTTCTGTCTTGGTAACGTCACTGACTTGTGAACTTGGAACACGACTTTTGTGACGTACATAAAGAACACTCATTTTCCTTACTGAATCAGTGGAAATAATCGACACACAATCTGCCAAACGCCATCAAGCAGAACAAATACAGACCTCTGAGTATTTTACACAGCAGTGTGCACGAGAAGGTTCAAATTCATAAATTGGTTTTTCGAGCTTTTCAGTACTGAAATGTATCGTGCGGCAAGCCCTTTGTTATGGACGTCAACTGAAACGTATTCAAAGCCCCACGTATGGAGTGCCAATCAAATGACTCGAGGGAATACGTTAAAGTAAAATATATAGGCTGTTCACGGTAAAGTGAGCATTTTTGAAGTCCTCTAATTTCGAATAATAGTCAATAAATATATATATATATTATTGTAGCCTTTGACGATTACATTCGAGCCCGGTGAAATATTTACACTGTGTTTATTACTTACATTGCAATATTTATTTTAAAAAGTGGTGTATGGATAAAAACTGGCTGATAGGGAAAAAGTTACTAGGGCCTTAAAAGTGCTAACTTTACCGCGAACAGCCTATAGTTGTGTGAATTATAATAATAATGTTTTTTCAGATACTGAACTTAAAGTGTGTGTGAGACGTAGAACCATTTGGTATTTTACCAATGTAGAATGGTATTTGGTACTTTTAATGATAGTACAAATTCCCTTGAGACACATAAGCAACACATTTGCATAATAAAAAGGAAAACAATATTACCAGTAAACTACAAGAAACAAATACCAATTGGTGAAGCATGTATTTTAATTGCCAATGACGTTCTTTAAGCAGCAGTTAAAAGAAAAAAATTCAAATTCAAATGCTATTCATGCAGCGAATGGGGTTAAAATAGCTTATAGCAAAATAATAATCATATTGAAGGCATTTGATAGCTGGCAGTTACGTGTAATTACATCCGTACAAAATAAAAATGTTCTTTCACAAAGTTCAGTTCCAAGTTACAATATCACACAAAGCTGACATTAAACACTTCCCTGACTCAGCTCTAAATATTACGGTAGCGGCAATCAATTATTTCACTGAGGGTTGTGTGAGATAATTACAAGAAGTCTAGTTAGATATCTAATGCAGTATTTGGTGTCACTGCTTCACCTCACGTGCTAAGACGTACGGAAAATTAGCAAGATACATATACCATTTTACTTGCGTTATAAATACAGAGAACGCATATAGACCCCTCTTCATTTGCGCCCCAGCGTACGCCGTTGGCCTTGATTCAATAGATGAATACAACAAAACACGTCGATTCGACCAAATTACCGCATATTTCACTATTTAAAACTTAGGGCCAGCAGCCCTGGCTATCCAGCTTAACGATACTATCACATTCAAGATGTCACTCAGGTTCGTTCTCAATAATGCGTTTTTTTCAGTGAAACTTTCATACTTAAAATAACATTACACATATAGGCTTGACTTCAAAAGCATATTCGAAAAGCCCTCTCAGCTCGTGACGTCACGCTCAGCTGTTAACTCGCGTAAAACATAAACATGACTGAAGTTTAACAAAACTGTCAAGCCACAAAATAAAAAATACGTGTGGAATAAAACATTTACATACAAGACAATCTTTCAAATTAAAATACCAGAATAATATTGCTGCCTAAATATATGCACGTTACAATTACCAAACATGTTAATTATATAAACATAGGCCACTGTTAATATGACTGTCAATCAGGTCAAAAACCATACATAAAATTACATCGGTAATATACACTTTAGTTGTAAGTTCTTTTAAAGGCTCTTCACTATAAAGTGAGCATTTTTAAACTCAACCTTAGAAAAAAATGTCACTTCTCCTTCCTGCACATATTTTAACGGGCGCACTGAGTAACATGCGTACAGTAAAGTTGGTAACGATGGATGAAAAGTAGTTCCTTATCTTAACGTCGAATAAAAAGTGTTAGGTGACAATTTGTGATAACTTAATTACTTCTCTAGCTCTCTGTTTTTTTAATGCATTGAGGTGTGAAAATGAGCATGTTTGTGAAATATTTACTTTTCTTATAATTCCACAGTTTCACTGGACCGGCACATGGATAAAGAAATGAGGCCCTTGCCAGAGTTAATTTTACATAAGGCGGAAGAATCCGCAACGTGCATACAAGTAGATCTTAAGCAGGATTTTCAAAACTGCCCAATTTACCGTTAACAGCCTATAGGCCAAAATATGAGTCTGAACTAATGCCTGCAATAAAACGAGAGAGCCCTTAACAGTTGTTAGAAAATTTAGTTGTAACTAATATTGGACAGCAAAACCATTACAAAATCACCAGAGGAGATCGGGCCGCAGTGGTGTACTGGTCAGACTACACGCCTCCCACCAAGGCGAACCGGCTTCGATTCCCCACGGGGTCGCCCCTGGATACTCGCACGTGAGGCTCGTGCCGGACGATGCCACTGGTCGGCGGGTTTCCTAGGGGATCTCCCGTTTCCCCACGCCATTTCATTCCAGCGCTGCTCCACTCTCACCTCGCTTCACCCCACCCTCATCGGCTCTCAAGACCTCGCTGTTACGAGTCACCCAAATATCCTCACTCACCCACTCACTCACCAGACCAGTGGCGTTTAGTGGGTTCTTTTACAGGATAAGCAATTATAGCCCCACATATTTGAGTGTTTTAGATGACATTTGCTAGTGCCGGCCTGTGGTTCCATTTTCGATTTCTACTAGCAAACGCAACTTCAAACTTTGCTTATCCTCCACATGAAGGGCCTATTTACCGTTTTATAATACCTTACATTAGCTATAAAATGGGAAACAAAATGAATATAATAATAATTAAAGTGGATATTATTTATAGAGTATATAGCAAATTATAAGAAAAGTCCCGTTTTCAAGAACTCTTTCATCCACTTTCCAAGGAAAATGAGAACTGGAGGACGCAAACAAAACGACTGCTTACCCTGCCGAAGGACTGCAGCAGGGTAACTCGCTTGCGAGTTCGATTCATTGCTAGTCGCTCCCGTTTGTATAAATAAATACTAGATAGCAGCACTATGCATGTACAGTACGGGAGTTACGAAAACTATGTTTCTTGAATCGGAAACGGGAAACTCAGGATTAAGTGTGTTTAAAGTTAAAGGCGAAAACTATAAAGAGTCAAACATTTCCAATATGTATAGGGTTAGCATTGCTTAGATTGCGTCTATGCAATAAACGCTACTGCACCAGACGAGGTGGCGCAGTGATGTTGCTACACTCGGGCTCGCCTTCGGGAGTACCTGGGTTCGAATCTCGGTCAGGTCATCTTGATTACAGTTTTCCATAGTTTACCGGAATCACCACAGGCGGATGCTGAAATCTTTCCTTATACACGACTTCCCCGTTCTTTTCTTCTCCGGGTAACTTCCTCAAGCTCTAATGAACTTGCTGTCGACGAGACGTTAACCCTACACTTTATATATATATATATATATATATATATATATATATCCGGTAAACGCCCTAAACTGAATTGGGGGTGTGGAAATAATATCACACATCTGACTAAAGGCTGTTCACGATTAAGTGAGCACTTTAGAAATGGACCTAAGAAAAAAGTAACTGCCCCTGTATGCATTTATTTCAATGGGTGCACTGGGTGGCATTTGCCCAGTAAAGTTGGTAACGATGGATGGAAACGTCGAATAAAAGGTGTCACGTAAACATCTCTAATAATTGTAATTATTTCTTTCGGTTTTTTTTATTTTAATGTATCGAAGTGTAAGAACGAGTAGATTTACAAAAAAAATATATTAATTTTTGTAATAATTTCACATTTTCACTTGACCGATACATGAATAATTTGATGAGGCTAATGGTATAGTTAATGTTATATAAGGCAGGAGAAGTCACAATGCGCATGCAAGTAGATCTTATCCAGGGCTTTCAAAAGTGCTCATTTTACCATGCACAGCCTATAGTAAAATTGCAAATGATTTCTTAGAGTGTACCTGCCACCATAAAATATTCCTTTAATTTTAACTGAATTACATGGAACCTGTGTTAATGACACGATTTGTGACTTTGAGGAAATTAAGATTTATTATAATGCTATATACGGGACATAGTTTTGATTCTAGCTATTAACACGTCCTACTTACGGCAAGCTCTCTGCGCTCTTTAGAGCCACCTCCGACTTGAAGGTATGAATTAATTTGAGATTGTACAAACTGCCGCGAGGAATGGAGTACAGCCAAGAGAATATAAATGCACAGAGACGAATTGCCTCGGCAGTTCCCTTCATAGACTAAAGATGAGGTAGACAGCTTATTCGTCTTCTGCGCATGTACCCAACATTGACCTACCTCATAGAAACACAACGGTCAGAGTCACATGGTCAACAGTGATGAACGTGTGTGTTTATTTCTTGCTTTTTAAATAACATGCACTTTTATATTAATAAAATACTTCTGCCAATTTAAAATTAATCAAACAGCATTAAAAACTGGTCACAGGAATTATTCAAACACATCAAAGCACTTGTTTACTAAAAATTGTTCTAACCTCAGGTCCAATCCACGCCATTTTTGCTATACGTGTAGGCAGAAAAGCAGTTCAATGTTGGGACACGGAGACCAGCGAGATCGGTCTACCTCATCTTTAGTCTATGGTTCCTTTGATACGGGAGTGCCCATTCCCTGATTGGCTGCGCGATGCTCTGAGATCAGAGCCTTGAGTCTAATTGGTAAGGTACTACTACATGCTGCGAGAAATACCATATTGGCTAGGCTGCCGGATAGCAAATAAGTTAGCAGGCGCTGATTGGCCAAAAGCGTTCCAAAATTTTTCTCTAAAGTGGCGCCGTTTTGGTAGCGTGTGCAGTTGGAGCTCTTAGCATAAGCGATTGTTTCACCTCTATTTGCTCAACTACTCTATGGTATGTCTCAGTTTTGTGAACAAGTGGGTGGAAGGAAGTAGCGGAACAGCATGTTGTAAACGACGAGGAACGACTCTGCCATGCGTTTAGTTTATCTCCTTTCGCTCCCTTCGGAAAACAGGTCTCTCCTGCGGAACAGTTTTTCCCTCCCTTCGTCGAACTCAACGTCGCCAGCAGAAGATTGATGCGCGCGTCCTCGCCAGAGAAATAGCTAGTGTCTCCGCAAGTCGCGGCGCTCCACCACATAAGAAATGAAGCAAGGCGCTGTGATATTCACGAGGCCCCCCCCCCCCCCCGCCGCGGGTTATGAATGTTGGTATCAGTGCGGCACCTCCTCGGCCCCCGGGAAAGTCGGCACCGGAACATGTTCACGGGTGGGGGGGGGGGGGGGTCCGCACATCCGCAGTGCGCATGCGCGATATGCCGCGCGTTTCCCATCACATCAGCGGCCGGTAGTGAATAAAATATGTTCCGAAGTCCGCAGAGAGGAAGCATCTGCATCCGGGCCGCGGTTGAAAGAGAGAGAGAGAGAGAGAGAGAGAGAGAGGGTGTGTGTGTGTGTGTGTGTGTGGAGTGGAGAGTATTGGACAGCTCTTAAAAACGAGGTCTTGCGAGCCGATGAGGGTGACGTGATGTGAGTATGGAGCAGCACCAGAATTCAAGAGAGGGTAGACCGTAGGATATTCGAGATAGCCCACCGATCTACGGCATCGTCGAGCACGATTCCCACGGGCAAAAAACATAGGAGCGATCCCGCAGGGAGTCGAACACGGATCGCCTTGGTGGAAAGCGAGCGCTCTATCCGCTGAGCCACCAAAGAGAGAGAGAGAGAGAGAGAGAGAGAGAGAGAGAGAGAAGCGAGGGATAAGTATACGCACCATAGATAAAATGTTTAGGAGAGAAGCTTATTAAAAAAAAAAAAATGTCAGTGAGCCATAATGACCTAGTTTTAACTACTTAGACCGTACAGCTACGCAGTACTCAGATACGAAATTGATTGGCAGTTCCTTTGATGTGGGTGCAACCATTCTCTGATTGGATGCGCCAGGCTATGGGAACGGACCATGCGTCTGATTGGCTAATGCATGCTGCGAAAGGTCCCCTATTGGCTGGACTGCCGGTGTAGGCGAGTAAGTTACCGGACGCTGATTGGCGAACAACGTTCCATCATTTCGCTGGCAAGCGACGCCATTTTGCCGGCGCGTGTGGATGAAGTCTGCGGATATTTCCACCGCTGCATTCGCAAGCGGGTATTCGGCGATGACGTCACGTCGACGGCGAGGTCTTTATAGACGGAAAAATTGTGCGCGAAACAGGAGAGGGGAAGCAGTTTTGACCCGGAACGATTTCCAAAAACCTTGGAAAGCCGAGATCAAGATGGCCTTGGCCGGGAGCTGAGCCCGGGCCCTCGCGAATGTGAGTCTATAATCCATTCACGGTTACTTCACACATTTCTGAAGCCCTGCTAAAGTTATACTTCCAGGATATTCCTCCGCCTCATGCAAATCAATCTTAACCAGTCTAGGGAACTACACCAAAGGCCCAGCGCACCGTATTCGTGCGCACTTAGTGTAATACGATTTTGCATAAGAACCATTCCTTATAGGCTATTTCACGATACACTGAACACTTTTCAAAGCCCTCTCATTTGGAATAATAGTCTATAAATATATTTTATAGTAACCTTATACGTGAACATTCGAGTGAGGTGGCATATTCACACTGCCTTGATTTCTTACATGGCAAAGCTTATTTAAAAAGGTGGTTAAATGATAAAATATGGATGCAAGTGAAAAGTAACTAGTGCTTCAAAAGTTCTCACTTTACTGTGAGTAGCCTATACTAAACATTACCAACACACCTATTGTTCCTGTTTCTTTTCTTTTAAAATAAAATTAAATATTATAATTGATAAATAAAATATATTTAAATATTCCATTTAACCAACAATAAGGTAATTTTATATGAACACAAATACAAAACGTTTGTGATAAACGTCATATATAAGAAACATCCAAACATACCATACATGGGGTGATTTTTCAAAGGTTCGATTCAAAAAGTGTGAAAATACCGCGAATAGTCTATAGCTAGTTAACCGCAGCCACCACCTCTCTCGCTATGTGATGTGATGTGATGCGATGTGATAAAAACTACGTGATTCGTACGTGGTGGATGTGACTCGTTTCTTTATTCATAAGCCAAGTGCGGCCGAACAGCACGTCTGTTTTAAGTCCGCGTTTTCCTCGCAACATACTGAGCGATGCCCTGGTTTGAGAGCGAAGCCTTCTTCTTTGGGGCCGGGCCGTAACCTTGCGTCCGAACACTAACCAGCAAAGCTGAAGGTCTCGCGATGATGGAAAGATTCTGCTTGTCAACTATACAGCAGGTTCCAAACAACTTGGCTATCGAGATTCGATGGTTACAAATGGTTCCTCATCCGATGTTAGGGTCAGCTTGAAGCGCAGAGGCCTCTTTACCAAACGTGTACGGCGCTTCTGCCACGCGAGTATCTTGTAATAAGCAAGAACTCAAAAACATAAAGCTAACACTCTATTGCCCGAGGTGTCAGTGTGGCTTGGCGGCAAGAAGGGGACAGCCAGGTTTTGGCCCAGAAAACTCCATGACTTGGCATAACACAACTGTCTAGTAAGCTGTGATCCAATATATATATATATATATATATAGTGCATACAAGTAGTTCTTAAGCAGGGGTTTCAAAAATGATCATTTTACCATGAACAGTCAATACATTTCTGTCATGTTTGCAATTGGATCACAGCTTACTAGACAGTTGTGTTATGCCATATATATATATATATATATATACATATATACATACACACATTATATATAAAACAATCACTTCATGCATGGGGTGATTTTTCAAAGTTTTGATGATGAGTCAAAAGTGTGAAGAAACCGCGAATATACTATACCAGACGCTGATTAGCGAAGAGTGTTGCAACATTTATCTGGTCAGTGACGCCATTTTTATGGCGTGTGCGGCGGCTGGTGTTCACGGAATAAGCTGTTGTTTCGAATCTGTTTTCATAAGTAATTTTGTAACAATTATATGTCATTGTATGGTCAATAAAGGCTGTTCACGATAAAGTAAGTACTTTTGAAATCAACCTTAGAAAAAATTCTGTATCTCTACCTACATATATTTTAACGGGCGAACTGAGTGACATGCTCCCAGTAAAGTTGGTAACAATGAATGGCAAGTAATTCAATATATTAACGTAGAATAAAAAGTGTTAGGTAACCATTTGTGATAATTTAAATTTTTTCTTTCACTTTATGTTTTTTAATGCATCGAAGTGTAAAAATGGTCAGATTTTAAAAAAATATTTCCTTTTGCAATAATTTCAAAGTTGCACTAGACCGATGCATGAATAAATTGACGAGGCCCATGGCGATGTTAACTTTACATAAGACGGAATAATACACAATGTGCATTCAAGTAGATATGAAGCGGTGTTTTAAAGGTGCTCATTTTACCGTGAACAGCCTATACGCGGATAGAAGCCCATTCCATTGCGATGTTTTTTTTTACATTTGACTGAGGCGAACTCGATGAGCTGAAATAGAAGAACAAAGAATCACAACAGCATGGAGCGTGTCCAATTAAGCGTGGGCCAGCTCTAGCGGGAGTTAATTTGACGCAGTCATTGGATGCACTTGTACCACAACGAGAGTAATGTAAAATGTAAATGTGCGCTTTGTTCCCGATCAGGCAGGATCAATTACACGGACTGCACAGAAAAAATGTTTGTAAAGGGCCAATAATATATTTAGTTGCCCCAACAAAACATTTTTTCTAGTAAACCAAACTTGAAAAGCAACAAAATTAATTTTGGTCATCTAACAAAATACTTGCTTGAATTAACAAACCCACTGTGTTTGGCCAAAATAAATTATAATGTCAAGAAAGTATTTTAGTTGACTGAACTGAATACATTTAACTGGCTACTCGTTTGATTCAATTCGTTCGAAACTACAGCTCGAAAATTTATTTGTATGTTTTGTGACAATCAGGAAAAAAACAGCGTTTGTTATTGCATTTTTTTTTGTGACTAATAATGGTATAAAGTCCTGATAAAATAAGTTCAACAGGAGAATGAAAATTAATACTGTAAAACCCGAAATATTTATTTGCGCACGTTGTCTAGTATTCGAAATGTATGAATTTTAAAACATTCCATCAGTAGCCAGTTTAGCTGAGATGGTGGAAGTGCTAGGTTTGGATATCAAGTGAGCTTCCATTTTTTTTTATATTAACCAAAACTGTTTAATTTACGTGGAGCCAAAAAAAAAACTTTAGTTGCAGCAACAAAATCTTTGTTTGGGACACCCAAAAAAAAAAAAAATTACAAAATATTTCATTGCCCCTATACGAATTATTAATTTGATTGCACCAAACAAACTTCATGTGATTCAACGAAACCTTTATCTCAGTGTTTAGGTGAGATAAAAAAGGGGTTGAGCAGTGGCGGAATGAATACAGGGGAGGAAACAGGAGTACCTTGAGAAGGCACCGAGAACTCCCCGGCCAGCCAAAGAATTCCAGCCTGTCAAGGCATGGAATTGTACCGTGTCCTCAGCGATGATAGGCGAGGAACTAACAACCACCAAGTCGTCTTTTGAGTCTTATACCAGAATATCTGATGGTTACGTAAGATAAACGGCAGATCTACAGAAGCGAAGATGACCTGGTTGTAACAGTCTTTGTTGAGACTGCTCTAGTTATTTCGGGGTAAGCTGACTCTGAGGTAAAATACTTTGTAGAGCTTTGACAGTCACTGTACAAAACATATTGTCGTTTACATTATGACTTACATTACATTAATTTAGTACCCTCGGGAGAACTTAACGTGAGTTACTGATACATACAGACCTGAAAAATTCGCGTTATTATTTGGCATCAGGCTAAACTCCACAGTGCTGTTTATACTCGAGTTGGCGTCGTTTATCCATTGGCTGCTGCACAGATGCGAAGTCACTCCCTTTCCGACTGAACTACACGTGTTTGGACTACACAACTGTGAAGTGTTCATTTATTGACGCAGACTTACCCAGGGCGTGTCAAATAAAGTATTGTCCAATGAAAAACTTATTGCAAAGGCACACGTGTTTGACGTTTAACTTGTGTCCAAATTATAACGCGAATTTTGTACGTCTCTACTGATATATAATTTAGTTGCAAATCTATTTAGTGTTTAGGGATTTATAGTCACGGTTTACTCAAAGTCTATTTGGAACGTCGTCACCTTAACACTTTGTAGACTATGCTCGAGTGTAGCTCAAGCAAAGCTAATTTGAAAATTTCTTTATTGTTAAGAACAAAACTCGCATGGATGTGCTGTCTTTGTTCGGCTAGTGTTTAACACGATCTCACAAGAACACAGCGCAGTAACAATGGTATTGCTAACGATAGAATTTATTTTTGTTATAGCCACTCAAAGGGACATCATTGATTGTAAACCCCTTTACATGATAAAGTACATTTGATAGGGTCAATATCAGCTCGGCTCTCCATTGGTTGATGAACGGCCAATAATGAACGCTGTAAAGTACAGAGTAGTGTTCGGTGTGGTATGGACCAATAGGACGATGGTGAGTTCTATCACAGGCACCAACAGAAGCCGTTTTTTTTGCAGCAGTAGATATAGGTGACCCACTTCTTATTTGTCTTAAGTGCCAGTAAATGTGTGCAGACCTCAATGTGTTAATAATATTGCCGAATGCTGATCTCCATCTCGGCTACGACGGTCGGGACACCCAAGCTCGCTCCATCATCACTCGGCGGCGTCTTGATAAGGTGAGACCCTGTCCGCAGCTCCGCTCGCCTTAATGTATGTTCCGTGTTAATTAAAAAACGTTCCTGTTATTGAAAAGCCAGCGGCCCGTGGCCTGATTACTTGTTCGGTGCGCGACCAGCTGCACCGTAACATGGTGGTGCTTTATTTATGTAAACGTACTCTGTAGCTTCGCGCGGGCTTTTTGTTGCGGACTGGAAAATTTTGCTATATTCTTTTAGGACAAGCTAGAATTCAAACACTTGTACATTTATGTCGTTCGTATTTGCAATAGGTAGGGATAGGAAATATTAGCGAATTAATTTCAGGACAAGATAAATTTAAAACGCGTGTACATGTGTATACTAAATTCACCTTTGCAATTGGATCAGGGTTTATTAGACACGCTCTAAACTACTCCGCGCCAATAGCCAACTTGCAAGGGAACAAGAAGCGAATCCCGTAATGCCAAATGTGAGGTAACACTGAGGCAACAGCAAATGAACAAACATCTTAGGTTCGACTAAACAAAGGCTTGAGGAGTCTAGCATACGAGTGATTGAACTCCGCAAAATTTCCCTATCCCTAGCAATAGGTGGAGATCTGGAGAATTCGCGTATTCATTTTGGGGCAAGCTAGAATTCAAAACACGTGTGTATATATGACTTTAGCCATTGGTCCACACGGTGTTTGACACCTCCTGGAGAACGCTGGCCCAACCGTCGCCTCCCACTGTGACAGCAGACAACCAATGTGCAGTTAACCCTTTGAGGAGTACACACGCAACGTATATACTCGGTGCTACGTATATGACAACTCTCGGAACATTATTGTATGTTATCGGGACCTTCAACGTAAGAGCCGATATTTTGCACAAGTATGGCTTAAAATCTCGTTTTTTTTTTTTAAGGGTTCATACCGCCCTTTGTATATATATATATATATATATATATATATATATATATATATATATATATATATATATATGCTCTCTGGCTCTACTTACCTATATGTATTTTCTTATTGTCTATTCGCGGTTTCTTCACACTTTTTGATTCAAACGTTTGAAAAATCACTCCATTTGTGATGCATTTAGTCATTTCCTTAATATGACATGTATCAGAAATGTTTTATTCCTTTGTTAACATGAAAGTATCTTATTTTCGTTAAATTAAAATTTAGCGTGTATTTAATTCATAAAGTGTAATATTTCAAGTATTATAAACATTAATAAAAATTGTGAGAAAACACGTGTGTTGGTACCGCCTAGTATAGGCTGTTCACGGTAAAATGAGCACTTTTGAAAGCCCTGCTGAAGGTCTACTTGTATACACGTTGTGTGTTCTTCCGCCTTATGTGAAATTAACATTGCCATGGGCCTCATCACTTTATTCGTGCGTCGGTCAAGTGAAACAGCGAAATTACTATAAAATTAAGCATTTTACAACTCTGTTAATTTTTACACTTGGATGCATAAAATAAACAGAAAGAGAAAGAAATAATTTAAATTATCACAAATCGTCTCCTAACACTTTTAATTCAACGTTAAGATATGGAACTACTTTCTATCCACCGTTACCAACTTTTCTGGGCGCATGTGACTCAGTGTCCCCGTTAAAATGCGTGCAGGCAGGGGCAGTGACTTTCTTCTAAGGTTGATTTCAAAAATGCTCACTTTATTATGTACAGACTTTAAGAAATAGTTCTCATGCAAAATATCATTACAACTGAATGCGCAGAAATTCGGTGCGTTGTCCGTTGGTATAATTTTGTAGACTTAGTTAAGCTTGGTTTGTACGAGGCGGAGTAATGTCCCAGAGGTAGAACTCAGCAGGGCTTCAGAAAAGCGGAGAGTAACTTTGAACGTATTATACCTGCGATCTTTCTTTCCAGGTGGCTAGTGAACGACGACGCTGCACCGCATAGGTAAATCTTAGCGAGTGGCGCGCTGCGGATACGGCAGCAGACCTCGCCCGACCTTTCGTGACCTCCGCCGCGCCACGACTAGCTCTTCTGCTCCCCCCTGGAGGCAGGCCGACTACCTGCAATCTGATATACAGGATGATTCTCAATTATACCGACAAACTTCGGGAGGTGATTCTGCATGAAAAATAAAAGGAAAACATATGTGACACTTTATACCTAGGGATAGGAGAAATTCGCGAGTTCAATTACCTGTAGGCTAGACTCCATAGTAATGTGTATACTCGAGCCTCAAAGTTTGTTCATTGGCTGCTGCCCCATAGAGTAGCCAGTGTTACCCCACACTTGGCAGTTCCTATTCCTATTTATACCTAAACCGAATATTAAGGGAGGTATGAGCCCTTAAAAAACGAGGTTTTAAGCCATATTTGCGCAAAATATCGGCTCCTACGTTGAAGATCCCGATAACACACAATAATGTTCCGGGAGTTGTCATTGTATTTTACTTCGTTACCGATATCTTACACAAATGCGGTTTAAAACATAGTTTTTTAAGGGCTCATTCCTCCCTTACTATTCTGTTTAGGTATAAAGTGTCACACATATTTCCTTTTACTTTTTCATGAAGAATCACCTCTAGAAGTTTGTGGGTCTAATTGAGAATCACTCTGTATACTGGGTCCCGTCCTCTTTGCTGCTACCCGGACTGAGTTATTTATGTAGGTCCTCATCGCCTGGTGGTACACACATTCACAGCAAACTGGGGGTCGGATACTTAACGCCGTTCCTTTCAGTTGCAGAATTGTGGAGTGTTTACTACGGTATCAATTTAACTGCCTCTTTACACCCTCTGTGTCTCGCATACTTCGGACTCGCTCACAGCTAGGGCCGTGCGTAGTGCCCCCCCCCCCCCCGACGCGAATTACTGAAGGGGGCGAAATCCTGTACAAGGGGTGAAAAATAGAGAAGCAAGTGTGTATGGTAAACTAGCTACGTGTCAGTTTATGTTCAAAGATAGATTTAAAATAAAGTTTATCTACTATTGAAGAATGTGACGATAGGTAAAAAATAGTTTTATTGAAGAATGTTAAGATAGGTTCAAAATAAAGTTAAATTGAAAAATGTTTCGAATTTTTTTTTTTTTTTTTTTTTTTTTTTAGTTTGGGGGGGGGGGCGGGGCGAAATTTTATATTTTAACCCCATCACCCCACTTTTTAAGGCTGTGCACGGCCCTACTCACATCTTTCCAAAGAGTGATTAACACTTTGAGAACTGTGACTGAGTTTACCTCGAACAACAATTTTTATAACGATTTCTCCGTCCTTGAAGACAAAACTCACTGCTTCCATGGATTCGATAGTTATTATTGTGTCCTTATATGAACACTACGAAACATCAGTTCTATTTTTTTAAGAAAAAAATAATAATTTTGGTTCAGTTTGAAAAATAAACATGATGGATTGAATACGCGTAACACACTATAAGTCACTGTTTTTGGAACACAGTAAGTTCGCCTACATATTGACAGACGACTACCTAATAATGGCATGTGTAAAGCCCCTTTCACACTGTCCAACTTTTCCATCAAATTCCTTCCAATAAGTTTGGTCAAATCAAGTTGGACAGTTATGACGCCATAGAAGCATCATAAACGCCCACAATTGTCTGAGAAAGTTGGATGACTTCAGTTTCCATCAAACAATTGATAATTCGACCAGTTATAAAATTTCTTTGATGTTCGAAGTTCTCAGCCAATCAGAATCGTGCACGACAAAAATGGACATTAAAAATATTGAAATAAAGAAAAATTTGCTCTAAAAGAAGTAGGTTATGAAGATATTTAATTTATGTATAAGCTGTCTGCGCAATAATGCTACTTTACATGAATATTGAACATACTATTACGAACTCAGATGCATTAAATTTCATTGTGCAGGAAACATATCTGCTAAACAAAATTAGAATTTTTTAAATAAGCGAAAATAAATTGCAACATTCCTTATATTTATTCCTGTAATGGACTGCACGGGAAAACCAAAATCAATATCTCACTATCAAAATAATTTCTAAATAATAATTAAAATTTGACAGTGTGGCACATTTTCAAACACATTCAAGATTATTTGATAAAATTTGTTGGAAGGAAAAATGTAATTGGCCGTATTTTATCTTCAGATCTTATTGTCAAATATTGTTGACAGCGAATATTTGACAGTGTGACAGGGGCTTAAGCATGAGAAAATCCGGGAGCAACCGAGCCGAGAATCGAACCTGGTTCGCCGAGGTATGTGCGGCGAGTATTCTGATCACTTTACTAGGGGGTCGAAACTCTACAGGGATTTCTTGGGCCACTAAATTATTAGGTAGAATGACTTCACCAACCGTTGAAAAAATTAAAATAATGCTCTTTAATAAAGAAAGCTGTATATTTTACAAACAGTATATTTTTATTTTTAAATATACTTAACTCACAAGTAAGTTAAGTTTAATTATTCTCATCATCATTCATAAAATATATAATTGTTATGTAGGCATGCACTGTCAACGCCTGAGCGTTGAGTTGTTCACTTGTTTTGGTTCCGTTGTTATAATCGTTGCCGGAGAAGGTGGAGTTGATGTTTTCAACCAATTGCAGGAATTAGAATAATTGAGCTTCGTTGAATTTTCAAATGCTGATTGCCTAAGAATAAGTGGTACAAGAGTTATTGATATCAGCGACAATGCCTTTTTAAAAGAAATAAATATGTACAATTAGCTTCTTAATAAACAATTATGAAGTTAACAGAGTAACAAACCTAATTATTCTCTACCATTGATTGTTAAACACACATTTAATTCCATTTAATGATAACAATTTTACCCAATTGTTATTAGCAGTGACAAAAATGTCTGTCTGAAAATTTAAATAACTACTTTTAAGAGTTGAGCGGTTGGCAGCAAATTCTACCTAATAGCCAAAACATAGAGGAAAATAACGACCCACCAAAATAGCATTGAGCTTCGTCTCTTTATCTTAGGCCGCGGTTACACGGGATGCAGAACTACTATTGAATAGGTTATGTTACCTTCGAACGAGTTCCGATCGCAGTTGTTTCTCGTTCAAAGTGAACAGTTTTCATAAGTCGTTTCGAACGACTTCTCTTCTCTGCTGCGCTCCTATTGGCTGCTTCAAAGTAAACAAGCAGTGTAATAAATATTTCTGAATTTGGCGGGAATTCCTGCACTTGTTGAATTAACTTAAGTTTAATGTTGAATGTGCTAATACCCACACATTATGCCATTACAGTAAAAGTGTAGGTTTCATAATAATTAAAAAGATTAATTGTGATAAGTGTTGGATGCCTTTATAATTAGATATCATTCATTTTAAGTTCCATGTTAGTTGAGGTTAGAATTTCCATAGATTTCATTCTGCTCGGGTGTGTAACCGTGAAAACACGTTCTGTTTTTTAACTTGTTCAGACATGGCTATCGAATGTGTTTAACAGCACTCGTGTAACCACGGCCTTACTTGCTTTGTTCACTATACCACATAAGAGAGTGGCATCTGACGTCTCCCCCATGCCGGCTGTAGCACGGGCGGCCTGAGACCTCTATATGCGCCTGCCGAGTCCCAGGACGATGACGCTGACCTGGCGCCACCCGCGACCATGGGGAGAGGGGGGGGGGCACACACTGGACGACGGAAAGTAATGACGATGAGCTAGAAAGGGAGGAAGAAGGTGGAGGAAGAAGGCGGGAGGAGAAAGACGGAATCGCGAAAGTGTTTGCTTTTTTCCCTTTAGCCCGCAATCCCAGAGGTTTCTCAAGATCGACCAGGGGCTTAGCGGATAACTGTCGAGAACACTATTGCCCCTATCCCCCCTCAACCCCGGGTCGCGCATGTGCGGATAGACCATAGATACAGCTTCGAGCTCGGGAACAGCGATGCTGTGTCTCCGGCTGGGGGAATCCCAGATGATAAACTGCTCTTCCAGTGATTAACGGTTACTTCGAACATTTCTGAAACCCTACTGAAGTTCTACATACAGGATAGTTCTCTGCCTCGTACAAACATAGCTTAACTAAGTATACAAATTACACTTACACCCATTGCGCACCGTATTCATGCGCTATCGGTTTAATAATATTTTGTATAAGAACTATATCTTACTAGTCATTACCAACACACCTATTTTCTCACTGTTTTTATTCATATTAATTACAAATTGAAGATTACGATTTATTAATACGGTCACCTGTTTTTCGCGAAAATATTTAAATGAAAGCTAGGCTCCAATATCCTACGACATAGCTACGTACAGTTTTCCTTTGGTTATTGGTTACGTGTCCTTGTCGGGAAACAGTTCCTTACTTGACTGGACCAATCATAATTAGGTAACTCTCACGCTGAGTGTCTGTGATTTGCGGGTAGACACCTGCAGCGCGAGACAGTTAAAATCATCCAATCACGAAAGTGGATCTGAGCTATAGTGTTGTTGAGTGCAAGTGGTCCTGGGATATTTTCGCAAAAAACAGGTGGCCCTGTTTATCAACCAGCTCAATATAAGCAAAAATAAGATACTTTTAAGTTGGCAGAACTATTAAACGATTGTGGTACGACATATTTAGCAAACAACCAAACACATCATACAAGGAAGTGTTTTTTCAAACGTTTGATTCAAAAAGTGTGAAGAAACTGTGAATAGAATATACCTTATAATTCCAATATATTGCTATATTATGTAAGGGAATTTTTCACTTATCGACAGAAAACGTGTGGTATGACTGACCGCCAGAAATTATATCTCATTATTCAAGTCAAATCTTATGTAAAAGTTGCACAAAAATAATGCCCAACATGCAGTAAGTTGTAGAAATTGTTGGGGCAATTCGTCTCTGAAATTGTACTTTGTATGCTTGTAATTACTAATTCAAATACAATAGAAATTTGTTACCTACAAAACGTATTTATTTTTACTATATGAAGTATATCAATTAATATTATTTTAACATTTTTTTCTATCTATAGCTGATGTAACTCAACAATATACCCTTTATGTTATACATTTTTGTTGTAGATCGACCTATGGCTGAATTAAACGCGGAATTAAAGAAAACGATCAAACACAGGCTCTTAAGAATCACATAAGAGTACTAACTTAACTGCATATTTGCACCTTATTATCTGTCAATAACAGACGTCAGTATGGATGAACGCGAACAGCACGTAGAATCTTCTGCCCTAATCTTACAGTAGATCGAAAAGTCTTGTGTGAATCACGTCCAGAATGATCATCAGACAAATGAGAAATGACAAAGTGAATATAAATATATGGGAGCACACCGAGAGAACCCCTAATTAATTGGATTGGCACTAGTCGAACCCCGTTTAAAGGTTTTTCGGGATATGACCTGTGACGTAAGGAATGGGAATTAGTCTTAACGTCCATGTGAGCCAACCACTAATTGACCAAAATTATTATTTATTTTTCGAATTGAAAAAAAAAAAGTAGAACGCTTAAAATAACTTAGCCTAAATCATTTCTTGGCGGGATTTCTCGGGTTGTTTCCGTTTTCTTACCTCCTTGCACTTCGTGGCTGTTCCATCCTCACCTCACTTCAAGTGCATATAGTCCATCCACGGTTCCTTCGACCTTTTTGAATCAAATCTTTGAAAAACCTTCCCATGTATGACGTGTTTAGCTATTTCCTAAATACGCCGTGTACCACAAGCGTTTTACGCTTGTGTTCATAAAAGTTACTTTTTTTCCCTGTTAAATTGAAATGTTATTCGTATTTTATCTATAAATTATATTTCTTCATATATAAATAATTTGAATAAAAACAGGGAGAAAGTAGGTATGTTGGTAGCGCCTAGTGAGAAATAGTTCTTATACAAAATACTGTTACACTTGGTGAGTACGAATGTGGTGCGTTGTCCTTTGGTGTAATTCTCCAGGCTTAGTTAAGCTTAGTTTGCACGAGGCGGAGGAATATCCTGGAAGTAGAACTTTAGGAGGGCTTCAGAAAAGGCTGTGAATGTGTTACAGTCACTAAGGAACTGATTGTTACGCACTTGCCAAATTTCTCAACTAAAATCGACCATCCTGCAGCAGGTCTGAATCTTGTTCGGGAGGTCGTCATTTCGATCCCAGCCTGTTGCACTAGTGATGGTTAGGGATACACGAATTTCGCGAAAATGTTTCCGCTCATGCTTAATTCCAATACCCCACGAGTGTGCCAGCAGTTTCCTTTTGCTTATTGGCGGCGTGTGTCTGTGAGAAACATTTTCTTAGCTGACTGGCCAATAAGAACTAAGTTACTCCGATACTGTACGTCTCTGATTCGGGGACGGACATTTAAAACGCGTAACAACTAGATCGACCAATCACAAAAGTGGATCTGAGCTAAAGTGTTTTGAAATACAACAGGTCGTGAAATCTCTTCGCGGGATTCGTGTGCCCCTAGTGATGGTGTTTTCTGATACCCCTATGAGCTTTCCAATTACCACCCCCCCCCCTCCCAAGTTAACTCACGATCGGGTTTACTCTGTATGTCTAAATGAAATAAACGCCACTGTTTGTACTTCCTGGAAACGTCATTTGGGTGGCAGCTTGTTCACGAAGGGATTGTGAAACCAACGACGCACACATCGAGGCAGGAAAAGTTCTCGTATAGCCAGACGACTTGTCTAGTCAGTTCTCGGTTACTTCCAACTCGTCTGAAGCCACACGCAAGCGAAGCTTAACCAATTCTGGAAAATTACACCAACGTTCGTGCGCTCTCAATGTAAAGGCTGATCACGATAAAGTGAGCACTTTTTAAATCAACCTTAGAAAAAAGTCACTGGCCCTGACTGCATATATTTCAACGGGAGAACTGAGTGGCATGCGCCCAGTAAAGTTGGTAACGATGGATGGAAAGTAGTTCCATATCTTAACGTCGAATAAGAAGTGTTAGGTGTCAATTTGTGATAACTTAAATCTTTTTTTCGCTTAGTCTTTTTCTTTAATGCACCGGAGTGTATCTAAAAATTACCACATTTGTAAAATATTTACTTTTCTAATAATTCCACAGTTTCACCTAACCGACTGTAACGCCTGGTTTTTCTTCCTAATTTGATGAATGGTGTTAGCGTAAATTGAATATCACAAGTGGTACATATATGTAAAGTTTTATCTAGTTCAAAAGGAAAAAAATTGTTGTATAAATGTTAAACAGATCCCTTAGTTGCAAATTTGTGATATTTAACCCTGTATTAATCTATGACAATGTTTTGTTTAGCAAACTGCTTTTTTATGTTTTGTTAACAACGTGTTAAGGTTGTTCTAAAAAGCATTAGTTTATGGAATTAAAATAAGTAAGAGGTTCCGATTTAAAGAGTTTTTACTGATATTGGTGTTTAATTCCAAGAAGTGTTCTTTTTATGGTTAAATGTTGTCAATTTTAAGAAACAGAAGTTTGCGAAAGAAGGAAATAACTGCATAATATTGAGTCGTCAGTAACATAAGTGTCGACGACGAACTTTCAAAGTGTTTGAGAACTTCGTCATTTGGTTTTCCGAGTAACTTCTGGTCAGACATTATCATCCATTACGTCACGAGGAATAGCTCTACCTCCGGGAACACGATCACCGCTTCAGTGGTTGAGTCGGGGGTCGACTCCAGGACCGTGAATGAAGGAAGGATGTCCGAGTACCTATTCCGTCATGGAATCGCAGTCGACAAAGAGTTGTGAGGTACCAGATTCGGACCCAGGAGGAGAACCGCAGATCTAGCTGTGGACTACTTAATTTTTCTCATCAACAGATAAGTCCAGCACACACCAATTATTCATGAACCTTTTGTGAAGGCTAATTAGTAGTGCATTTTCGAAGGGTGTTCCTGACAATTAATTTGAGGTCTTTTTTTATCTATGAATGCTTACGTGGTAGAATAATTTTCTTGTAGTATTCTTTCATATCTTTGAGTAATATGCAGATTTTAATTTTTATTTCATAGTTTCATGTAATATTGACTTTTGTACTTTATATGGAAGAGTCGCATAGCAGTGGCAAGTAAATAACGAATAGTAATAATTATAGGCTGTTCACGGTAAAGTGAGCACTTTTTAAGGCCCTTCCAAAAGGCATTAACCCCTAATAAACATATTTATTGCAGTCTCAGACGTTAACTTATGAGAGTGATGAAATGTATACACTATGTTTATTAGTAATATTGCAATTATTACATTAAAAAGTAGCGGAATAGTAGAATTTAATTGAAAGGAATAATTTTCCAGTGCTTTAAAAAGTGTGTGTATATGTATATATATATATATATATATATATATGCATATACATATACACACACCATGTGTGTGTATATATATACACATATAATAATTTGTACATTCCGTCATAATATTTTGTTATGCTAGAAAGTTTTATGTACTGAACATTTGATTTGTCGGAGATTGTGCCATATTTATTGTAACAGTTCAGGGTAGTAGCACTGACTGTTACACGACACATGAATAAAGTAATGAGGCCCATGGCAACGTAAATTTTACATAAGGCGGAAGAATACATAACCGTGCACACAAGTAGATCTTAAGTGCGGCTTCCAAAAGTGCTCATTTTACCGTGAACAGCCTGTAATAATATTTTGTATAATAACTATTTCGTACTAGTCATTACCAACACACCTATTTTCTTACTGTTTTATTCATATTAATTACAAATGAAATATTATAATATATAAATATAATGTAAGAAAACGTTAATTTTAGCCCAAAATAAGTTATAGCACGCTTTTGATACCTGAAATACATTGGGTGATTTTTCAAAAGTTTGATTTAAAAAGTGTGAAGAACTGGCGAATAGGCTCTATTATACACAGACTGCGCAATCCTGCGTGTCCTCAAGACGAGATGTGTATTAGTTTGTTGATGTCCCGGTGAATAGCCAGTTTTACCTCAGAACAGGTAACATGGGTCCGTTTCCCCTTACAGAGTCCTCAAAGTTATATTTAGTAAACTGTAATGCAATTGCAAAAGTTTGTGAAGTGCACCTATTTCAAGTCTAGCTTGTACTCAAATTATATAGTCTATTCGCAGTATCTTCACACCTTTTGAATCAAGCATTTGAAAAACCACACCATGTATGACGTGTTTAGTTATTTTCTAACTATGCTATGTGTCACAAGCGTTTTATACCTCTTTTAACATAAAAGTATGTTATTTTTTGTTGAATCGAAGGCCTGTATTGTTTTTATAAATTGTAATATTTTATGTATAATAAATATGAACAAAAACAGTGAGAAAATGTGTGCGTTTGCAGCGCCTAGTAGGAAATAGTTCTCATGCAAAATATCATTATAACTGAATGTTCACGAATTCGGTGCGTTGTCGTTTGGTGTAATTTTCTAGACTTAGTTAAGCTATGTTAGTATGAGGCGGAGGGATATCCCGGAAGTAGAACTTTAGCGGGGCTTCAGAAAAGTGTGAAGTAACTGTGAATGGATTGTGGACGTTTCGCGGTACTTACATGCGGCGAATAACAGCGATTGGGTTGTTCCCTTTCTTAGCTAAAGGTTCGGAGGTTGGAGTTGAGGATAAAGCTCCTTATAGTGATGTCGGGGGACCCTCGCTTCAGTAAATAGCGGTGGAGGGAAAGACACTGCGTCATCACTTCACTTCGCGGACCCTGATATTGTCCTTACAACTTCTCTTCGAGTTGACTTGCCGTCATGGATTCGTCGGGGTGTAGGCTGTTCGCGATAAAGTGTGGGCACTTTTGAAATTATCCTTAGAAAGAGCCACTCGTGCACACTGCGTGGCATGCGCCCAGTAAAGTTGGTAACGCTGGGTGAAAACTAGTTCCATATCTTAACGTAGAATAAAAAGTGCTAGGTATCTATTTCTGATGACTTAAATTATTTCTTTCGGTTTCTGTTCTTGTTAATTCATCGAAGTGTGAAAGTGACCAGATTTGTAAAATGTTTACTTTTCTAACAATTTCACAATTTTACTTGGCCGGCGCATAGATAAAGTGATAAGGCCTAAGGTTTGGTTAATATTACACAAGGCGGAAGCATACACAACTTGCATACATGTAAATCTTGAGCAGGGCTTTCAAAAGTGCTCAGCTCACGGTGAACAACCATACAGTAATTTGAATGTTACGCCGTTTCAACACCACGTCAGCGCTCAGTTTGTTATACGAACTTTGCATTCATTTCAATTGCCGTCTTACCAGTAACGACAAACTTGTGTTCGCGATTACAAGTGGGAATTCACTACTTGCACACGTCACACGATCATACGAATTAAAGAAACGTTAACCGAACTCCGAATAACTTAGCGCTTCTTATACTTACGAGCGAAATGTATTTTTGTATTTTTTTAAACGTAAGGTTGTCTGTATTCCACTGCATATAAATTAAAAATATAAATAATCAAGCGTGTTGAAAATGTTGTGATTTAAACGTTTGGTTTATCTCGCATGTGAATGCATTTTAAAAAGGAGAATGGAAAGAGTTACGTGATTGACCAAAATGTTACCACTTATAAATCGACAAAATATCACCACGACAAAACCGAAAACTGTTTTATGACCCACCTACAGACTAGCTGGATAAGTGGCCGAACAAAAAAGTTATTTTATACTTGAACCACACTCTCTTCAAATTTTACATATTATCAGTGACACTCATTCCTTGCAAAAAAAAAAAAAAAAAAAAAAAAAATTAAGCGCGTAGTTTTCGCATAAATACATGTCAAAATCACAATTTTTTTCTGTTTTATAAATTTACAACTAATGGAAACTTAAGGTGGACTCACAACCATCCGTTTCATCCGTCAGTCGCCCATCCTTCCGGTGGTCACATGATCTTCAACCAATCGCAGGGCAACCAATTTTTCTATCCGTCAACCCGTCAAATATATCTCAAACTTTAACATTTAATGGACCGATGGATGGTCCATCGTCATTTAATATAGTTCCTTGAACATGGCTGTCGGAAAACAGTCACTTATTTACTTGTCTGAATAGTTTTCTTTTTAAATACACAAGGCAGTGATGTTTTTACTTTTTAACGTTTCATCTTTGAATTGAACTGAAGACGACTTTTAGATTTCCAGAGGAAATGCTGATAAATTATGTTCGGGAAAGAAAATATATTTACGACATTCATTAAACCCATTTCTCTCTGCGCGAGAAATTTCGTGTTGTTGGGTGGTTACACTGAAAAATTTCTCGGCCAGACGGATCCTCGGACGACGGATTGTTGTTAGTCACTTTCAATTGACGTTCGAAAAAACCTACGGATGATTGACTGACGGACGGCCGACTGACGTGTGCGACGGATGGTTGTGAACCCAGCTTTATATACGATCAGAAATGAGATACTCAACTCTAAAAGAATATGCCAAGATCAACTTCATGATGTCTATAGAGTCGTACAAAAAATATTTTCGCAGTTTGGAAATAACTGCTGAAAAATAGGTACATTATTGCGTATCCTTTGATTTGTGACTGCTCCTGAAATTTGATAAAATATATTTTGCCAATCACTCCTTAAGATGAATCTAGACAAGAACTTTCAAGTTGCTGATTTTCTGTATTCTGCAAAAAGTTTGGTTTATTTTATCTGTACATTAAAAATACAGTAAATTTTTGACTTTGGCATGCTATTTTGCAATAACCTTGCGATATAAAAAAATGATACAAGGAAAAATTAGTTACAGATAATGTCCACAAGTTGAACAGCATGAGGTAGCACCCCTAACTGCTGAAAAAAAATCAAAATTTTAAGAAACGACTTATAAGGCGTTCACTTTCGGACAACAAGGCTTGACTTCGAATCTCGGCCAAGATACAAATGTTTGCCGTTTTAAGTGTAAGTTTAAGTGTTTTTAGTAAGTTTCGCTTTATAACCACCCCAGATTAGCCTAAAGGGGTGTAATTTTGCCCCATTCGAGTCGAATTCAAGTAATTTCAATGAAGGCTAAAATACGGATTACAAGCGTAAGGGGTGTAATTTTGCCCCATTCGAGTCGAATTCAAGTAATTTCAAAGAAGGCTAAAATATGCATTACAAGCGTAAGGTTATAACTAAGAATTTTTATAGACAGTTTACCTGAGATAGAACTTAAGGTACCCTGGATTTAACTTAAGGTACCTTATGTATGTTTTCAATTGCTTCTTCTAATATGTCTGTTGATGGATAGGTAGAGACCTGCAAAATTCGCGTTATTATTTGAGGACACGTTAAACTTAAAACACTTTTACCTTTGCAATACGTTTTTCATTGGACATCACTTCATTTGACACGCCCTGGCCAACTCTGCGCCAATAAATGAACATTTCACAATTGTGTGCCCCAATCACGTGCAATTCAGTCAGAAATGGAGTGACTTCGCAACTATGCAGAAGCCAATGGAGAAATGATGCCGTCTCTAGTATATACAGTACTGTAAAGTTTAACCAGATGCCTCATAATAACGCGAATTTTGTAGGTCCCTATGGATGTCTTTATGTAGATATAATTAATGAGAGTGGAGTCGTTTCTATGATTCAACAATTTTCTTAATCTAGTCTTTAGAAGCGCATTATGAAAGTACTTATTGCTGAACAATATTTTGCGCAGTGCGCAAACCCAGAATTCTCAGAAAAGAAGTTATTCAGAGTTTATCCGTGCCTAGCAATGGCGACGTGCGAGCGAAGGCAGCGTATAAGAACTTATTTTCGCATGCACATCACATTAACATCTATTACGGCGCTGCCACGTTAGAGAGAGGAGGAAAATTGCATACCGTGTGATACCACGTCTGGTTACCAGAAATATTTTATCTGCGGCGTACACCAGGTGTAGCTAGCGGTGAGCTGCGTACTTGAGTTATGTTCTGCGTGCACTTCGTTTTTTTTTTTTTTTACGTGTGAAATGAACCGCGGGCAGGTGTCTCGGCTCCTGCGAGCGCTCCGTGGAAAACCGTAATTGTATTTGAATAATGGCGGGTAGGGGTTGGAGCTGAACGCGCAGTTTCGCCATACAGGAGATGTGGGAAACCCGGGCACCTGTTACCCTCTGCATGCACAGCTGGAACAGGATTTACAAACCCCGTAGCTCAGCGAGTGCCGCAGACTTCGTGTGTGATCCCAGCACCTCCTTGCGACGAACAAAGAAGACAAAGGTGTTTTCTGTTAAAGGCTGTTCACGATAAAGTGAGCACTTTTGAAATCAACTTTAGAAAAAAAAGTCACTGCCCCTACCTGCATATATTTTAACTAGCGCACTGAGTGTCATGCGGCCAGTACAGTTTGCAAACGATGAATGGAAATTAGTTCCATATCTTAACGTCGAATAAAAAGTGTCAGGTAACCATTTGTGATTTCTTAAATTATTCGTTTCACTTTCTGTTATTATTTTAATGCATTGAAGTTTAAAAATTAGCAAATTTTCGAAACATTATATTCTGTAATAATTTTACAGTTGTACTTGAGCGACTCGTGAATAAAGTGACGAGGCCCATGGCGAGGTTAATTTTGCATAAGGCGGAAGAATACACATTGTGCACACAAGCAGATTTTAAGCAGGGCTTTCAAAAGTGCTCATTTTACTGTGAACAGCCTATAAATGAGTGAGCCAATCAGAATTAGATTTCTCCGGTACAGACAGTGATTCGTGGGCAGACAGATAAAACGCGTAACAATCAAAATGAGCCAATCACGAAAGTGTTTCTAAACTAAAGTGCGTTGGAACAGAACATGTCCCGAAATCTTTTCGCGAAAAACAGGTGCCCCTATGTATTACTGTACTTTCATTGCTAGAACAATAATGAAAGTAGTCTTGAAGTAAACAGAGTTGTTAGCGGGGTTGCGTTGTGCTCCTCATGGGATAGTAGAATTGCATCTCAGTAGAGTTACAAAGTAGATAAATACACAAGAGACGAACTGTTGTGAAGTTTCGTTTGATGTGGGTATACCCGTTCTCCGATTGGTTGAGTGAGGCTTTGGCAACATGCCTTGTGTCAGATTGGCTACTGCATACTGAGAAAGGTCCCCTATTCGCTTGGCTGTCGCTGCTGGCAAGCAAGTTACCAGGCACTTTTTTGGCCAGCGGCTTTTCAACATTTTGCTGGCCAGCGACGCCATTTTGCTGGCCAGTGTGCTGCCGGAGTTCGCGGTGAAAATCTGGACTGACAACCATCCGTCGCATCCGTCAATCGCCCGTCCGTCAGGCGGTCACGTGATCTTCAACCAATATCAGGGCAACTCTTTTTCTCTATCCGTCAATCCATCAAATATATCTCAAACTTAAGCTTTCTATGGATCGACGGATGGGCCATCGCCTTCTGAAGACATTTCGTAGACGCGAATACGCACTTTGAAATAAAATGCAAGGCGGTGGATATGTGTTTATTTATCTTGGTGGTAAATTCAGGAATTTAAAACGTAAACAATAATTCAGTATATATTTTTACAGCTTAAAAATTATCTCTTGAAAATGTTTCTCTATTGAAAATGTATTTCCAACCAAATTATACCTTCTACGAAAGAAAGATCGGGATGTTAAGTTGTCACGAGGAATTTTTGCGGGACAAAAGGATCGACGGACGCCGGATTGTTGTGAATCACTTTCAACTGACGGACAAAATAACAGACGGATGACTGACTGACGGGTGACTGACGGGTGTGACGGATGGTTGTGAACCCAGCTTAAGCGGCTCTTTTACATATCAATTTTAAAGTACTCTATGGCATTGTCTTAGACTTGATTAATTTGTATGCATAGATAAACTGTCATTACGAAATTTAAAAAAAAAAACAACAAAATTGCTGTTAGGACTGTTATTAAGCCCTGTAACAATAACAATAAGAAACCAATTTAAAATAGGTGAATGGGCACCAATTTAACCTGTATACTTTTGATAAAATAAGCACAAATATAACATTTCGTAATATTCTGTCGAAATTACTGAATACATGCAAGCTGTTGTTTATGTAAAAAAAAAAAAATACTGTATAGCTCATACAGAGTGTTTGTTTTATTTTGACTTCATTGATCTGCAACTAACTGCCATAAAACTATAATGTGGTTTATTTCAGTACGCCGCAAAGCGTGGTCACGAATGACTTACCGACAGGTCGTTACGCGGTTGACGAAGGGTGGGAAATCGCTCGATGGGAGTTCTTTCTAGCTATCTTTGGAACGGCGAGACCCACTGCGCATTTTCTCCTCTTAGAAGCCCGCCAACTAGCATGCCAAGGACCAATAAGGCCTCCTTGGCTATAGATAACTCCCGCGCTGTGTCCGATCTTGATACAGGCGGAACAGTTGTACGATAGAACGCCAGCTTGAACTTGTAGCACGTTATAAACGCCAGCACTTCGACCACGCCCAGGTCTGGAAGCTTTAATGACTGCAGAGTGACTCGACCGTTTCAATCGTCGAGACACGTGTTATTTCAAGCCTTGCAGCCAATATATATGCATTTATTGCAATGCAGTGGTACAATTCGCGTTTGCGGTTACTTCAAAAGTTTTTGAAGCCCTGCTAAAATTCGCATTCCGGGATATTCCTCCGCCTCGTGTAAACTAAGCTTAACTAAGTCTAGAAAATTACACCAAAGGACAAAGCATCGAATCCGTGCGCACTTAGTCGTAATGATATTTTGCATGGAAATAATTTATTACTAGGCGTTACCAACACACACGTTTTCTAACGGGTTTTATTAATCTTTATTATAAATTAATTATTACAAATTGTAAATAGAATACACAGGTGGAACAAAAATTTAACAGAAAAATAAGATACTTTCATGTTAACAAAGGTATTAAACGATTGTGATACATGGTATGATTAGGAACCAACTAAACACGTCATACTTGGGGTGATTTTTCAAAGGTTTGATTCGAAAAGTGTGAAGAAACCGCGAATAGACAATACCAGCATAACGCTCTGTCGCGTATTGCGAACAGTAAAAATGTGTTTGAGAGTGAAGTTACTGTTAGCAGGTGTTCATGAAGCCACGGAACGTTGTCTCAACAACGACTGATATCTCCGGTACTTGAGGGACTTGGCCATACTGGAAAACTCTTTCCTACTTTTTACAGTATAAATAATTGAAGTCACTTTCTGTGCAAAGTTCCATACCTTGGGCACTGATATTAAAATTGTTCTAATCCATTCACGGTTACTTCACACTTTTTGGATCAAACCTTCGAAAAATCATCCTATATAGGCCTATAACGTGTTTAGTTATCTCCTATATGTGTCTTGTATAACAAACGTTTTATACCTCAGTTAATATAAAAGTATCTTATATTTTGTTAAGTTGAAGTTTTACCTATATTTAATTTATTAACAATAATATTTCATTTATAATAAATATGAATAAAATCAGTGAGAAAACATGTGTGTTGGTAGCGCCTAGCAAGAAGTAGTTATACTAAATATCATTACAGCTGTGTGCGCACGAATTCGGTTCGCTGTCCTTCGGTGTAATTTTGCTAGACTTGGTTAAGCTTAGTTTGCACGAGGCGGAGGAATATCCCGGAAGTTGAATTTCAGCAGAGCTTCAGAAAAATGTGAAGTAACCGTGAATGGATTATAAACAAGAGTATTACAACAAATGCTAGATGTACGTTCAAACCGAACTTCTATACGAAGGGTGACCATGTTGCAAGAGTGAAAAATTGATTGCTTATATCTGGTAAACGGTTTTGAGATGTGAACTTCATTGCAAATGGATTTTTTTCAAGCTTACATCAGACGCTAAGACTGCTACACAGCAGACTTAATGTCACACGGGTAAATAGTGCCTCACTACTTGCTATACGCAGTTCAAGATAAAGTGAGCACTTTTTAAGGCCATCCCAACTAATAAACATATATTATTGCAGCCTCAGGCATTAGATTTTGAGGGTGTTGAAATGTAAACACTATGCTGATTGGTCACATTGCAATGTTTATATTAAAATGCAGCAGGAAGGTGGAAATCGGATGAAAGAAAAAATTTAGAAGGGCTTTAAAAGTGTTCACTTAACAGTGAACAGCCTAGTGAGTGGTCGCAATACATTTAGTTTTCTACTAAATCTACTGTGGTCATTTGTTAATGCTGTGGAAACATAGAATTTAGAATTATGTGCAAGCAGAATCGTACCCTGGAATAGTTCCAATGGCCTGAGTTTCTTTTGTTTCTTGATAAATCTAAACTAATTTCTTGATTTTTAAAGTGCTCTAGTTAAAGCGATGGCTATGTTTTTTTATTTGTCAAAAATGGGCGTGAAATACAATTCAGCGTTAGAGCTGGGTTATTTGTTGATGTACTGTACAACTTCATAGAGATCTGTAAAATAATAACGTAAATATTATAATTACCTTTACTTTGAAGACAATAGCTTTGGTAATGTTATTCTGTGTAGAACTTTACTTTTCTAATGCAAGTTAAAAGAAGGAAACGTGTACTGAAAAGGCTGTTAGTGTACGCTAGAGATAGCCATAAACAGGGTTGCGGAATGATTAATAGAGGCCTTTAAGGTCAACTTAATTGAATAATAATATATTTTAGTTTAGTTCGTAGCAATTTCATATAAGAAAATTACACGTCTTTGGCCTGTTTAGATTTCTGAGTTTCCTTCTGTACTAGATCTTTTTAAACGAACAAAACAAATTACCTAATCGGTTTAGTATTTTTACAGTAACTATCTTATTTTAAAATATTTACAAGCCCTATGACAGATCTCAACATGCTTTGGTGGGAAGGAATTAAATATTGCCCCAAGAATTTCTTAAGTTGCATACTGCTCCTCGGGTGATTGATTCGCACAATTTGGAGCAATATGATGTTTTATTTGTGAGAGATTTTAGCCTTATTAAATGTATCTTCAGTAATCTAGACCACCTCAAATTTTGTGACTTCTATAAAATAAACAGTGTATGCTGTATGTGGCCAGTAAAACTCTCAGTAACGACAAAATAAACTTTCACTTGAGAATTTTTTTTAGGAATATGGAAGAAGACGCTAGTGGCAGTTTCTCTTTGACTATAATCACCTAGTAATAAACTTGTGAAGTCATAGTGAAAGCAAGCTCATATTAAAACTACTCCATGCACATGAATTAATGAAGTTATTCTTGAAGAAAGAAGCGAATGAATGATAGTTGAAATAACAACGTGTAGAAGAAAGTTGGATCAAGCTCAGTAAAACACACCACAAGAACTGACACACGATCATCTATTGTACAAAATAATATACGCTAATTGTGGAAGCGAGCGTCTTGCCTTACGCAGGACATGTAGTATCTTTTAGAAATTAATTTAGACGTTTTAGCAAATCCCAAAGAATGCCTTGAGAGTCAATTGGGGGAATAAATTAATACAATGAAGCTGACTAACAGTACTGCGGAAGAATATGAAAATTCCGGTGGATTCTTAACAAGCGATGTGGACAACCATTATACACTAGTGTTGAGAGGAAAATTCTTATCGCGACATACCTGAGTACGTGTTTTTTGTATTCGTTTTAAAGCACAATCTTAAGAAACTCTTACCACCAGTTTTATAACAGATTCCTGAGTCATCAAGTGAAAGTTCTTTACTAATGGAGATCAGCTGATGCAAAATACATCGAAGAGAAAAAAATACTAAACATATTATTTATCATTTAAAGTCGCAATGTTCCAACATAATAAAAAAAACAATAGAACGTATGTTTGTTAACTGGTTCTAAACCGTTTGGTTAACAATTAGTGGTAATTTTCTGAGAAATTTCATGGAGGGAGCCAAGAGACGTGGCTAAGGTGCCAAAAAAAAAAAGCCTCTTCTCACGCTTCACTCCAGTCGGTGTCTAGGGTTATGTGATTTGAGAGCATCGACGTTATAGTTGGAAAAAGGTGCCGAAAATAAAACAATAAAGTGAGTTTGTGTAATATGATATGTGGAGTCTGAGCATAATTCGAAAGGATAGCAAATTTCTCTCGTGCAGGCCACTTTTGGCAAATATGAATTGAATAAACGTTTTTGACAATGGAACATATATGATTGTTTTTTAAATGAGTGCAGATATTTCGGTGAATGCAAGGAGGTGTGAAGAAGAGTGTTTATACGTAATGAACATGGTGTCGGAAACGCATCCTTATGCTTCAAATGAATTAAAACGCAAGACGCACTGTTACTGTTGAAGGAAGATATGACCTCGCGGGTAAACAGTGCCTGGAGCAAGCCTAGTAATGCCCTGCTGCAAGAACCACCTGGCAAAGTCAAGTGGACGACGAACATATCACTACTGCCTCATGGGCTGCTTCGAATACAGCGGTGCTGCATGCCGCCGTACAACCAGGTCAACGGCCATCACTTTGAAAATTTGTAGTAATACTGTACTTGCGGTTTAGGTATCGACTCGCTTCGAGTGATTGTGATACATTTTCTTTACGTAATAATTATTTCTTACAGCATATGCGTCTTGCGTTTTATTTATTTCCAGCGTAAGGATACATTTCTGACACCACGTTCATTACATTGAAACACTCGTCTTGACACCCACTTGCATTCCCCGAAATATCTGTACTCATTAAAAAAAAAGCTGTTCCTTTGAACGCAATAGTTACGCAAGTTTCTCCGAGGCTCGAGATTGTTCAACCACGAGCACTGCTGAACACCCAGAATAAAGCATGAAGGGCACTCGAGGATGCAGTAAAGTTAACTGCTTGCTCTGTGAAAGACACGGAACCGAAGACACGCGCAGTGAAATAATTTTACTGTCTCAGAAGGCCTACGAGAGAAAAATTCAGGTTTAAAATTTGACTGAACAGTTGCCGTGTAACCCGTTTGAGATTTACGCGCTAGATAATAAACACAATGTCTCACCGTTCCACGATAGCATTTAAACATCTCAAAAATTTAAAACGATGTGTCTCCTAGGTAATAGTTCCAATTCTGTAGGTTTGTGGCGTTTCTGTAGTTTTATTGCGTTTCACGGTAGTGCTGTAGAAAGCTGTTACTGAATATGACATTCCTATTGACACTAAAAAATAACGACGATTTTACAGTTCTGTTCTGATGGAGTAGTATTCTCGGTGTAGTCACGCCAAATCGAAAACAGCCTATAGGCTGTTCGCGGTAAAATGAGCACTTTGGATAGCCCTGCTTAAGATATACTTGTACGTAAGTTGTATGTTCTTCCGCCTTATGTAAAATTAACACTGCCATGAGCCTCATCACTTCATTCATGTGTCGTTTAAGTTAACCTGTTTAATTAATATAGAAGTGAATATTGTATAGATATGATCATTTTTACACTTCTATGCATTAAAAAAATCAGAAAACTAGAGAAGTAATTTAGTTCTCATAATTGGTTGCCTAACACTTATTATTCGACGTAAATATATAAAACTACTTTATCCTCCATCGTTATCAACTTTACTGGGCACATGTCACCCATTGCGCCCGTGAAAATATACTCAGGTAGGGGCAGTGACTTTTTTCTAAGGTTGATTTCAAAAGTGCTCACTTAATCCTGAATAGCCTTTATATGAATGTATTACGAATGTTAGATATGCAACAACACCGTCAGAGTGTGTTCGCGAATTGCCTATAGTCAAGGCTCTAGTTCATAGAGTGTTTCTTTCAGTGTGTTTTTTGTTTAAGATGACAAGATTAAATAATTTTTCATTTTTAATACATTTTCTTTGAGGGCGTGACAACTCGATGCTTTATCCGCATCTCATGCATAATTTAAAATGTTAATAATTAATATTTGTTTAGGTAAACTAGCTGTTCACTCGGAAACACACGTCTTAGTAAGAAACTCACGCTGTGCGATCACTAGGAACATTTGCGGTACTGAATCCGTCAAGGAATTCTATCTCACTCACAAATATAACTCCAGTCCGCAGTTATATGTGGTTATATCGATATACTAAATATGTGACGCGTTCTCAGAAAAGGTATCTTAGGGTGAAAACGTAATTTTTTTTAGGAGGCTCACAAAATGGTTGAAAATGCAAAAACTATCGTTTTCGAGTTATGAACGGAAAATGTTGAGAGTACAAACACTACAAGAGTGCGATTTGTTTCATTGAATTCCTCATAGAATTGTTTACAGAAACAGCCCGAAACCAGAAAATGGTTTTTTTTCCCCTAAGGTACTGTTAATGAGAACGCATCACAAATAAGGTATAATCCATTCACGGTTACGTCATACTTTTCTGAAGCTCTGCTAAAGTTCTTCTTCCAGGATATTCCTCCGCCTCATGCAAACTAAGCTTAACTAAGTCTATAAACTTACACCAAAGGACAACGCACCGAATTCATGTGCACTCGATTGTAATAATATCTTTCATGAGAACGATTTCTTACTAGGCACTACGAACACACGTATTTTCTCATTGTTTTATTCATATTTATTATAAATTAAATATTAAAATTTTAAATTAAAAACAGATTAAACTTCAATTTAAAGAAAAATAATATAATTTTATGTTAGCAGAGATATAGAACACTTGTAATTCAGGGCATGTTTAAGAAACAACTAAACACGTCATACTGGGGTTGATTTTTCAAATATTCGATTCAAAAAGTGTGAAGAAACCGCGAGTAGACTATATGCAAATCTTCGTCACCTGCGTGTCCGCGATACTAACTTACCCAATGTCAATACAACTGTCGAAATCACATTGTCAACAGTGATGAAGGTATTGGTATTTCGAAGGTATTTTGAATTTTAAACATACGCGCCTTTTTACATGAGTGTAATATTGTGACTAACTGAAGTTTATTCTAGTTGCATTAAAACCAAGTCGGAAGAACTGTAAAAACTTTTCTATACACTCGATAGCATAAACAAAGTTCTAAGCTCAAATTCGATTCACGTTTGTGTTGATAACGCAATTAACAAAAAAGCACGAAGAGTGGTTACTGATGCCACATGCATATTTCCTCTACGGTTTCGTCGCTGCATTATTTTAACCGGCGAACTCGATCATGAGGAGGTAATCATTATCCAGCTAATATTAAAGGCGTTTCGTACTTTGGTTGCCAATTACACCAAACCTGGAAAAACGGCTGGGAATAGCTTCGCAGTTCACAATTCAGTGAGCAGTTTTCAAATACTCTAATTTATTTAATCTCGTAGCATATTAAATTACGTATTATTCAGCCACGTGTATAAACAAGCAATGAGGTGGACATACGGTCTAAGAATCGTGAATAAATCAAGTGATGTTGAAAAATGGTTAACAACATAAGAATTGTTGTTGTAACGCATAATAAGAGCATAAATAAACGAATTTACAAAATTAACGATTTAAACATGACAACGATAAAGAGCGAAGTCACGGAACTGTATTCCTCCATTCTCTGCCAACATTTATGCTAATAATTAAGTCAGTGTTTACGATAAATTATATACAACTACAAGCAGGAATTTTTCAGAAGTTGGTATCAGAAGTCTGAAAACCTCACGGGGCAAATACATTTGTGACACTGTAATTTGGTTTATGCTAAACATTCGTCAACCGATCAGCTTTAAGGCCGGTCCCGAGACGCTTAAATGAAGTCACTCTGTAACTAACTGATTCAAACGCATTTAATTAAATCTGATCGGAAATTAAATGCCTTGAATCGATACTTGGTCCCTCTGATCAAACATTTAATTTCTGCTTAAGTGATTTTATTCAGTCGACGAAAGGACCGAAAATGCTGTAGCTAAAGTTAATACTTATAACGTAGATTAAAATCTCTGAAGCTAACCAATTATTCCAGGATCTCTTCATTATATAGCCGACTTAGTAATCAGTGGTAAGTTTGCTAAAGTGAAAACCTCCCTGGCCTCATAAATAGTTCCGCCATCAAATATCGATTGATCCACATAGTCGGCCGCTCTCCCGTTACTTTCGTAATTTGAACTCATTTCGTTCTCTGCGATAACCCCAGTAGCGGACAAATAATGTGCGTTGTACTTCCTGCTCGTCTCTAAAAACCGGTATTCATAAACGTTTTGTGAGTATTTTGCTGCAGCTTAAGATATAGCTTAACCTTATCCCTTTTTAAGAAGTTTGTAAGACAAGCTAGCAATTGTGCTGGGCATGGTGCTGAGGGAACCTCCGGAAATGTAAGTTTTTTTAAATAAATTCCATTTTTTTACAATTTTTAAATTGTTTTATTTTTTGGGTTTACGGTCATACAGTGTGCCGGGGTCAAGATCAAAGGTCAATGTTAAGGTCACTTCAATTCAATATGGTAATTGGGTGACGTCATAACATGGTACCTAGTCGGCTCCAGTCCCCCATCCCTTCTAAGAAAAAACATTCAACATATTATTTTTTTATAAAATTTTTAAATAAATGTTTTAATAAAATTTTAAAATAACATTTTTTAGTTTTAAAATAAGTTTTTATAAATATTTTTTTTGAGATTTTATTATGTTAATTATTTTTTTGGATTTTTTTGGTTTTCAGGGTTAAATGTCACCGGAGTCAAGGGCTAAGGTCAAGGTCACAGACATTCAACATGGCGGAAAAGATGATAGCCGGCCGACCGGAATGACAGAGCATGTACGGCGCCTGGCGCCTGTGCCCCGTGCCCTCTGTGTCTCATTTAAATGCATTATGCCCGAACGTAGGTAATTGTTCTACTAGTGACGTAACTTATCCCATCCAAGGACATAGAAAAAGCGATCACAAATACATTCGCAAGTTCAATATCGGCTCTTATTTTCGTGTCATCTGAGGACATTAGTGGCAAACTGGACGTTTTGTAAGACGCCATATACATGTATCTTTACCCGACATGTCCATGGTCGGGCTGGAATTTTTACATGTAGTTGATTCGTGAGGAATGTCGAACTCACTGAGACTTCCGCCTCGCACCACACAGGGCGTGTCATACGAAGCCTGGAGCTAATGTGTAAAGTTGTGAACGACCGGATTAAAACAGTAAAGACCCAACACCAGGATGATTTGCAGCCGCTGACCAGCCGCCAACACTTGGGGTGCCCATACATGGTTATCATATTTTTAAAAAAATTTGAAACTTCATTCTCTAGTGTGTTGTAATTTTTATTATTTAAATACAAAGAATTTTTCATAAAGGGATAATAAAGTGGGGCAAAGAAGCCATTTTCAGCTTCGGGTTTTGTAAGTTTATGCGGTCAGTATAGGAATAATTTAAAAAATTACAACGAATTTGTTTGTTATTTCGAGAATAATTTATTCAAATCACAAAAATTGCCCTTGAAAATTTCTAAAGTTGGAGTTATCATAACGTGAGTGAAGTCCTGTTTTACAATTTCTCGGCTGTGGATGTCGTCAGCGGCCGCTTTCACCGTGACCGAGTAGCAGTGGCGTGATTCAGGGGCCCCGCCTAGTTCCGAGTGTGTTAGAGCGGGTAAGGCCGTGGGATGACGTTCACAGGCGTTTGTGTGTACACGTTTCCCTAATGACCTCGTCACAGCTAGGCGTAGCCGCGAAGAGCTGATTTCCTCTAATGTAACAGTGATGTGTGTGTTGGGCTTTAATTGTGTAGACTTTGACGTCATTTCGCTGCCTGGAAAACACTGCCGGCTTGAAAACACTTACCCGTAGTTTATTTTTTTTGATCACGTAATGTATGGATAGTGAATTACACTCATGAGTATTTGAATAAGAGACACCTTCTTTATTGGCGAAATGAAGCTGTGGTCGCCCCGTCGAATGGAATAGTGCCCAGCCACAGCATGATTAGGACGTCGCCAAACCTCCTACCGACCGCCTGAGTTACAGTCTAGCACAGAATAGGGAAAGAACAAGATCTCAGCGCAGATCGTTGACGCCAGACGTACGGGGCATTGCACCTCTGACGTCGTGCAGGAACTGGACTTTCCACGGGCCACCGTGTCAATAGTGTACGGTGAGTTCATGGGGTCGGGTACACTCTAAGTTCGAATCAGTGGAAAACCACTGATTCGCAGTGAAATTCAACTACTCTAATCAGTGAAAATGGCTCCACTTAGAATCAGTGAGAAACCATTTATTGTTTCAGCGAAAAAATTTCACTGATTGAATTAGTGGCGCGAAACAATTTCTATGATTGAATAAGTGACGGCCAACTGCAGTGGCGAATTAAATACTGTATTGCTTTTATTGAATGTAGCCAAATAATTACGTGAAATAAAAATACTTACGATAGTTTGCTATTTATATTGTGCAATTTACCGTAATTAAAAAATATATATATAAAAAAGCTCCGCTGGTGATCGGAAATGAACTCGCGTACCTTTCGACCCTAGGCTGTTGCCTTACCATCTGAGCTACCACGCCCCGTTAGAAAGGAGATATATGTCATATATTTCCGCTGCAAATTGTGTAGTTTGAAGTTGTATGCTTGACTGGTACCGTTAGGATTGTTAAAACGAATAGTATAAATGAGTGCACTCTCTTCACCACATTAAATCTATTTTAAAACTTCAAACAGAGTGATGTGACGATTACACGGAATCGAAATGAAAGACGTACAAACGGAATGAAAGGCTGTGTGTTCACATTACCTCGTAAAATGGCGTTTTGAAAGACGAAGCACATTTCAGAAAGTGTTTTGTATTAGTTTTATGCGTTTATTTGTTGTTACTTCACTCACGTTGTTTAACGGCCTTTTTTAAACGATGTTCGACGAGCATTTTTACCCGCAGTTTCACCGATTCATCAGTCAAAAATGATTAGAGACGGAGCAAGTTGCTCAGAAGTTTCACTGATTCATCAGTCAAAAATAAACCACTGAGAAAACAGTGCAAAATATAACTGACGAATCAGTGGGAAAGGTCACCGAATTAACAAGTGAATTAAATATGGCTTTTTTTTTTCACTGGTTCATCAGTTAAATTCACTAAAGTGACTGATGTATCAGTCAGATACGTTTGACTGATTGAAACAGTGAAATTCTCAGTGATTTAGGTTTATAGTGTAACGCCACCGCCAATTGCCGTGGTGTATGTATGACGTATCGATGACAGGGATCGCCAGTTGCTGGATCGGTTGGTGGCAGCGGATAGACACACCATAGTACAGCAGATCACTCACCAATTCAGTTCTGGACCGCGACAACCTGCGAACACGTCACAAGGCTCAACTATCGACGAGGGTGCGTGAACACTGCCATGGGAGCCATGGGAGACGTTGGTACACGCCGATGGCAGGGTACGCGTGCTTCGCCGATCACATGAAGCGATGGATCCGTCGTGTGAGCAAGTTACAGTTTAAGGCCGGTGGTGGTGGTGGTGGTGGATACCTCGCCTGGGGACTGTTTACGTGTGTAGTGGGCTCTGCAGAGACGAGCTGGAGGAGTTCCCCGGAGATGCGTGGCGACACGGCGGGGGGCCTCAGGTGTTTTAATAACACGGTGCAAGAAGAATACAGGGCAAGGTTGATTGTTGGATGTAAGAGGCCGGCGACGTTGGTAACTATGAGTGGCAAATATTTCCATATCTTAACGTCGAATATAAATTGTTAGGTAACCAATTGTGATAACTTACATCATTTCCTTCGTTTTCTTTCTTTTTTTTTATGCATCGACGTATAAAAATGAGTAAAATTATAAAATGTTTCATTTTCAAATAATTTCAGTTTCGCTTGACTGACGGATGAATAAAGTGATGAGGCGCATGACAATGTTAATTTACGTAAGGTAGAAGAATACACGACGTGCACACAAGTAGATCTGAAGCAGGGCTTTTTAAAGTACTCATTTTATCGTGAACAGCCTATAGTCATAGGTATCTCTAATTCAACTACTCGTGAAAGAAAACAGTACAAGTTTCTTTAATACGAGTTCAATCATGTGTGATCATCAGGGGTCACGTTCGAGTTGCGAAAACTCTTACAGTCAGGTCAAGTAATTGGGAGTCCGCCATAATTATGAAGTTAATCAGATATAGTGTTTTTTTTTTTTCACGCAGATACGTGGGACGTAGAACTCAGAAGAGCCTACATAAAACTCAGTTCAATACGGTTTATGCCTAATGAAATATGTTCGTAATTGTAATAATAATGTAAATTCTCTGTTGATAAAGCATTTCTGGAAGCTGCTCGTATCCTTCGTCGCATGCAAAAATTAGTATTTCTTGGACTTGGGGAACGGACCACCAGTTTAAATACTATAATTTTTATTATGAAACATTACACACATAACTTCTTGTGATGATTTGCGGTTAGTGTTTTTTTAAGTGATATGGAAAGAGTGTGCTGATTTCAGAAATACAATATAACGAACAGAATTGAAACTGCTAATTAATTATTATTTTTTTGGGTTTAGTTTTACTGGCAGAGATCTGAATGTTGGTAAGACAGCTATCATATACAACGATAGTTTATGTAGTTTCAGAATTTAAAATTGTGCAGTGTTTGCAAAAAATGAGGGATACAGACACAAAATCAGTAAATGTGCCGAAATAGTTGTCACGAAATTAACAAAATAATATTATATATACCTTTATGATATTGAAATTTATATCTCGGAAAGAAAAATACCTTTTTTTAAACAACGTTTTGCGACGAAAGCTTTCAAGAAGGCTTCAAATTTTTAAGAGAGGAAAAGGGTAAAATTTTTATTTTACTATAAAGTTCTACATTGTAAAATTCTATAAATTTTAAAACAATTATTTTAGAAAGTGTACTGTCTTATGTATTTTTGTACGTTACTATTCGAATAAGTTTCATTATTCCTTTAGTCGTAAAATATATCAGCTGTAGCTCTACGTTGATGGTTTTGTTAATTCGAATATATAAGCAATAAAAAAACCTGATCGAAATATATTAAGTAGCTCGAGCTCACTTCTTGAATATATATTTTGGAAATTCAGGCACCGCGAAACATTTCATAATTCTTTTTGTCACAGTATTCTATATATCGGCCGTTACACGACAACTGACGTTGAAGATGTGCACTTTACATGGCACAAAAAACAGTAAAATAATGGAACTCCTTCACACGTGAAACTCAGCATTCGTTGTTGAGACAATATTATTTCGTAATCTCATTAACAACTGCTACCAATAACAATTGCGGTATATGACAGAGCGTTATAATGATACTAAGACAGTTCTAAACTAAAAAATTGTTCGGTGTGACACCTATAATCATATAAAGGCTGTTCACGGCAAACTGAATACTTCTGAAATAAACCTTTGGAAAAAGTCACTGCTCCTACCTGAACGTTTTCAAAGTGCACAATATCTGGCATGAGTCGTACTGTAATGAGGTACTGATTGAAGGAAAATAGTTCCATGAATTAACATCGAATTTAAAGTGCTCGGTAAACATTCGCGAAAACTTATATGTAAAATAGCTACTTTTATAATGGTTTTACAGTTTATGCATGAACAAAGTAACCAGGCCCGTGGCAACGTTAATTTTACATATGGTGGAAGAATACACAGTATGCGTATAGTCCAGTCACCATTACTTGCAAATTTTCTGAAGCCCAGCGGAAGTTTTAGTTTCAAGTTAGTCCTCCGCCTCATGCAAGCAAACTTAACTATGCTTAGAAAATTACATCACAGGGACAACGCATCGCATTTGTGGGCACCCATTCTAATAACATTTTGCACAATAACAATTTGTTATTGCCCATTACCAACACACTTATTCTTATTTTTATCTGTTTTTTCTCATATTAAGCGAGAATTAAACGGTTGTCATATTTGACATATTTAGAAAACAACCAAGCACTTCATACATGGGGTGATTTTTCAAAGGTTGGTACAAAAAGTGTGAAGATAATGCGAACAGACTATACAAGCCACCGCCAAGGCAGACCCATTTGCTTTTCCGTCGCCGGGCGGCCTGTAATGATTGACAGCTGATCTGGCTGGCGTCACAGCTCCTTCTCCCCCTCCCTCTGCTGAAGGAGCCATCACCTTGGGAGAATAAGCAGGAATAATAATAAATCGTCTTTACTTGGCGCAGTTAAGGCATATCTGCCTTCTCTTACACAGAACCATTTTTACAATTTACACTTGTATATTACAGTTTAGGAGAAAAAACATAGCAGTTCTAACAAACTAACAAACACTGCAAGTCGTTACTAGACATTAATGGAACAGGTAATTAATACTAAATAGAGACACGCATATTTAAGTACTGAAAAATGTATAAATTTAGGCGGTGATTATTAAGTTTAAACTAGTCCATAAAACACTGATGATGAACTGGCAGTCATTAGGCCAAATAATGCACCGTATACAAGCAATAATATAGTACATTTGCACAACGCATAAATACACAACAGGCCCACGTACATTAACACGTAACTATGACTCCCTGCAAATAAAATTATAAAATAGAACACTAGTTCGTTACAACAGCAAAATTGCAGGTGCTTAAGGCCCTTATAATTTAAATGCCTGTGACAAACTCTAATAATAATAATAATAATCACAACACATACACTTTAAGCTGGAGAAGCGGTTATACTTCTACACACACAAGAGTGTCAAATAAAATAATTGATTAAAAAAATGAAAGAGTTAGAAGTTTAAACTAAAATCAGTCACACAACCATTCATTTAACCATACATTCAAAATGCTCCACTTTACGGGTCACAGCGGCGTGACAGCAAACACTACACCAACTTCTTTTTGAACAAATGGTAAGAACCCTCATCGGGTATGTTCTGGCCCAGGCAATTCCAATATTGTGGTAACTATATTCCTCGGCTAAACGGGGCATTTCGAGAAATCTCTCGTCTATGGCCGGGTGACCCTACAAACACCACCGCAGCTCGGAGGGTCGACAGCTCTTGTGTGGTGGTCATCCGGCTGAAGAGAGGTAGTCTGGAGCAGCGAAGGACATCGGCGAAGAAGACGGACGATGGCGAAAGTGTACGAGACGACAGATGAGGTGGTCTGTCGTGTGAACGGACGAGAGGTCGTGATCCCGACGAGTAGAGGGCCAGCTGTGCATGGGGGCGCTCAGAACACTCTGGAACATTTTAGACTGGTGGAACGTGGATTGAATTAAGGTGTATTAAGTGTATAATACGGACTTTATTTGAAATATTAGAATTGTCAAATATGGGCATTTAATTAAAAAAATAATTCGAAAGGTTTTGATGCACCGTTCATTGGGACTGATTTTAGTTATATGAATATATTAATTTCTTTGAATGGGCTTGAAAATTGTGTTGATTGGATTTATTGATATATTGTAAATAACAAGTGATAGCATTTTATTGTGAGCTATTAAGTCGAGATTATTCTCTTTGTAGTTCCTGCAAAATTGGCGTTATTATTTGAGGACAGGATATACTTCAAAACATTATACATTTATATTGGTTTCAATACTGGGTTACAGCTTTCCTGGAACCTCCCGGACGTATTTGAACCAATAGGAATCAATTAACAACATCATGGGCCAATCGCGTCCAAACCAAATCGAAAGGGGAAAATGTCACCTGACTTCTGCGGAAGCCAATAAACAAATGACCCTGACTCGAGTATACATAGAATGGTGAAGTTCACCGTGCATTCAGAAAATAACGCGAATTTCGACTTTTTATTGAACTAAGACCTCCATCCCTTGTAGAACCTCGCTAAGCCCACTGACTTTGAGAAATTGTAACAAGATGATGCGAGTCAAAAGTTCCCAGTTTACCGTGATCGGACGATATTTATTTGCGACTTGAAGGGTTGAAAATTAAAATGTTTGCAGTAACAAGCCGGTAGACTTTCTAGAGTTTATTTCGGAAGCGTTATAAAAAAAACCGCGCAGCCACGTGAAAACATACAGGAGTTGTGCAGCCGTCCGTGCGGGGTGGTTGTGCTGTTGTCACGAAGATAAGCAGACATGGGGTGTTCTCTGCAGAGAGTGTCGGCGGAAGCCGCAGTAAGGGAATGCTGAGCCAGACGGGGCGGCATGGCGTGACGAGACGCCATAACACCCGGCCTGGCGTGGTGCGGGAGGGTGATATTGGCTGCCAGCTCCGTGAGGGAGGGTATATATGGGGTGCACAGGGGCTTGGAGGAGGAGGCGGTGGCGCCGCTCTGTCTGTACCAGGGGCGGCATGACCTGCGGAGCCGCGTGCCCTGCCTGGTAGAGGGGTGCATGACGCCCCCCCCCCCAAAAAAAAATTCACGACTCACACTGTAGTCTACCCCCTTATAGGCTATTCACGGTAAAGTGAGCACTTTTTAAAGCCCCCTCATTAATAAATATTTTTTAATGTAGCCTTAAACGTTAACTTCCATGTGCGGTGGAATATACACACTGTGTTTATTACTTTCATTGCAATATTAATTCAAAAACGTAGTTAAAGGATAAAAAAAGGGCTGAAATAAAAAACTAAGTATGACCTCAAAAGTGCTCACTTTACCGTGAACAGCCCATACCAACACAACGCTCTGCTCCTCGCAGTGAAGCCACTTTAGAAGGGGAAGATACTTATATCTACGGACATTGGGAGATCGGGAAAAAAATAGTTCAGACAACATATCGTCACTAACAGTCTATGGCTGCGTTTTATTTCGGTGCAATGTGCCCTTCATCACTTACCCTTGATCCCTTCCCGTTTCACGAGCCCTTGTTCCCTTCCATAGATACATTCGTAAAGTGAATTCGAACGCTTGTGTTCGTACCACCTCGAGTTTTACTCTGTCGAATTTCGCTCTATGCGAGTTTCATTTGGCTTTGTGACGTTCGCAAGTGTTTTCTACGGCCGTGCAGAGTTGTAAACACAAAAGGAACTCAAATAAATGAAAGATTTCAAACAATTGCGAATCGACAAATTATCTAGGGCTCGAGAAGGGCAAGTTGATCGTGCCCCTGGCTGAAGGGGACATTCTAGAGTGCATAATGTGCCCGTGCTGTGTATTTGGACAGCGGCAATGGGACGCCACATCCGGAATGCCCTTTTCAAGGGCACGAAGCAAGATAAGGACCCTTAACCGGCGAATTCGAACACAGCCTATAGTCCATTCTTTGTCACTTCCAACTTTTCTGAAGCCCTGTTAAAGATCAACTTACAGGCAGTGGCGTGTGTTAAATTGCTGTAAAGTAAAGTGGCGCTTACTCAGTGCTGTTTACACTCGGCGCACGCAGCAGGTGCCAGAACCAGTGTGGAGTAGGGCGAAACTGAATGAATTGTGGTCGCTTACGAGAGAGTGGCGAGGCACCCATTACACACGTACTGTGACGTCAGCTGCACTACTACGTTTAATGGGCCGATGTGTAAATTAGCAATCGATAAGGTATAGCACAGAGCGAAACACAGCTTACCTTGCAACACTTCAACACACGCCACTAACATAAGAACTATTTCTTACTGGACATTACGAAAACGCCTATTTTGTCACTCTTTTATTAGATTAATTATAAATGATAGTATTATTATTTGGGGGAGTTGGCGCCATCGGCGTCTGGCGTGGAGAATCAGAGCTGTTCATGCTCTGTTATTCCGGTCGGCCCACGGCCATCTTGTCTGCCATGTTAGCAACGGTGACCTTGACCATGACTTTCTACCTTGACCTTGAAAACCCAAAAATCTCAGCAAATCCAAGAAAATAAAAATTTACAAAAACTATCAAAATCATTAGAAAAATTTATTATTACAAGTTCATAACAATTTTATTAAAAATTTATAAAAAATTGTAAAAGTTATTAAAACTTATTAAAAACTAAAATTTTTAGATGTTTGGGCATAGAGGGGAACGGGAAAGGAGCCGAACTGCAACCGGTCACCTTGCTATTACATTACCCAACCGCCATATTGGACCCGGTAACCTTAACCTCGACCCATGACCTTGACCTTGTAACAGTGATCTTGGATGATGAAAACTTAATAAAAAAAAAGGTAAAAAATTGAATAAATTCATCGAATTCAGCGAGAATATAAAATTATTGACTACTACAGCCATATTGGACCAAGGTGACCATGACATCTGACCTTGACACTAGTAACCTGTGACCTTAAACCCAAAAAATCCAAAAAAGTTCCCAAATATTTATAAAAAATTATTGAAAAATGTATTCTAAAAAATTATTAAATTAAAATTTTAAATGTTCAGTCTTAGAGGGGACGAGGGACTGGAACCGACCAGTCACCATATTATGAAGTCACCCAAGTGCAATTATGAACGCAGGTGAACTTGACCTTGACCCATTACCTTGCCCCTATAATCGTGCTCTTGGGTGACCTTGAAAGCCATAACTTAATAAAAATTATTAAAAAAATGTATAACTTCACAAAAGCCGCTGAGCATATTACATTACTGATTACTACTATCATATTGGATCCAGATGACCTTGACCTTTGACCGTGACATCTGCGATTTTTCGCCTAGAAACCCCAAAAAATCATTTAAAATCCCAAAAATTTAGTAAGAATTTATAAAAAAATTAACAAAAAAAATATTAGAAACATTTATTTTTATTTTTAAATACTTTTGTTTCTGGAGGTATCCCATAGCACCACGTCCAGCAGATGAACGACCCCCTCCAAACAATTGCATTGTATTAACATTCCCCTCCCCTTCCCACTCACCTTTGCTCAGTCTGTCAATGCACTCCACCCACCGTATTGATTTTTTCGTTTGTCATTTGTTTACATTTTCAACACCTATGTGGCACTGATGACTCTAACCAACATGTTAGATCTGGATTACTTCATCTTGATCTCACATCTGTGACCTTCACCCCGTGACCATGACCTTGGGTAACCTTGCACCCAAAAATAAATTCTATAAACTTTTATAAAATCCAAAAAATTCAAAAAAAATATTAACCCTTTGAGGATGGCACAAATTAACTGGCACAGAAGGCAAGGTTGACCTGAGCTGCCTATATTATTCAATACTGCGTATCAATTGTGTTAGTCTCATCCACTAATCATCGTCCTATTGGTCCTGGCTACAGCGGACACGCCTACTGTACTCTGCATCATTTATTATTGGCTGGTCGTCGGCCAATGGAGTCACGCTTTGACTGTGCGCCAATTAATGTGTCGCTAGAGAGGTAACAAATGTTACAATCCATAGTGTCCAGTTGATAAATTATTAAAAATTACTGTTTTCTTCTTACAAATTGAAATGTTGACCAATTGTAATTTTGTACTGAGATTCTGATAAAGTGCAGTGAAACAATAAATCTATAAACGTTGCGTTTTTTTCTTCTCAATAGTCTAGAGGTTCCCTTATAAACGTGGCACCGAGTATATACATGCGTACTCCTGAAAGGGTGGAGAAATTAAAAAAAAAAAAAAAAAAAAAAAACTAAAGGCTTGTTTTATTAATCTCCCCATCAATCTTTCAATCTTCTCATCATTCTTTCGCAATTTCCCCATCAATCTTTCGCAATTTTCCCATCAAACTTCATCAGTACAAAATTAAAAAGAAAATATCCCTTTTATACATCACTGGTAAGTTTCCCAGTTGAAATCGCATTTCTTTAATACTAATTGTAATTAAATGAATTATATATGTTTTCCATTTGGTTCACTGCATCAGCTTGAAATTGACACATTCGACACGCGGCTAAGCGATGTTGCATACAGAGCACGAATACACGGGCAGTTTTCAAACTGATACTTCATTCACGCTATATACGCAACAGTGCTTAAGCGTCCAAGTACGTTTTTTCTTTCATTTTTGGACGACATATTTTTTTTGCGCACAATAATTGTAACCGTTACCCCTAATTTCGAGACGTCAAAATGAGAAAACTTTTAACCCCCAAAAATATCAGCTTCTTTATTCCTGGGATTTTACGCTGTTCTTTATGCGGCTAAAAAATTACTTAATATATAACAACTGTCCCCTAAGATAAAAAACAACAGTGGAATTCAGAAAAATCAGTTTTTCTCCTATCTAAACATCATTATCTACGTCCCAATATATATTTAATGCCAAATATCTAATTTCGTGCAACATCCCAATGCTTTGTTAGTCAAATACTTTTCTTCTAGGAAAGTCAGGCGATTAGTTCAGTAGATTGCTAGCAGGTTGCAGGCGAGGGTGCAAAAAGAACCCTAAGAAAACTAGAATATTTGCCACTGAGAAAAAGAGTCTGTTACAGCAAATTGGATATTTGCACATGCACGTTAAGGAGGGAAACGGGGAACTTGTGGAATACGAAACACAATCCTCTACATTTTCGGATGACGCGGGAGGAATTCTTAATTAAATAATTTCGTTTTAAGTGTCTGAAATAACGCTGACTAAAAAGCCGAGAAAAATGTCTCGCAGCTTCGCTAACTGCGGATGACATTACCTCCAATGTTACAGTGCTACAGCAGTCCCCTATGCGTCGACTCAACATATTTTTATGATTATTGGTAGTGGCAGGTGTTTTTCGCGAAAAGATTTCAAGACCAGTTGTACTCTAAAACACTTTTATTCATATGCACTTTTGTGGTTGCATAATTTTAAATATCACGTGACTCAAGTATCTGTCCGCGAATCATGGACGTTCAGTATCAAAGTACTTTATTACGATTGGCCCAGACAAGTAGCAACATGTCTTCTCACGTAGACACCCAACCAATAACCAAAGTAATTTGTGGTTTTGGGAGTAGGATATCGAATTCTAGCATGGCCAAAAATATTTTCGCGAAATACGCCTGTCCCTACTTATAGACTGTTCAAGGTAAAATGAGCGCTTTTGGAAGCTCTCTCTTTTGGAATAATAATCAATAAATATATTTTATTTTAGCCTTAGACGTTAACTTCTGAATACGGTGGAATATACATACTGTGCTTATTTCTTACATGGCAATATTTATTTTAAAACGTGGTTAAAGGATAAAAAAAAGTTGAAAGGAAAAAGAAACTAGGGCCTCAAAATTGCTCACTTTACCGTGAACAGCGTATACTAATGAGCCTGTTATTCGCAAAAAGATTTCAGAACTACTTCAACTCCAAAACACTATAGCTCAGATCCACTTTCGAGATTGGATGATTTTTAACTGTCACACATTGCAAGTGTCTGTCTGCGAATCACGGACATACAGTACCGGAGTTACGTAATTCTGATTGGTCCAGTCAGGTAAGAAATTGTTTCCCGACAAAGACACGTGGCCAATAACCAAAGGAAAACCGCATGTATATCTTAGGACATTGGTGTCTAGCCTTCGCGTAAATCTATTCTCAAAAAAAAAAAAAAAAACAGGTGGGCCGACTAATGAGTTACTGTTATAAATTAATGCTGGGAGGTAATTGTTTGACTAGTAACATAACGTAGCAATAGCATAACGTGATATAAGAAAGCGGTAATGCCCAGCGTTATATTTAAACATGGGAAAAATTTAGGGAACGTTTCTCTATAGCAGTGGAAATGCTTTAAATTGTATGGAAATCACGTACTACCCGACAGAGAAGATTAGTCTTCATAGGAGGGGAGTGAGCCGGCTTCTATTGTAGCGGGGTGGGGGCAGACAGGCCAAGGGAAGGACAAATGTACAGCGTCTAGCATGAGTAAATGCGACAATGTTGTGCACAAGGCAGCAGTAGAGCCCCGAGTATTTCGCGGACTGAGTTGGCAGCAAGCTAGGCTGAACAGCCGTCTATACACTCGAGACATTATCGTTTGCTTATTGGTTGCTGTGATCGAGTGAGGCCTCTGTACAGGACTGTTCAACACTCGCTCACACTACAGCTCCCTGCTTCACGCTGACTCACAGTTAAACGTACACAGTGAAGTACAACTGGGTTGTGATATTTTTTTTCGCGAAATTCGGGTGTCCCTATGTATGATGTACCTTCTAATATGACACAAGCCCTAGCGGTTTTTGTACAGTACATTACTATATTCACATCACAAATAGTGGTGCGGTTCGAAATGAAATGGGAATGATTTTACTATGATGGTTAGAGTTACTGATTACCGTTTTAAAGATAGGTTAATGCCATCACGAAATTTTGCGTTCTTCGCGATAAATAGCATGCTGTTATGAAGAGAATATTCTTATAGGTTTCGGAGAATGCCTTAAACTAATTGAATATTAAGCCGGACGTTACTTTAACACCTTCTGTAATTAAATGGGGCCTTGCCGTTGCCTACGAATTGGCTATAAAATGTCAAACGGTGACATTGAAATGTATTTTACTCGCCAGCCATTGCCTTGAAACGCATACGAATCAGGTTTTCGTCAATTGAGTTAATACAGAATGAAATACATCACACTGAAACTGAGCATTATATTCAATTGTATCGCTACTTATTTTCCCGTAGGAGACGAAAGTGCATCACAAACACAAAACTACCACCCCCTAAGTTTGATGTACGCCCCCACGCAAAATATTTATGTTGTCATCACCAGTTCATGTCTTCAATTCCTGACACCTCTCCAGCCAAGCCAGTTGGTCTGTCTTTGAAATGACAATCATTATATTCGGAACTGTCTTCAACGCCTATATGTAAAAATTTTTTTTCAATTTCAAGTCCATGATGACGTCACTTTTCCCGCATTGAATTTCTGTATCCCTTGCAAAGTAAAATAGCACTACGGCATTCTTCTGTTGTAATGCTGATGATGGCCTTCGTGGTAGGAAGTTCGCGATGTCTGCGGCAAGCTATGAGACGTTTTCGTCAGCAACACGACGCTTTACCGTATTCCATATTAATTTAATGCATTTAGTTCTGTGATATAGAGGCAATCGCACTACCTCATGTCGATGGTTTATCGAGATTATCATAAATGTAACATTTTGAAGGTGCGCGAGTTGTGAGTACGAGTTACAGCCATTCACTTTTCGTCCTGTCTAGAGACATGCCAAATTCGTGTTATTATTCGGCGTCATGTTAAACTTCACAGTAGTGTCTGTACTGGATTCGGCGTCACTTCCTCATTGGCTGGTGCACTGATATGAAGCCACTCTCTTTGTGACTGAATCGCACGTGATTGGGGCATATAATTGTAAAGTGTTCATTTATTGACGCAACATTACCCAGGACGTGTCAGATACTTTATGCTTCAATGACTAGAGACCTACAAGATTCGTGTTAGTTTCTGACTACCCGATGAACTTCACAATCCTATGTATATTCGAGTCAGGGTCATTTGTTTACTGGCTTCCGCAGAAGTCAGGTGCCATTTCCCCTTTTTGACATTTTTGGACGCGATTGGTCCCTGATGTCGTTAACTGATTCTTATTTATTTAAATACTTCTGGAAGGTGCCAGAGAAGCTGTAACAAAGTAATAAATAAGGCCACCCGAATTTCGCGAAAAGATTTCCGCGCATGCTAGATTTCAATAACCTACGAGCGTACCAACAGTTTACTTTTGCTTATTGGCGGCGTGTGTCTGTGAGAAGACATTTTCTTACTTGACTGGCCAAATCAGAATACAGTTACTCTGATACTATACATCTCTGATTCGTGGCCAGACACGTAAGACGCGTAACATCTAGATCAACCAATCACAAAAGTGGATCTCAGCTAAACGTTATGAAATACAACTGGTCATGAAATATTTTCGCGAAATTCGGATGTCCCTGGTAATAAAAGTAATAAAAATGTATAACTTTTGAAGTGTATTTGTCCTCGGATAATAGCGCGAATTGTGCATGTGTATATCAATGACAAATGTATTGCAAAGGTACACGTGTTTAAAGTTTAATGTGAACCCAAATAAAAACGGGAATTTTGTGGGTCTCTAGTTACGGCAGAGAGCCGAGCCTGCTACGTAGGGTCGTGTGAACCGCGCGCTCTCTGCTGTGCCCGGTTGGCACCGGGAGCCAGTATTTGGGCCACTGTAAGCCCGTTCCCACACTCGGGTATTGATCCCAGGATGGGCACCGCCAGGGCATCTGCAGTACCCCCGGACTGCACCACATTCCGTCACTAATGTGGCCCTCGAAGTCGCCATGAGCCCGTGAGAATGCTTGCTTCACGTTCGCCGTCGGAACACACCTCGTCGTCACTTAAGGCCCCCGTCTAGCTGCGACTGTTCTCCGCGTGTCGAGGCCGGGAAGCGCGGGAGCGATAAGGTCGACACTGCCACGCTTATCAAGCGCGCCATCGCCACTGCGAGCAAGGCTCTCGAACTGTCGTGCAAATCTCTCGTCGTGCTGCGTCTACCTACACGGTAATTAAGCCCCTGTCACACTGTCAAATATTCGCCTTCAACTATATTTGACAATAAATTTTGAAGACAAAATATGACCATCAATATTTTCCTTATAACAAATTTTATCAAATAATCTTGAATGTGTCTGAAAATGTATCACGCTGTCAAATTGATTTACTGGGAGAGTCTAATTTAAATTATTGTTTAAAAATTACTTTCACAGCGATATATTGCTTTTGTTTTTCCATACAATCCATTACAGGAAGAAGTGTAAGGAACGTAATATATTTTTGCTTCTTCACTATATTCAAATTTTAGTTATCAGAGAAGTTTGGTGCACAAAGAAATTTAATGCCTCTGAGTTCGTAATATTACGTGCAATATTCACTTAAAATAGCATTCATGCCCAGATAGCTTCTACATAAATTAATTATCTTCGTAACTTACTTCGTTTCCAGCCATTGTTCGTTATTTTATAGTTTCTTTAAGTCCATTTTTGTAGTGCAAGATTCTGATTGGCTGAAATCTTCAAACATTGAAGAAATTTTAGAACCGGTCCAATTTTCAAATGTTTGATGGAAACAGAAAGCCATTATACTTTTTCAGACAAATATGGCGGCGTTTATGACGTTTCAATGACGTCACAAATGTCCAACTTTATTTGACCAAACTTATTGAAAGCAGTTCGACGGAAAAATTCGACAGTGTAACAGGGGCGTTACAGCGGCAACCCTATAATTTTATTGGTTGGAAGTCCTTAGCAAAGTTCAATGTATAACTCTACACTAGTTTCGCAATTAATTCACTCAAAATATGTTAAGCTATAGCAGACTGAAAATGTCGGTTTTATCTATGCAGAAGAGCTTCACGATAGTGCTTGCATTAAGCGTGATGGGTTGAGAGTTGTATTTCGCCCTCGTATGAAGTGTTATAATTATTTTCGGGTGCAAACATATAGTGCGATCCATGAAATAGTTTGTTTTTGAAACGTGTATTACAAACACACTGCAATTCAGTTCGCGTGCCAAGCATACGGGCTTAACGGCGTCGTCTGACTGCTCAAAAATTCCATTAATAGTGCTAGTGATTTTTCGCGAACACATATGAGAACACGGTAGACTTCAATACTATAAACACCCGTCAGCAGTTTGTCTATTGCCATTGGTTGCTGTCTGCTTGGGAAGGCGTTTCCATATTTGACCGGGCCACTCAGAATTCGGCAACATCGGCACGGCTCCTACTGATTCGCCTGCAGATAATTATTACGTGCCAAAAAAAGGAATTCAGCTAATCAAGATAGGCAAACGACCCTTCAGTGTTTTAAAATGTAACTTGTCCTGAAATTTTTTTCGCGAAATTTCACTATCCCTAACCATTAAATAAATTTTTAATGTCCAAATAGTAGTTCCCGTTTTTATTAGCTTTTTTGATATGTACTTTTTCATATTGAGAAATGATTGAAACGGGTATTTCACACTAATTTATATTTTATAGGTATGAAATTCCCTGAACAGGCTACAGGCTGTTCACGATAAAATGAGCAATTTTGAGATCAACCTAAGGTAAAAGTCGCTGCTCCTACCTGCATATATTTAAACGGGCGCACTGAGTGACATGCACCTAGTAAAGTTGGTAACGATGGACGGAAAGTAGTTCCATATTTTAACGTCGAATAAAAAGTGTTAGCTAACGATTTGGGACAATTTAAATTATTTCTTGCCCTTTTCATTTTTTTTTTAATGCGTCGAGGTGTAAAAATGAGCAGATTTGTAAAATATTTATTTTTCTAATAATTTCACACTTTCACTTGACCGATGCATGAATAGTGATGAGATCCATGGTAATGGTAATTTTACATAAGAAGGAAGAATACACCACGTGCTTACAAGTAGATCTTAACCAGGGCTTTCAAAAGTGCTCATTTTACCGTGAACAGCCTATACCTTACGGACCTTTACCTTTATTTTTACACGATAAAATGAAAAGCGTTGCCGCTGAGAATCTCGAGAGGAGAGTCGGCGAAAAAAACGACTGAGTGCCTATGCAGTGGCTTCCGCATAGAGGCGATAATGCATATGATGTGCGTACCTAGGTCACCCCCAGCGCTTCTAGGCCTCGGTCACGCAAAATACCTCCAGCCAGACGACGCCCTTAAGTCATTCGCGTTTAAGCCACTGCGTGAAATAACGGGGATATTGCTAGTGACTGGCAAATGTTGCGCCACATCTTCCAAATGGGCAGTAGTTCAGTCTAACTTTCTTGTAAAATACGAAGGCTTCCAAAAATGTCAACATTTGTGCTTATTAACGAACCATGTATCAATTTTTTTAATTAGACCCAGGAAATTGCTCGCTTTGAAACATTTCAAGGAAATGCAAGTGATATTCTGCGTAGGCGGCAGTTATTTCTCATTTAACCATTGGTTGCCCTGAAAAACATATAATACGTAGTATTACAGTTATAGTCCATTCACGGTTGCTTCCAAATTTTCTGAAACCCTGCTATAGTTCTGCTTCCAGAATATCCCTCCGCCTGGCGCAAACAAAGATTAAGCGGGTCTAGAGAATTATACCTAAGGCCAATGCACCGCATTCGCGCGCCCTCAGTGTAATCATATTTGTATAAGAACTATTTCTTTCTAAGCATTACCAACACACCTGTTTTTCAGGTTTTATTCATGTTAATAATAAATGAAATATTATAATTTCCTGGTAGAGACCAGGAAAGATGCAAGAAATGTTGGCTTAACGGAAGAATTGTTCAACAACAGAGAAAAAATAGGCGACTGATCGACAATGCAAGATTTCCGGAGGACCGACCGAAACCAAGAGCCAAGAGAGTGTGGACTGAAGAACAGAGACGAGCAGTTGGAGAAGAAATGAGGAAGTTCTGGGAAGGAAGAAAGTAGAAGACGGACCAGAAGTCTTGAGTTCATTGTGGTCCATAGACGGCCAAATTAATATATATATATATATATATGATAAAATATATGTAAAAGTTCAATTTAACCAAAAATTAAATACTTTTATATTAACAGAAGTACAAAACTCATGTGATTCATGGAATATTTAGGTAACAACCAATCACGTCATAAATTGGGTGCTTTTTTTCCAAAGTTTTGATTCAAAAGGTGTTAAGAAACCGCGAATGGGATATAGGTAGCAATTTTCGTTATTGATTTATTTCCCACTTATTAATGATCCTGCTTCATATTCGTAAAGCTATTCTGCGGTCAGCCTCAATAACTACAAACGTGTATGCATGCCTTACCGAGTATTCATACTCAGAAGACCAACGCTTGCGACCTCGGCCAAACAGGTTACTAATGGGTAAGAAGTATTAGGAATTAGTGTTAGGGCTCTACTAGAATTTACACAAGTAGTAATATACATTTTGTTAGGCTTAGTATAATATTTCGATTCAGATAGCTAAGACGATAATTCCTCGAAAAGTAGCAGACAATTTACTATGCCACCTAATGTGAATTATTAAGTTTCTCAGTGCAAACCCAGTTTATCGCAAAACGAAAGTATAAAAGGAAAGCAAAACTGTAACACTTTTCTCAAAAAACAGTCCAGTGATCTGGAAATAGTAATCAGCGGAGCATCGGGCTTATGGGTTGATGCCAAGAAAGTTTAAGCAAGCGAAAAAGATCTCGAGAGAGAGACTAGAAATTGGCAAGCAGTTTTAATGTTCCTGTATCCGGGCTCGTTTCTGAATTGCGAAAAGGAGCAACTTGGCATTTTCCGTGGAGATACAATCTGTAAAGTCCGTCCCCGATAAAGTGAGCACTTTATAAATCAACCTCAGAAAAAAGTCACTGATCCTACCAGCAAAAATCTTAACGGGTGCACTGTGTGCCATGCGCCCAGCAAAGTTAGTAACTATGGATGGAAAGTAGTTCCATTGCTTAGCGTCGAATTAAAAGTGTTAAGTAAACATTTGCGATAATTTATATTATTTATTTCACTTTCGGTATTTTTTCAATGCATCTAAGTGTAAGAATTGCAGAAACGGAAAAAACTTACTTTTCTAACGATGTCATAATTTCACTTGACCTATGCATGCATAAAATGAAGAGGCCAACGGCAGTGTTAATTTTACATAAGTCGGAATAATACACAATGTTCATACAAGTAGATCTTAAGCAGGTATTTTAAAAGTTCTCAGTTTATTGTGAACATCCTACAAATCTCTCTATCTTAGTGCAGCAATTTCAGTTAAGTCTGTATATCCTAAAGAGAAGTTGAGAAGTTAGTTACTGAAATTTGTTTTTTTTTTTTTTTTTTTTTTTGCGTTCCTGTGTGTATATATATATATATATATATATATATATATATATATATATATATATATATATATATATATATATATATATATATATCACGTGCTTCTTTGCTATCAAAGCCTTTTGTAACATTAATGCAGAGCCTGCTTTCTGGAAAAATCGGAAAACTTAATATTTAAATAAAAAACACTAAAAAACCAATTGTTATTTTTGCGTCGATACAGACCTCGAGAGTGTCATTCTCGTACTTATATATTTGTTTAAAGTTTTTTATTCAAAATTGGCTTAAAAAAACCGAATTGCAGTAACATGTATTTCCTTGTACCTGATTCTCAATCCGGGAACATAAAGGAGCTATAGTGACAAATTTCTTTATTTGGTGTATATACTGCCGCTAGTATGACTCATTATTGACAGTATCGATCCAAATGTAATGCAAAATAGTATTTTTGTAATTTTTTTGCATATGTGCCTTCAGATATGTTGTCATGTTAGCAAGATGACAATATTTTATCAAAAAAAACTTTGCCTAGTCTCTACATGACAGTCATGTTTGAAACAATAAGCATTTTTCTACATTGTACTAGCACGTCTAATATCATATCAGATACACGGGTGAGAAGGACAACTGCATTTATCTAGACCACAAACCATAGACTAAAGATGAGGTGGACCGATCACAGGCACATTATCTTGCAACAACATCTACTGTTCATTCGTCTGCAACTATAGCTTAACACAGCAGATGCGTTGTATTGTATTAGAACTTGATTTTCACTTGTTGCTTCAGACTTACCTATCACACAGACTACATTTAACAGCCCGCGGTGGATTCAGCCTGTCGCGTGTATTCCATGTCAGGCGATGCTTCTCGACATGTGTCTAGGTAGCAATGTGCATGCAAGCGCATCTGGTCCATATTACCATTGAGACATCAGACCAATCACTGAACTTTTTAAACACACCTTTGTGTATTGACAAAAAATCTAAGAGGTCACCAACAAAAGTTTTTGGTGAATGCAACGTTATTATTCAGTAACATGCTAGACTTCACAGTAATATACCTAACTGAGCACAATTCATGATTTCATTGGCTACTGACAACTGTACGACGTCATTTTACCTTTGTCCACCACTACTGTATATTGGTTGCTCGACTATTGAGCCTTTACTATTGGCTAAAAACGTCTTTGGGACGTGCCAGACAAGTTGGGCCAACGGCAGAACTCTAACGAGCATAAAACATCTTTGAAAAAACCGGTGGCTCTACCTACTTGGCGTGGTTTTTCGATGGTCTACTTCTAGAGACCTGCAAAATTCGCGTTATTATTTGGCATCAGGCTAAACTTCACGTTGCTGTACATACTCGAGCCGGTGTCGGTTCCCCATTGGCTGCTGCATACATGTGAAGTAAAACCTTTTTTTAATGAACTGCACGTGATTAGACTACACAGTTGTGAAGTATTCATTTATTGTCGCAGAGTTGCCCAGGGCGTGTCAAATAAAGTATCATCCAATGACAAACTTATTGTAATAGTACATGCGTTTGAAGATAAACGTGACCTCAGATAATAATGTGAATTTTGCTGGTCTCTACAAATACCTTAATATTTTAGAAAATGCTAGACGATGTACATTTGTTCATGCTATCATTCTTCCTCGAATTTAGTAGATGATTGACGAAACAGAATATAAAGAAAATATAACTTATTGGGTCTCCTATTTTTTCTATGAAAATAATTATGCGAAGGCTAGGTTCCAATGTGCAATGGCATACATGTATTTTTCCTTTGGTTATTGGCCACGTGTCTTTGTCGGGAGACAGTTCCTTACCTGACTGGACTGGACTGATCAGAACCAGGTAACTCTGATGTTGAGTGTTCGTGATTCGTGGGTAGACACCTGCAACGTGTGACAGTTAAAATCCTCCAATCACGAAAGTGGATCTGAGCTATAGTGTTGTTGAGTGCAAGTGGTCCTGGAATATTGTCGCGAAAAACTTAATACCTTACGTGTGGAAAAATTTATATAGTTCACTTCTATTTCGTGTATTCGAAATAGACGGATTGCTTACGTATACTCGTCTCCAAAAGTTGACGTAAGCAAATATTTACTGCCCGGTGCTATATACAATATATTGCAAGGTTCAGCAGTGCTACTAATTGAAACATGTTTTTGGTAAAAGTTCATTAGGGTTTGCATTGAAAAGTTAATATGATTTTCAACATGGGGGGGGGGGGCACAGATAACTTGTATCATGGAGACAGAAGTATTCGGAAAAGTTAATTATTCCATGGAGTAATTATTTTTGTCGTTTGTGCATCTATTGCCCCAAGAGAGGGCAGCTCCCCCCATATTGCCGCCTCTGCTATTGTCTGCGAATGAGAAGGGAGATGGAGAACCGAGGTGCAGTCTGCTCACTGTGTCACAGACTGAACTGTAGCTGTTGAAGGCGACAGGATAATTTGCACTCATTTGCAATGTTTGGCGCTTGGCCAGTGACGTGTTTGGATTACTACGGTATTTCGACCAGACTGTTGCATAATAGATCGTGTGTTTTTACTACGTATCAGTTTTTAACGCTATTAGAACAAAACCAATTAAATTTCAGAGAATCTTGCAATACTACACTGTAAAAAATTGTAATTTTTACTGAGAAATTTTTTTGTAATTTTACGCATGCTTGTGACAGTACAAATATTTCGCTTGCAAAACTACTCGTTTGTTACACTAGAAAGGCCGTTTTTGCAATAAACCTCAAGAAAGGTTTGTGCTATACTGACCCGTAATCACGAGCTTTAGTAAAATGGCGTACACTCAACAACGTAAAACCGTATTTAGCTGTTTGTACAAACACCATGGGTGATATAAATTGTAGTTGCGTGCAAAAGGAAATGCGCTGCACGTTTGACTAACGTAAAACACTTAAAACAACTCAAATAATCAAAATAAACCGATAATTTCTGTGAAGCATGACCGTATTACTGGGGACCTGCAAAATTCGCGTCAATATTTGAGGACATGTCAAACTTTGAAAACTTTTCCTTTGAAATACGTGTGTCATTGGACCATTCTTTATTTGACACGCCCCAGGTAACTCTGCGGCAATAAATGAACACTTCCCAACTGTGTGCCCCAATCACGTGCAGTTCACTGAGAAAGGGCGTGACTTAACATTTATGCAGCAACCAATGGGGAAACGACGCCGGCTCAAGTATGTATACTTAGTACTATGAATTTTAGGCTGATGTAAAAAAATAACGTGAATTTTGCAGGTCCCTACGTATTACTCATAAACTGTTTATGTTCCGTCGCTACACAGAACAGTTAAAATGAAATAAATGTATGCCCCTCAATTTAATAACTTCCATATTATTTTTTATATTCTTGAAGCTGAATAAACTATAATAATAAAATTTAAGCTCCTAAGTTTAGTTGGTCTTTGGTATTGTGGTTAAGGTTGCGGGTTAATGCAACAAACGATGAGAGTTGTAGTCCCAGTGCTGGCAAAGTGTAAACATTTTTTAAATAAATTATGTTTTGAGAATTTTTTTTTTGTTATTCTCTGTTATTAATTCGTTACATTTGTTTTTTTTTTATCGAAAAAATTTATGTACACTTCTCAACAAAGTAAGTCGTTATACAAGGCTGTTATTTGTAATATTACAAATAAGTAAATGCTTTGCACATTTTACAAGAAATGTGTTTGTAGTTTTACAAAAGATTTTCTTGGCAACTAAGTTTCCAAAGATTGTAAAAAAAAATTTTAGAGTGTAACCGAAGATCGAAACAAGAGTAGCAGGAAAAATTACAGTTTTATGGTTGGCTATGATGCCACACAGTTACACAGAGAAAGGCTAACAGCAATTATGTTGACAGTGCGTTCTGAATCCTTTCCTTACCGACTCACTGCTCTCATGAATGATGAGTAGGCACCTGCAAAATTTGCGTTATTATTTTAAGTCAAAAAACTTAAAACACGTGAGCTTGCACTCCTTATATTATTGGACTACAGCATGTTTTTCATGTCGTGGGCGGATCTGAACCAATCGGAAACAACTGACGAAAAGACTAAGTCGAAAGGAAAACAGGTCCTCATCCTGCAGAAGCGGAGTTGAATTTAAACAGGACGGTAAATAATGAATTGCTGCCAGACAATAACACGGATTTCGTACGACCCCAATGATGATTAGAGAATAGTCACGAAAATAGTTGACTTTCCTAGGATTCTACGTACCGTGAACGTGTCCGGCAGTTATTGGCTGCCATGCATGTATGTAGTCTCCCGAAGCATCCAAAACGGAAATGCGCTTAAATTTTGTTAAAAATGCAGACTCTATCGATCGATTAATTTTTCCATATAAAAAGTATATTTTAGTAAAATATTTTATAATGTTGCAAAATATATACATTCATCTTTCATATACAGCATAAATTAAACTTTTCTGACGGTTTTTATGGTTTACGGTATCTGTACTAATTTTCTATGAGTTCATCGCATTGTACAGTCAAGTTCAGTGCTCCATAGGCAGTTACTTAATTTCAACCTTAACGACAGTCCGCATTTCCGTCATTTTAATTAAAAGAAAAAAAACGGCACTGGAAGGTGGAGGGGGTATAAATAAGCCGCTAGTCACGTCCGTCTAAAAGACGTGCCATGAATTACAAAAAAATTCCCGTGGCGAACTTTTTCGTATTTCTGCAGTTTGTCAACGCGTTATTTTCGTGCAGTGCTAAACTACATGTTACAAAATGAAACAAGCGATTTCAAACGGAGCAGTGTCGTATATTACGCCGATGTAAATTCGGATCGTGATATGTTAGATTTTACTGGGTTAAATATTCGATTCAGCACTATAAGATATTTTCCCGTCTCTTTGTGCCTAAGCTGCTGGGGTGATGGGCCCACTCTACCCTAGCTGAATTTCAACCCTCGGTATGACACGTCATTAGGGCCACCTGTTTTTCGCGAAAGGATTCCACGACCAAAACACTCTAGCAACGATCCGCTTTTGTGATTGGACGATTTTGATTGCCACGCATCTTACGTGTCTGCCCGCGAATCACGGAGGGTCAGAGTTGTAGCAAATCAATTCTGATTGGCCCGGCTAGGTATGAAACTGTCATATAACAAAAATACGCAGCCAATAACCGCATTAAATTTGCAATTGTGCACTAGAACATTCACGTCTAGCCTGCGCTTAAATCTTTTCGCGACAAACAGGTGATCTTACTCATAATTAGGGACGGGAAATTTCACGTTTTCAAACGATTTGTAGGCTAGACTCCACGGTCCTGTGTATTTTCGAAACTCGGCGTTCTGTTTAGTGGTCATTGCAAATGGAGCAGCTGCGATTTTCCTCTTAGGCGGATCAACAATTACTGATCACGCCTTTCGTATTCTGGAAAGCGGACATTTTTGTCCTACTTCACTACCCGACTCTGAGAGACCCTCAAGTCATGAAACAGATACAATCCAGCAGTTACCCTATGGGCCTGCAATTCATCAGCAGTGTTTATCAGCTGGTTCGAATTCATCTAGTTTTTGCTGTGATCTACTTAGCGTTAATATCAACAAGCTCCTTTACAATAAAAGCGGACATTCTCACTCACTAGTAGACACAGTAAGACTAACTCGAAACAAGAGCCTTAACCAAGTATCACCGATACCAAGAATTCCCACAACAACACGCTACAACGGATGGCAGTCAGCTTCAAATATCAAATAACCAGAGTTCATTGCGAAAAAGAAGAGCAAAACTTGGGCTCGCCAAACTACAGCACAAGGCGAAATTTTTTCTACAAAACACTTAAGTCCACAAAATATTTTTTAATCTGGAGACATGCCATTTCTTCCACTTCATAATCGTATGGCAGTTAATTTACTGCAGCAGACAGCTAGGGGTTAGATTTTCTTAAGATACCGTTGAATGCTTGGACGAATATGAGTAGGGGCAGATTTTTCGCGAAAATGTCTATGGCCACGCTAGACTTAAATATCCCACGTCCACAACCACAACTTCCTTTGGTTATCGGTCGTGTGTTTGCAGGAGAAAACATTCTCTTATTAGACTGGGCCAATCGTAATAAATTACTCCGATGCTGTACGTGCATGACTCGCGGACAGACACTTGATGCACTCGAGGCATATGAACAAAAGTGTTTTGGAGTACAACTTGTCTCGAAATCTTTTCGCGAAATACACCTGTCCCTACAAATGAGACAACAACATGGGCAGCAGACTGGACCCATCGTGTTCTATGTTTAGTTTGTTTACGGCGGTTGCATGAAACATATTCCGTTCATCAGAATATGCATGCAGCATGAGATAGAATGGAAAAACTAAAAAAATAGCCATGTCTACCATCCATACTACGGCGTCTCACCCAGATGAGAGAGTAGGCTAAATGCAGTTACTATGGTACTGTACAGTGTAAGGCTGCGTTTTGCAATGTCAGTATGCAAATGAGATGTTAAATAATAATATGCAAATCCAGACGTTTTTATTCAAACGCATGATAATTTATTACAGTTGATATTTTGTTTTTCATTTGTTGTTATGGCATGCTTATTTCTATTCGTCTCGAAATAATTACGTTTCTTTATTTTTGCATTAAGAATATTGTGCTTAAAGATTTTATGTATATTAAGAGTTTCAATTGTTTATTGTTATGCGGCATTTGGTTGACAGCCATAGTTGTTGGAGACTGAGGCCCGTTGCCAGGGGCAACGCAATCTGTTGATTGCACGAGGAAGCAGCCGCCTCGTGATTGGTCGTTACGTAGCGTCACTTTCAAGATACGTTATTGCTAGAGAAGAGAAGAAGGATTTAAACAAGGGCGCAACACAGTCCCGATAGGATTTTAAATGTAGATATTAGGGCAGTCCGCGAGTGATTTTGTATATTTTTCCAGACCAAGAGAAAATTTTCGGGATGCCAGCAAGAGAAGAAGAAGGTCTGAGGCGCTAGTTGTGCTCGATTCAATTTAGTTTATATAGCCTTCTGCGACATTCCGAGTGGTACCATTTTGGACTGTATCTCGCTGTACCATAGCCAGTTAGCTAGAATATTATAGGCTGTTCACGGTAAATTGAGCATTTTTTAAGGCCCTTCCAACAGGCATTAACCACTAATAAATATATCTTATTGCAGCCTGAGGCATTCAATTTCGAGGGTAATGAAGCGTATACACGGTGTTTATTGGTCACATTGCAATGTCTACATTAAAAAGCAGCAGGAAGTTGGAAATTGGATGAAAAGAAGAATTTAGAAGGGCTTTGAAAAGTGCTCACTTTACAGTGAACAGTCCATAGGGAAGAATATTCGTCCGGAAGAGAATCACCGCATCGCATGACTGTACCCGATCTGCATGACGCAGATTTGTCATGTGAGACATCCCGATCTACAAGTATAAAGTCAGTAAGAAATTCAAATAAGATGGTCGCCGATTTTAGTTTTGGGAAGTAGCTTAAGGCAGACGCCATTTTTCCTGCCATTAATCGCCTGTGTTTGAACTTTATTTCGCAAATCAATACCCGAGATTACTATCACAGCTCCCAGTTTGCTTGATATGAGCTTAAAATAATAGATATTCTTTTTAAAGAAGATTTTATTTATTTATTTTTAAAAAGGGCTAAGAACGTATTAAATTATGTTTCGTTCCAACTCACAGGGCGTCTTGCTTCCGTCACGGCCACTTAAGATACATGAATGCCACCAGAAGATTATTAATAATACTGCTACCGAACTTAACTATTTTTCAAACAACTGAATGTCTAACATGGCCAGATCCAAGCAGTTTTTATTAAAGATAAAATATTTTAATCTTCTTTTGGACTCCATCCTTGTAGTTAGTTACTCCCGAATCTGTGCATGCCAAGCTATTGAGCTTGACTAAAGTGCTACGTCCGTATTGTATTCTAGCCTTCTACTGAGTTGGTGTACGACTATCATCCTGGTAAGAATTTGGTATTTAGCATAAAAGTTGAGGTTTATGCTAACTGGTGTGACTATCTCTGGAAAGAGTCATCTCGAAGTTATCTACTCTAAGTTAGCTTGGCGCATGTATGTTAGTGTGTGTGTGGAAGGCAGATTGAACACCTCAACAATATTACAACAACTTTACTTAAATAATAATTTTAATCTGTTAACACCCCAGTTCACATACTACAACAGTTTTCTTATGTAAAACATGTTCATAAATATGTATGACCATATTATAAATACTCATATAAATACATATGTATGCTATATGTGTGTGTAAACCAATAATTTGTAGTATAATATTTCAGTATTCTTCCGAAGTTTATATTTTACTTGGCATCTAAGAACGATGCAGCATACAGACCACCTTTGACTATATTATTGTTTCGTGCTCGCTACTTTTGTTCCGTGAGAGCAAGCGGAGTGAAGTTATATGGCAGTTATATGATAGCGGCGGCAATTCAAAGGAATGTTTACAAAGCGTGCCTGTTATGTCTATCAGGGAGCGCGCCGCTCCTGACCTTCGGTATCGGGTATATTTGATACACCTGAAGAATGCTCTGGATTGTAGACTTTGTTTCTGTCAGCGTGACTCGGGGTGCAGCGAACCTTGCAGGTCAAGGCCAGCGGCTATAAAAGGCACGTCGGGCCTCCGAGTCGGTAGTTGTTGAATGGATTAGTTTCAGCGATAGACGACTAGCGAGAAGAGAAGCGCGCGGCGAGAGACGTGACCAGCGGGAGGAAAATCTGCGACTGCGAACATCAGAGCAGTGAGGAGTGCGATTGCAGGCTGGAATATTGGACTGGATGCGTGAGTGAGAGATGTTATAAATGATGGCAACAGAGATACTGAACGTGTGTTAATGATGAGTATGAGTTAATTGACAATAGCCAAACAGAGACATAAAGAAGGACGTTAATTAAATTGTAAATATACATTAAATATCGCGCTCACTGCGAAATAAAAAAGAGTAATGGCGGAGACAGATAATTTAATGTTGTGAATAATATATGTGTGAATAAATTAAAAATAAAATGTACTTATTTTATTTTTACTAAGACCGCCATCCCTCACGAACTCGGACCACCCCCCCCCCCCTTCCCGGGGGCATTCGTGTAACATTGTTCTATATATAAATTTACCTTAAAACATTATTCCTATAAAAAAAATCCCATTTATAACAGTTACAACAGATGAGCCAGTGGTCAGAACTTTGAGTGTGCCTGAAGGCCGGTGAAATTAAAACTCCTGTAAAAAATAAGCCGATTTTCAAATTCTTTCTTAAAAGGTGTTGTAGGTTGTTCACGCTAAAGTGAGCACTTTTGAAAGCCTTGCGTAATATCTACTTGTATGCACGTTGTAAAATCTTCCGCCTTATGTAAAGTTAACACTGGCATGGGCCTCACTACTTTATTCATCCGTCAGTTAAGTAAAAATGTGAAATTATTAATATACCTAACACTTTTAATTCGACGTTAAGACATGGAACAATTTCCCCGCCATCGTTACCAACTTCACTGGGTGCATGTCACTCAAGTGTGCCAGTTAAAATATATGTAGATAGAGCAGTGACTTTATTCTAAGGTTGATTTCAAAAGTGCTGACTTTATCACGAACAGCCTTTAGTACGTCTTTATTACAACATGCTTGTTTTCTATTAATGTAAAATGTACTTCAACATGCAGTTCTCAAAGTAAATATTATGGCGACTGCAATTAAAACTACACGGTAGTTCTGATTGCGTTAATAAACGTCATCTGGAGATACCAACCAGCATTTCGTCTTCCAAAAGCGCATTCGTCTTGCTCCTCTGCTCTCTTATACTCTGTAGAAAAAAATGAAAAGCTCCGTCTGCAAACTCCTTTTTCCGCCCTCTAAACCGACTGCCTTTCTTATGCGCTCATTGTTCTGCTACGAGTTGCCCGGATAAAAATATCAAACACAGAGAGAGAGAAAGAATAAACCTTACTGCGCATTCCAAATTGCTGCAAATGTTGATTTTTTTTTGTAAATGAATTAACGAGATCTGCAGTCCTGGGGATAATTTATAGCTAAGGTACTTTTTCTTCATTAAAAGAACTGTACTAGAGACACGAGTATTTCGCAAATTCATTCCGAGGCGGGGTAGACTCCAAACACTTGTTCTTCTCTCCTACGGTTGTGATTGGATGACAGTTCTTTAAACACGCCCCGTTTAACTACGAGCCAGTAAAAATCAGGAAGCAGCAGTGTGACTGAGAGTTTAACAGTCCTGTACAGACGTCTCACTTGAACACAGCAGCCAATAAGCAAACGATAATGTCTCGAGTGTATAGAGAACTGTCCAGCCTAACTTGTTGCCAACTCAATCCGCGAAATGCTCGTGGCTCTAACTATAGATGGAATTTTGTATAGTAGAAACACGTCAATAAATTGTAAATGTTAAATTTTGTCTGTATTCAGTTTACTTTACCAATAGGAATTTAAACTGCAGTTTGTGCACCACTAGTATAAACTCGAATATATATATATATATATATATATATATATATATATATATATATATATATATATATATATATATATATACATATATATATATTTGGCAGAAGTTTTCTTGTAGTTATGTAACATGATTTTTCGAGGAACTTTTTTCCTGCTTGACATTTTACAGTGTCAATTTGGTTTCCCTGACAGAACGTGGTCCCGTCGCCCTCATTAACCCCACACCCGGCTAGATGGCGCAGTGAACTCGCAATCGGGAGGACCAGGGTTGGATTCCCGGTGCGGCTAACCTGACTTCGGTTTTCCATGGTTTTTCCGAAATCACCCCAAGCGAATGTTTGTTGGGATGGTTCTTCGTGGCAGGCCATAATCGATTCCTTCCCCGTTCGTAATTGTCAGAGAAACTTGTTAACGTCGCTGTCGACATGACTTTATGCATTACCCTTTTACCTATAATTGTTTTACACCGTGATCCAGCCAACGTGCGTGCTCAGGAAAATCAGTTGTTTCGACCAGAAAATTAAACATTAGAAATATTGCAAAGAAATTTATAATTTTTCGTTTTCTAATTCATGGTTAGGGACCTGCAAAATTCGCGTCAATATTTGAGGACATGTCAAACTTTGAAAAACTTTTCCTTTGCAATACGTGTGTCATTGGACCATTCTTTACTTGACACGTCCCGGATAACTCTGCGGCAATAAATGAACAGTACACAACTGTGTGCCCTAATCACGTACAGTTCACTCAGAAAGGGTGCGACTTAACATTTATGCAGCAACCAATGGAGAAACGACGCCGGCTCAAGTATATATAGTACTATGAATTTTAGGCTGATATAAAAAAAATAACGCGGATTTTGCAGGACTCTATACGTGGTTTGCTGAATAAATGCCTAAGAATAATAAATCTGAGTTTTTGTAAACATAGTTGAATAGACTAAATTTTTGTGTTAAAACAACAAGATATAACGCCAAATCATTTTGTTGAAACAACTGTTAGTCTTTGGTTGCAGCAGTTGAAATAATGTGTATTGAGCGTGCATGTACTGTAAAGGTATACTTTTCTAACGAGATAGTTTCGGAATACAACTTTCGTTTGAATACTTCTTTAAGTGTGCTGACTACGTGCGATATACACGTACATTTGTATTTATGACTGTGTAAGTAAATATTTCCCATCTCCACCCTTGTTATAATAACGGTAATAGCTTATGTATTTTTACTGCCTGTTTCACTAAAATATTTGTAAATGTTTGTAGAACATGACTTAAAAATAACTATCACACGTCATTAGCTTATTAACAAGGGAAGAGAGATTTGGGCGGCTTTTAACAGCGAGGTCTTGAGAGCTGATGAGGGTGATTGAGGTGAGTATGGAGCAACGCCGGAATGGGGGGGGCGGGGGAAAAGGGAGATCCCCGAGAAAATCCGCCGAGCAACCGAATCGTCCGGCACGATTCTCTCATGCGAAAACCCTGAGTGAAACGGCCAGGGATTGAACCCGGATCGCCTTGGTGGGAGTTGAGCAGGGTAACCGGTCAGCCACCGTGGCCCATGGCTTATTAACGATAATGGAATGTTATTCTGTTGAGCGTCTTAATTACTGCATATATATCGCAATTTAATCTGTTAACAGCAGGACATACTACTCAGTAAAATTCAGTGCACAGGAACATCACATTAAATCCAAGCATGTACTACACAAGCGAAAAAAATATATAACAGAAAAAAAATTCATGCATACTTCTAAATACAGAACGGAAAAAAAGAATATATATATATATATATATATATTCACAAAATAATTAACACAGTAAGAATTATTTGAAGACCAAAATGCGACTGGATGAAAATAATGCTGCTCATGAAATATTTTTATTACTAATAGTGTACTACAGCCTTCCTTACAAGAATTTTTAATGAGGGAAAATGAAAAAAATTGCTATATTTTCTTGCTGTTGGAAAACGTTGCCGGGTCTTAAAATAAAACTAATGGTCCATCGGAAGTGTTCAAATATTTTAAGGAGTCTGGGTTTCATTAGCTACAAGCAGGCAGACTATTGGTTGTTCACGGTAAAGTGAGCACTTTTGAGGCCCTATTTACTTTTTTCCTATCAGCCACTTTTTTATCCTTCCGCCAATTTTTTAAAAATAGATAATGCTATGTAAGTAATAAACACAGTGTATTTATTTCACTGGACTCAAAAGTTAACGTATAAGGCTACAATAAAATAAAATTACTATTACCTAATACAAACGAGAAGGCTTCAAAAGTGCTCAATTTATTGTGAATAGCCTGTATCATTAATTACTTTCCTACATCTCAATATCTCTGAGTTGAACCGGGATTGAACTCACAAAAAATCATGGTTCCAAAACAAAATCAAGGAAATCAAAATTAATAAATTTATGTTGAGCAAGCGTCAAAAATGACGATAATTCTTATTTATGACCTTCGGATCGCAGGATCGAGTATTCGGTGGCGTCAAACGTTCCCATCCCTCAGGATAGCAGGAGGTATAGTCCATACACGGTAACTTCCAACTTTTCTGAAGCCCTGATAAAGTTCTAGTTCCAGAATATTCCTCCGCCTCATGCAAACAAAGCTCATAAGAGTCCAGAAAATTACACCAAAGGGACAGCGCACAGCATTTGTGCGCACTCGGTGTAATAATATCTTGCATAAGAACTGTTTCTTACAAGACATTGCCAACACACCTTTTTTTCTCCCTGTTTATAACGTATTGTAAACCAAATATTATAACTTATATATAAAATATAAGTAAAAATTCAACTTAACCAAAAATTACGTATTATTATGTTAACGCTAAAGGCTGTTCACGATAAAGTGAGCACTTTTGAAATGAATCTTTGAAAAAAGTCACTCCCGCTGCCTGCATGTATTTTAACGGGCACACCGAGTGACATTCGCCCAGTAAAGTTGGTAACGATGGAGGGAAAGTAGTTCCATTTCGTAACGTCGGATAAAAAGTGTTAACAATTTGTGATAACTTAAGTTATTTCTTTCCCTTTCTGTTATATATATATATATATATATATATATATATATATATATATATATATATATATATATATATATCAAAGTGTAGAAATGAGCAGATTTGTAAAATATTTACTTTCCTAATAATTTCACAGTTTTACTTTACCGACGTATGAATAAGGTGATAAGGCCCGTGGCTATGTTAATTTTACATAAGGCGGAAGGATACACCACTTTCAAACAATTAAACCGTAAGCAGGGCTTTAAAAAGTGCGCATTTTACCGTAAACAGCCTTTAGTGATATACGGCATATAGGAAATAACCAAGCCCGTCATACATGGGGTGATTATTGAAAGGTTTGATTCAAAAAGTGTGAAGAAAACGGAATAGACTGTAACGACAACGCAGCAATATACCGAAACCTCTCGTTATGCGTTGGCTGTCCGTGATAGCAAAATGAAAAGTAAGAATCTACAGTATGTCTTCTCATTCGAAATGTACGGTGGAATATTCCTTCCCAGAAAATATCAAAGATATTACCTTCGTGTACAATTAAAACAGAATGCAAAATTTTAAGTACAGATAGGAACAAAACTATGACATGTGCTATGCTTAGCCTAACTGTAACACTATCAAGTCAGTTAAAATTCCCATGACCAAAAAAATTACATATATGAAATTATTTGACAAAAATTTAAATAACCACAAAAATTTACTAACATTTTGTAAGGCAGTCTTAATATTAAAATTACAAAAATTTTGTCCCATTATAACTAACTAGGCTATTTGGGGCTCTAAAATAATGTTCTGTAGAATACTAATTCATTTAACTTAAAAAAAATCAAAAAGTAAGGAAGTTATTCAAAATATTATGTTAACCTCCCCCCCCCCCCCCCAAGTAGAGATACACAATTGTATCGGTACTTTTTGAACTGTCGGACAAAAAAAAATGAACTTGAAATTCTAATATAATGTATTAAGTCGGCAAAATTTTTTTTTATAAAATTAAATAAATAAATTTCTGTCACATATGGTGTGTATGTTAACTTTTGGAAAATGTGTAGTTAGGCCACTGAAATCGTTTTCTTCATACATTAATTGAGAAGATGAGAGCCAAGCGTCAATGAGTAGGTAACCCAATGGAATCCTCTGGAACCCGACAAGCGGTAATAGCCACAAGAATGTTGTGCAAGTAGCTTTTTTTGCTCGTAAATATACGAGTTTGTTTTGATGCAGAATCGAGTTAAAGCAAAAAGGTGGTTGGGGAGGGGGGGGGGGGAGTGAAGTGACCCAGATAGTCGGAATGAGTCACTACAGTTCCTGCATACATCACCCCAGAAGCGTCCAGCTATGTGCTCGCGGGTCGTTAATCGGCGCTAGTCTGTTGTTAACATTTGCAACAGTTGCGTTAGACAGCGGAAACAATACACTGCGACTCGAATCAGCAGAAACAGATGTATGGTACGCCTGTGATATGTGTGTGGTATCGCAAGCAATTAAGTGTCTCACGCATGAGTAGTAGGGGCGTGCGATTTCACTTCACCTGGGATTAATTGATGGATTATCAATTTTATATGAAGAGGGTTAAACCTAATCCGATTAATCCGATCTTAATCCGATCAAAGATTGAACGAGTTAAATTTAATGAAAGGGTTGCATTTACAGAAAGGGTTACATCGATTGAGAGGGATCTTTTTTTTGTTTGGTGCAAGAGTGTAATAAGGGTCTTCTTTCTTTCCTTTTATGGGAGCAGCTCTGGTAGATGTTGTCACCACGACAACTAACACTCGATTGACCAGAGTGGTGGGTAGCAATGCGTTATGTAGGTGTCGAATTTAGTGCAAAAGTGGGTTAAAATTAAATTTTTTATGTTTTTTTTTTTTTGGGTATGGAGTGGGATATTGCTCGTAGACGGTAGATAGGCATTATTACTAATATATTTATCACGTGCGAGAAATTCAGAGTCATTAAATTATTTCTACATATGAATAAATAACACAAGAGAGAATTTTAACTACGTGAATAACAACTGGTGTTGACAAGTGCAAATCACTAAATTCTAACAATTATGTAAGTCTCCATGTGTCTAAAAATTAATAAATTCATGATCTACAACGAATAAAAAATGTCTTTATAAATTAAACGAACACAATAATATATATATATATATCTGATGCCTCTAGCACATACCTTACATTGCCGTCTGCCTCTGGGAGTGGTGAGGAACTTTAGAAATGTAATCCACATGTTAAAAGAAATTAATTGATTAACACACATAATGAAATCGCACCTCTCCCGAAAAGAGACCCATCCACCTCATAGGTCAGCCAGTGAATGAGTGGATTGTATAATGTGCGCCTGCTTATATACGTGTAGTATGGCCGACATCTTAAAGGCAACTGAGTTGAAATTTAGGACTGACAGGACCTATTTCCCTGCCAGGCTACTATTAACGACTTGATTCGTCCTACAAGTATGTAAATGTATAAAAGTTAATTATTTTTAAAATAATGGACGTACTACAAATTTCCGTAAAGTCTGGTAAATATAGCTCATGAACGTGATTTGAAAATCCTAAGAAACTTTAGAAATATGTACTAAACACATGGAAAAAAAAGTTTCCTGATAAAATAGTTTTATATTAAAATGTTTATATTATAAAACATTAATCGAGGCTATCACTAAGAGATGAAGGCAGGTGATATTCTGCTTGTGTGCGATGATCGCCGGACCAGACTTGCGGTAAACCCTGAACGAGGTCTCCTCATCCATCAACTGTCTACCTGCCCGCTGTATATGAAAGTGCTATTGAGGTATAGTCCAAGCTTCTATGAGCAACTGAAGATGGCGACGACTGGATACAGGTGTGCAGATGGCTCCTGACCTCTCCCACCCCTCGCCAGAGCATGATACTCTGTCCTTGAGGTTACTCATTCCTCTGCCCTCGATTGTAAATTTTTTTGCCACTCAGTCAATATAGCGACGATTGGCTAGAGGCCTTCACATCGCTCCCTGCACCCCCCTCCCCCCACCAAACTCGCCAGAGCGACTTGTCCTGGGGTCACTCACCCATATTCCCCGATTGTCAATTTTTTGCCACTGACACAAGATGGCGACGACTGGCTAGAGGGCTTCACCTCGACCCCGCTTGCCTGTAGGCATTCCCTACCCTCCATCCCCTCACCAGAGCGACGTGCAATGAGGTTAAGAACCCAGACCATCCCTCCAACCCCTACTCCAGAAGCTGTTTTAGCCCCAAAAGTCAGTTCCTTCTCCAAGGCCCCGCACCCCCATCCCAGAACGTGTTTTTTTCGAATATCTAGAGTGCTGGCCTGTCCACACAGCCCACCCTCACTGCCGATCCAAGGTCATGCAAGAGCTTGGTGTATTACCAGCGAATTAAAATTTCACAACTCCCTCCAATGAAATTTTATATCCCTGAAATAAAGTTTCTTTACTCCACGAGATAATCCCCAGATTTAACATTCCAACAACAAGTGTATATTTGAATCAAGCAAACTATGATTTGAAAAATTGCACAGAAACACAAGACATATTTGATTCAGTCGTAAAAAAATGTTTTTTTTTAGTATTGAAACAAGATATTCGTCTAGCAGACAAAAATGTGTATTTCACATGTAGTTTTTCCTAGCTCAGATTTTTTACTCTACTATCGCATAGGAAAATATAATATAATCTTGTTGATGTTTAATATTCTATGTTATGTAATAGTTAGTTCATTATTTACTGTAAACAAATAATTTGTGTTAAAAAAACCATCATGTAGTTTTCAAAAGCGACATGATTTTACGAAACATACGGGAACGAATCATTCTGAAGTCTCATGTACAAATCCAGTTAGCATATAGCCAATAATTGAGTGTGTGGGATGACAGTGAAACCTGATGAAGGTGAAGCAAGGTGAGTATGGGGCAGTGTACGACAGTCCACAGGCTGGAATTTTGGGCCACTCATGGAGCTGCGGGCGAGGGACTGGTTCACTATACCATCGCTGCACACACCACACGCCACTATCGATACCTGCCCGCTTCTATCCACCAGACCATCTTCCCTTCATGTGAAGAGCCTGGTGGTCGCCGCCGAGCATGCGCGACAGCGGAAGAACTTACCTAGTCCCTCCGTCAACCACCCCACCCACAAACTTTACTCAACAATGTTCTTCGCCCTCCCTCTAGCTCATGTCCACTATACAACTCACCATATCCCAGGACCTGTCCAGCCTTGTCTTTCTTTCACAAGTTTTAATGCAACAGGATTGTGTTTACAACACAGCATAGAATTCTAAGCACAGTTTTGAATAGCAAAAAATTTACATCTTAAAGGCCTTTTTTTATAATTTGAATTACTCGACACTGTCAAAGTACTGCATATCGTTAAAACTAATGTACACTGTAAAAATTATTTACACCATAAGAATCGTTTACACTGTAAAATATTTTTTCCATATTAAATTTTTTACTATCAAAATTTAATAACGATTTTTGTATAAAAAGTTTTAAGCATGGGGTATACTAATTTTGCTCTCTTAAAACCTACCAATTTCCAGGAACTGTATTGTTACAAGCACAGACATATACCTACAAACAACTATAAACCCAGAAAAGTAGTCCGATAAAATAATGATGAATTACTTCTCAATTAAATAAAAATCACGAAATTCCATAGAAATTCAATCCGAGAAATTAATTCCGAGAAATAATATCCAAATTCCAAGGAATATATCGTGTTAAAAATACATTAGAAATATCATTAGAAATGGCATCACATCCCAAATAACTTTAAGTTGGAAAATTCCGCAAAAAATATTTCAATTCCAGGAAATTACAACAAATTAAACACATCATGTCCTGAATGACTTAAAGCTCTAAATTTCTATTAAATTTTATCCCGTCTGCAAGAAATGTAATATTAAAAACAATTAAAGAACACAAGATCAAATTACCAACTTGAATTACAAATCAAATGCAACAATTTAACATATAAAGATGATGAATTACAATACTTACCAAACACAACAAATTAACACCTAAATGTGAATTTCTAACTAAACGATTCTATCACAGTTACCAATTGAATTGCATATCAAATGTAATGGATTATCGCCTAAATGTGAATGGCATTACAATTAAAAGGATTTAATCAGACTGGATTATTGCTCCAACATTAATCCAATGAAATGATAATCCAAATATCATGGGATCGATTACAAAGTAAATTGTACATCCAATCCTCATCCAGATGTTTATTAAATGAAAAACACATAAAATATTATTGAAAATTCTTTCATTAAGTATCATAATTTTCAAATATTATATTACAATCTATTAAGATCTTGATTCTTACCAAACAAATCGTGTTCTTTTGAGAAATCCCTCCATCTAACCAAGGACATGTGATTTTTTTCCCTGTAATGATTTTATTAACCAAATATTCATTTGGAGAACTAACTTTTTGCAATTCATGTTCGTAAGATCCTCCTTTTATTGGTTCTCCATCATAGGTTTATATGTAATACACTCTGGGATGTGTTTGTCTAATTGAAATAATAATAAGTATTTCAAAAGACCAATTCACCATAAGTTTTTTCCCAAAGATAACTTTCTGCTTCGAGATACGTATAAATTCCCCAACTTTGAACTTTGGCTTTTTTCGTCGATGATTTTAACATTATTATAAATAGTTTTCATTAAACTATTATACATAACTTCTTTAGGAGATATCTTGATAGTTCTATGATATCTGGAATGATACAATTTAACTATTTCAAGCAAAACATCAACCCATTTGTAAGTCCAACTCCATGAGAAATATTTATATATTAACTGTTCAATCGAATGGTTGTTATGTTCCACAATACTGGCTTTAAGCTCTGGATATGTTTCGCAGTTACTGATACCATATTCGGTCATTAGTTTCCAGAACAGCACAGAACATTTTTTTAGATCATCTGTTGGTTTGGAGCGAATTGGGCATTCTCTCTATCAAAAGATCATCATTGCATCGGTGACCTGTTTTACAGTTTTGTTTTTCAAAGGTATACCTCAACCATATTTCGAATAAAAGTCTATTATGGTTAAAATATACTTGTATCCCTTATTATATGCTGAAAGCAATCTCATTTCTCACAAATCGGATTGGAAAAGATTATTTAAACCATGAGTTATAACACTTCTCCTAGCATATCTTATCCTTGCAGGAGCATGAAGCTCTTGAGCAATCTTACTAAATTTCATTTGTAATATAACAGTTTTCTGTTAACTCTTCAATAATATAAACAATTTTGTTCATATGTAAATTATTCCCAGACTCTCCTGAAGCGATGAGAAGTTTTAATCTATCAACCAATTTGTTAGGAGTACTCAAATATGCAGGTGAAAAGAAGTTGTCAATTTCATATTTATATATTCCACTTCCGACTATATATCTTATTAAATGTATTTTCGGGTGATTTTCATCTCCTGAACTATTGTCAACATTAGTTCACCAAACAAGTTGTTTATATTTCTTTAAATCAGTATCACAATAACCATTTGGAAAAATTTTAAACAATCATTCAAACAATTCTTGACACATCAGTTTCATAATCACCTATTTTAATTTTAGTGTCAGGCAGAAATGTAAGTACTGATTGTCCCAGGAACCAGACGTTATCATGTCGATACACACCAAAGGTCGTAATGCCCATAGACAAAGATTGTTTTAAATCTAAATAACATAGTGTTAAATGAGAAAGGGGTTGCTTTTTCTTCTTGTTTGTTAAAGGTTCTTCAGTTTTAATTTCCAAACCTGTTTCGTTAGGCTTATTCAGCACAGAATGCAATGTATTCATTCTACTCGTAAAAGGTTTAAATATTTCTTTGTATAAAATATTCCATTCCCTAAGACCTCGTTTGACTTGTGAATGTTTCTCTTTCACAGCAGATACAACTTTATGTAATTCTGAAGCAGAGACAGACATGTTTGATTATATTACATTGAATTCAATCTATTTATATATGTATTAAGTTGCTGCTTCTCTAATTGATGTAGTAGGTCGACTAATATGTGCTTTTTGTATCTTATCTACTTTGCTTAAAACAACATATAATATTATTAAAGTTTTAGCATTCAAATCATTAATAAAATTATTTATTCATAATTCCAAATCATTATTTTTTCTCAAATCTATTTGCATAACTAAACCAAAATTTACATGAATGAATTCATCTCTTATATATTTCATTATGTGTTCCATTTGTGTTTCAAGTTGTTTTGTAATAGTGTCATTTACCACTTCAGTAATTACAACACTTAAATTTGCTTGTATTTATGTAAATTGTGTTGTAAAAACTATGTTTGTCATATTGTTAAAATTCTTACTATATGCATACATACAGACAGACATATTATGCAATATGTCTGTTCAAATCACAATTCCCATCGCGATTTTTGTCCAAACTTTGAAATACTCATTGTATATTTGGTGGTAAAAGAATACCATGTTTCTGTTCAATTGCATTTTCTTTCATATTTGCAATTACCAGCAGATGTACATTTTGTTTTATAACCTTCATTTCTACACAATTACATAGTATGATGTTATGTACTAATATGGAACTATAAATGTATGTCTATATATAGGTTCGTGTTCAGTTGAAACCAATGCATCATACTAAATGTATCGAAAAAGGATGTGGTGTATTAAATACATTGATCAGTAAATACCATTTGAATTGCATTAACCAAATTACAATTATTGCAGACCAGGTCTAAACTTGCAAAACGTTTGGCACAGAACGATCAAGGAATGAACTACTTGGATAATGGGTGTAAACAACACGATATAGTTTACTATCGAACGAATAATATGAAAGAAAGGCATAAAACGAATACAATTCTAGCCGATAAACCAGCAAATATAAGGAAGAATATATTTACATCTACAGGTGAAAGCTTGGAGCTTGGGTTGTTGATAAAGTTATGCTTGCAAAGTTGTAGAGAGAGGCATGGGCCTAAAATGTAAAACGAAACGAAAAACAAAGACAGGAGGAATCATTCCGTTCCTATTTCCAGCATTAACAGGTCTTGGATCAATCCTTGGAGGGGTTTCAGCAATTAGTCGATCAGTTAAATCAAAAGGTAAACGAATGAATTTGAAACCCTATAAAGTCGGACCAGGATGGAAACTTCAAACATGGAAAAAAAATTAATAAAGTCCTAAATAGTCTTCCAAAAAGTGCATTAACAAACAAAGATATTAATGTATTTGTAAAGAAACTTGATATTCCCTATTTCCAAGTTGTGTATATGAGAGACTATTTACCAAAGAAACCAAATCTTCATTAATGTATGATCGTTAATTTAGATTCGAAACAAAATGAACGAATGTGTTAGGTTTCATTAATTAAAAATGTAAACCAATCATTGTATTACGACAGTTTCGGCGATTTATGTCCTCCAATTGAAATATGTAATTATTTTAAAAACACATAATTAAGGTATAATTACAAAATTGAGCAATTACCAAATACAATCAATTGCAGACATTTATGGTTACATTTTTTTGGATTTAAATAGGCTATATTAGTAATTGTAATAGTAAAACATATAAGTAATATGTCATTTACATTGATATTAAGTGGAAATTCGTCACAATTGTGTGCGGTATATTTCCTTGTGCTGGAGTTAGATGCAGAATGGTAAATAAGTCTAATATAATTTGTTACTTACAACAGCATACCAAACATTGATATACATAACCAATCATTTACGGCTAATATTGGTGAAAAAAATTATCAGACTGTGATACCGGTATGATCTTGAGTTGGATGACCTTGTAACATTCATTAAAGCAGCATTTCCTGATGATGTATATTTCTGATTACGTGGAAATCCAAATACACTCTCTAATCCTATGTATAGTAATGTCGATATCGATTTCTCAGAAGACAATTCAATTGCAACTATGTTGGGTTATGAATGGTGAGTATATCCACCTAATCAATTACAAAATTTTCAAAACAGGTTAGTATATTATCGGTAAATGTATATCGCATAAATGTTAATATTGTAGGCAGTTCATATGTGAATAGAAAACCGACAAATAAAATACATTAATTCACATATGCTGTGGCTCCAAGATATAAAATAATTGAAAAACAAACTAAATCTTCCAGGAATAGTGAATCGTGTTGATAAAATTGTTGTTACAATTGACGACCAAGATGGTAAACTTATTAATTTTAGAAACCAAGAAATTACCATTTGTTTACAATTAAAAAAAGGTATATAAACAGATTCATCTTGTTGTGAATTACAATCATTGTGGGTATTGTGTATAATAGTAAATTTGGATGTAAAGTAGGCAGTTATTTTAAGAAATGTGGCATTAAATAAGGTATTTCGAAGAAAGGAAGTATAGAATGACGTAAATATCAACATAAAATGCCCACTTAAAATAAATTACCTGCGAAGCTAACACAAAGCGAATAATTGTATTTAATAAAAATTATGGCATACTCCTAATGGAAATGGAAGACATGCTTAATTTTGAAGAACCGATTAGCTATGAAAATGCAATCACCAATATGGAAATACATGTCTATGAACCATTCCGACCAGGTCCGTACACGTTTCCATCGGAAATAAGGATTTTAATGCAAAATCACGATATTTACATGTTACCATCGAAATCAAGTTTAAGGTTTAGAGGAACAAAAAAAAAATACAGCCAATGCAAGTAATCCACCAACTACAAAAATAGTAAGAATTGGAATAATTCATTTAATCGACAGAATTTCTTATCTGCTAAATGGTGTAGAAATCGATCAAACATGATATATTGGAATTACCTCCACAATAAAGAACTATCTCTCGGGAACTGTAAAAAATCTTTATACAGGGCTTATAGCTGGGTGGAGCAATGCTCGTGATTACTCAGTACAAATAAACTCAGATGGAAAATATGAAGTTGTTATACCATTAAGTATGGTTTTGGGTTTTACTGAAGACTACAAACACGTTATATTAAATGCTAAACAAGAATTATTTATTCTATTCGGCAATATGCATTTGAATGCCATATATGATACAGCTAATAATGAGGAAGGTGTAACATTTGAATTAAGCAAAGTGGAGAGGTTGATGCCGCATATTAAAATTAACACTCATGAACATGTAAAGTTATTCAAATTTATCGAAAAAGGCAAGAATTTAGACATTGAATTCAGATTGTGGGGTTTAGAGGTATTTCCAACTCTACCATTGCCTCAAAAAATAGTGCGGAGTTAAAATCAAGATTTTCGTTGGAAAAACCTAAATATGTCGTCATTTGTTTTCATACAAATCGATAAAACCATTTGAAAACTGATAGATCAGTTTTCGATCATTGTGATATGAAAAATATTAAACTGTATATAAACAGTCAAGCTTGTCCCTATGTGGATTTAAATACAAATTTTGGCAATGGGGAATTCCTTATTTCATACATGTACACAAAGTTTCTGGAAACATATTATAGCAAAAACAATTCACCGATCCTAGAACCTGAAACATTTAAAAGTAGAGGAGCATTATTTGTGTTTGATGTCTACAAACAGGACGATATGGTTAGAAATAGTGTGATTGTTTCACGAATTGAAATAATTGCAAATACTCCAATTCTAGCAAATATGCAAGCTTATGATCTTTAAATTCACTATAGATTAGTAAGGTAAAATGTAAGAGATAAGCTGGTGAAAATAATGAATTGAGTCTGTAGACGACGAACTGCAGTTAAGACGAGATGTTTCTCAATGTGAAAGGATTTAAAATCTGCAGAAAAAAAATTATCACTAAAGAATTCGCTATTACTGATATGGAAGAACATACAACTGTAATCAGCTTCAAATCACCATTTGACTGGAAATATCTATTTCCCAAATACAAGAAAACAAGTCGATGAGTTACTAACTATCACCATGGTTTAAAATGGGACAGTGGGCATATAGAGTATGACAATATTTAATATATTTGCATAGATTACCTAAATAATTGTGAATTGTATGTAGGTGGAGTTGAGCAGAAATGCATTTTCCAAAGTGTGTATAACTGGAAAGTAATAGATATTCAAAAAGAATACAATTGCCTCTCATTCAAACAATTGTGTAAAACATATTGACCTAATTCTACATTCTTCCCTGCAGAGGAAAACTCAAAATTAATGCTAACTTGTGCAATGTTGTCACACTGGGTTCAGAATATGAAGATTCTCCTCCTGAATCACATGTGGATGTTATTCGAGTGATATGACATTATTTAAGATGAGTGTAATTTAATATAGAAAGTATTTGCTTGTATGCCACCCACTTGTTTGTAAAGATGAATCAAGAGAATGAAATCATATGCTCATGTATAGAGAAATCCAAATGTGAATTGAATATCATCATGTTATTAGCACGTTGGAGTAAACCATTTAGAATTTGTTTCAGAATGGAGTAATTGTGTGTCATCCTATACTTGTTTATGTATATTTTGAATTAACCTATAATTGATTGTTTGATGCTATGTTTGGGATGTCCTGTGCTTACTTTATATGTTTTGCCACATAGTATATTTTGTTTGTCGAAATAATAATAAAAAAATATGTGTTTTTATATATTTCATCAATAAATTTATCTTGTAAAATAAATACCTTTCATTCTTTATTTAACCTACTCCTTTTTTAAAACTTAACTTGTTTTCCTAAGAAAAATATTTTCCACAGAGAGAAAGAGAGGGGAGGAAAATTTCTGGAAGCAAGCACTCGAACCACTTTTCCATAAAAAACAATAGTATATACCATTCGGGATAATGCTTGGATGATATAAACTGGGTTTGAGTCCTGGTTAGATCATATACGATTGTAATCTAGTTTCTGACTTTCAGTGTTGGGTAGCTATGATTGTAATACATACATTCTGGGTTCGAGTCTCGAGTTAGGTACAAATGTAACCTTGTAAAAGGAATAACAAATGTAACACTGCTAATTAAAATAAAATTAATTTATTCGTGCACGTGAAAAAGTAGATATGCTCAATTAAATGAATTGTGTGGAATATTCCCAATAAAACATTATTACCTGACTATTTAATACTCGCTTTGAATTGGTATACTTATAACATTTGCCAATATCTTAAGACATGAAAAAACCTTTTATGTTTAGAGATCTGAGGTCTTAACAGTGTGACCACTCCCTGTCCAGAGTCATGAAATTTCAAGGTTAAATTTAAAAGTTTTTCCAATAGTACCAACTTAAAAACCTGAAATTTCAGAGGTTGACAGCCTGTGTTCAACAACTATCGAAGATACCAAGGTCAAAACATCTTCCTAGCTGTATGGAAACTCTCAAGCAAAATATTATTTTTCGTATTTGATAAAGTTAATATTCACTTTGCTAGCTCCATTATGCAGGAAAATAAAAATACATAAAGAAATTCAGAAGAATTATATTAAAAATGAATTTATATTTTTGAAACAACTTTTACTTCCCCTCACACACACTAACCGTTGCCAACAAACTTTAGAAAAATATCTTATAAAATATAATTTTAACCAAATTGGAAACATGTTCAGACACATTAACGGAAAAAATATCCATAAATGCTTAGGGTAAATATGATTAACAATATATACAGAATAACAAAATTGGAATACATATACTAAAATTAGATCATAAAGGGTAACATGTTTCTGGATGAAGATAAGCTAAGACATATTTTGAATTTTAAAAATTATTTAAGGAAAAATTTAAGGTTTGCAGAAGTATTGAATGATGTCATAATATTACGAAACATAATGCTTCATTCTATTAAAAAGAAATTAAAAAATTTTAAGTTTCGAAAACCAAAATAAATGAATATTAATAATAATAATATGTTTAAAGGATTAAAGTAATCTTAGAGAAGTTTATAGACATATAATAGCAAGTGTGAATGGTAATTATGTAATATAATATTGTTTTCTTTTCTATAAGTTATATATCACTTTATTGGCTGTGTTTATCTCTACTACATTGCCTTTACTTTTATTTGATTACTAAACAGATTTATTTGGTATAGAACAGAAGTTATTTTACTGATATATAAATGTTATTCATTTCTTCGAGGAAGAAGCTTAGCAGAGCATTTTGTCTCCGAGGTTAGGGGGACGGCTTGAGGATATTTGAAAATCAGGGGTGTTGGAAGGGAGGGGGCTGGGTGTTTTAACTTCTGGTTGGAGGGGAGAAATCAGACTTCTAGAATGTTTACCTGGGAATTTGAAATTTTTATAAATAGGCATTTAGCATATATACCCCTTCCACTATTACCAGTTGTTTGTCAGTTGGGTTCGCTTTAGCATGTCGTGCTCGTATGAAGATTATTTTCTTGGTTTATATACCCAACATTTTAAAAAAGAACTCACAGATTTTTAACTGGGTTAATTTTAATGACCTATTGAATGCAAAATAATTTATTCGATTTTTCGGCTGAAGAATAAAGTGAATCTAATCTACAACCATTGCTCTTGTCAACACCTTCAATGTTAAGAACAGTTTCAGTGACGAATCCAATGGTGATGCCTTCGACGTCTAAACCTAGTATATTGGAAGCTGCACTAAGGAGACCGATGCCACGCCTTCCATGTTGAGGTATGCAGCAAAATCGAGGTCTGCATCAACATCGAGGTCTGCAACAACATCGAGGTCTGCAGCGGCATCTGCGGCATCGGGATCTGCAACAATGTCGAAGTCTACAGTGGCGCCTATGATGCCAAGGACTACAGCGGCGCCTGTGACACTGAGGAATACATCAGCGCCTGCGACACCGACTTCAACACCTTCAACATTGAGATTGGAACCTCTAGATGTATCTTCAGTTTTCAAAACAGGTGAGATACGCTTACAATAACCAGCAATGTGTTCCTGCTACAATCCACTGAATTTAACTTCAAATAATGTGCGGAAAATATGTCAAAAAACCAGTTATACCAAGATTTGGAAGAGTTTTTAGAATTCAATTTTGTGATTTCACTCTAGTAAAGTTTACCATCTCCTGAATTATTGTTATCACATGAATCACCGGCATAAATTAATTTCCCTGCCCTCTCCTTCTTTCATACCTTCACCACAGGAGATTATTTATACTCCTATATCATCACCAATATCAACACCACCAAAGCCTGTTGTTCCAGTGAAGAAACGAAAATTCAGCTTATCACTTAACTCTAAATGCAAATTTTAATGAAAAAAAAAAAAAACAGAACTTAGACTGATGCTTTCTGATGCAACATGGTTGATTTTTTTTCCTTTAAGTTTTACAATTGTAATTATATTCTAATGTGATATGGTGACACAGTTTTCAGGTGTAATATTATGTGTAATTTTTTAAAATAAATTTAATGATTTTTTCATTGGTAGTAGGCTGAGGAGTTTTTACAGTTTTTCTATTTTAAAGACCTGTTTTACAATTTTAAAGAACCATCATTCAATTTGACAAATAGTTCAACGATTCTTAAGACTTGTTTTACAATTTTAAAGACCTATCATTCAGTTTGATAAAAAGTTATACGATTTTAAAGACTTGTTTTCAATTCTAAAGACCCATCATTAAATTTGATATAAAGTTTTACGATTCTAAAGACTTGTTTTACAATGACTCTTTAACAAATGTCTGAAAAACCAGTAATTTAATAACACTTTGCTAAGAAAGTTAATGATTTATCATGTAAATGTGGAAAAGTTTTAATAAACTTTATGATTTCAATTATAAAATGAAGGAAAGATTTTCTAGTCGTAACATGCTTTGTTATGATTATTTTTGCACTTTTATGATGTAAGATGGTGTTTTGGTTAAAAATGGCCGAAATGGCTTACACACATAATGATAAATATATTGAATGATTTGTAGTCGTAACATACTCTGTTGTGATGAATTTTTTTACAGTTTTATGACCTAGGATAGTATTTTTGGTTTAAAATGACTGGAATGGCTTTCACACATAATGATAAATATGCATTTAATGATTTTCAGTCATAACATACTCTGTTGTGATGATTTTTTTACAGTTTTATGATGTGAGATAGTGTTTTGGTTAAATAAAAACAGAATGGCTTACTGTCCTAACATGTTGATAAAATGTTTGTAATTAATTATATATTATTTGTGATGTAACATGGGTAGCGATATTTTGTAAGCTTATAAAGTTTTCATTACTACCATTTTTTATGTTGAATATATAAAGAAATGGTTTTACGAATGTTAACTAAGCTATGTGTGATAATTTTTTTTTGAAAAGAACAGAAATTATAATAAAATTTTTTGTGTATTAAATTTGAATACCGTGAGTTATTTAATATTTTGAAAAATTCTGTGTGTCATTATTTTGTTTTCATTACTTAACCAAAATAAAAATATATTATTGGTGAGTATCAGTGTTGCTTTGAATTCAAAGCCTGGTAACTGGAAAATAATGATAATTTTACATGTTGTATGATGTCAATTTGACGAGGGAGAACAAACTAGCATTTCCATCAAAATGTAATAAAACAAACAAAATCTGAAGAGCTGAGTAAAACTTGCAAAAATGCTACAGAGAAACGGAAGCATTAGAAAGAATTTTTGAAACGGAAGAAAGGAACATGCTTGGATATTTCGAGAAAACTTTACTGATCTGTTGGCCAGGAACTCTAGGGAATTTAGCAAAAGTTCCACACAAAAACATTTCAGGGGCCAGGTAGAAAGAGCCCTTTAAGGAAAATCAGTTGAAATATCATGATATTTAACAGATTTCAGCTCCAATAGCAGTCATATCAAGTTGGATATGTATTATTTCAGTATTGTCACGTCTATATTTATTTTCCAGGGACAAGAATTTGTAAATATATACACATTTTATGGTTAGAAATTCAAGTGGGAAAACTACACGTAAAAATACACACAAATATTTAAAAACAGATTGACAGTATAAGACTTATTGAACAAGTTTGTTTAATGTACATTTTAAATGTTTGGAAAAATAAAATTTAACTTGAAATTTGCTTGCATCTAATAATGGTGTTCTAAGTTTTACTTGTGTAAGTGGAAAGATGTGTGTTTGTCATTACTTGCAAAAAATATTGTCTTATAGCTGTGTTGGTATAAAAATTAATCATTTGTTAGTTAAAAGTAATTGGAAAAATATTTGCAGGAAATGGGAGTAAAGTTTGCTGGAAAACAGAATAAAGTTTACTGGAAACAGGAGTAAAGTTTGGTGGAAAATGGTTTATATTTTTTAAGTTGAATTTATTATGTGTTGAAGACATTTGGAACGCATTGCTTAATGATGAGGATAATAAATTTTTATCGGTGGTAGTTGTGAAATTTTATTTAGCTAGGGAATATGCCAACCTCTTGCGACTCGAAAAAATAGGAGGAAGCTTCAGTCTGCAAATCAAAGCAGCAGTTTGTAGGGAGGAGTGGAAATGTCCTCGATCAGTTCAAAATCCACTGCAGCCTCCCTAGGGAAACTGTAGCTTTGACCTTGAAGCAAGCCTCCATTCATAGTCGTGGTAGCGCTCTGGAGGTGAAGGGCCAGAACTCTATGGATCTGCCAGTTCCCGAGATATCCGAAAAACACAACACTTAAGTGCAGTAAGGGAAGGGGGTAGTGTGGCGTGCTTGAATCGATAGCGCCCTCCGTGGATAGGGGTAGTCAACTGAAAAAACACTTTCTGGCTTTGATGAGGGCAGGTATAAGCACTACATTGGAAGGGACAGTACTTGGGTGGGATGGGCAGAGGGGGTGTTTGACGCTAAACAGATCTTGCAGTGTTAGATCGACACCAGCATGTAGCGACCTCCGCAAAACAACTTCTGCATTGGAGGGGTGGGAGGGATGGTATGGGTTCTTCACCTCAATGCACATAGCTCTCGCGAGGGATGGAGGTGGGAGGTGGGGGAGCAGGGAGCAATGTGAAAGCCTGTGGCCAGTTGTCGCCATCTTGACTCAGTGGCAAAAAAAATTGAAAATCCAGGGCAGAGGAATTAGTAACCTCAAGGATAGAGTAGTGCGCTCTGGCTAGGGGTAGGGGAGGTTAGGAGCCATCTGCAACCCTATATCCAGTCGCCGCCATCTTCAGTTGCTCATAGAAGCTTGGAATAAACGGATGTATACCTTAATATCTCCTTCATATACTCAGGGCGGGTAGACAGTTGGTGAATGATGAGACGGGGTTTACCACAAGTCTGGTCCAGCGAGCATCGCACACAAGTAGATCACCTGCCTTCATCTCTAGTGATAGCCTCTATTAACATTCTATAATATACACATTTTAATATAAAACTATTTTATCAGGAAACTTTGCTTTTCATGTGTTAAGTCAATATTTCGAAAGTTTTTTAGGATGTTTAAATCACATTTATGAGCTCGGTACATGAAACTTCGTACCATTTTCAACTCGCGTTTGTGACCAGACTTTACAGAAATTTGTAGTACGTCCGTTATTTTAAAAGTAACTCACTTTTATACATTCATGTAATTGTAGGACGAATCAACTCGTTAATAGTAGCTTGGTAGGGAGATAGGTTCTGTGAGTAATAAATTTCAACTCAGTTGTCTTTAATATGCCGGCCACGCTACACATATATAAGCAGGTGCACGTCATACTATCCACTCATTCGCTGACTGACCTACAAGGTGGATGGATGTCTTTTGGGAGAGGTGCGATTTCATTACACGTGTTAATCAATTAATTTCTTTTAACATGTGGATTACATTTCTAAAGTTCTTCACCAGTCTCACAGGCAGACAGACATGTAAGGTATGTGCAGGAGGCATATATATATAGTTATTGTGTTCATTTAATTTATAGGGATATTTTTTTATTCATTGAAGATTGTTAATTTATTTATTTTTAGACACCTGGAGACTTATGTAATTGTTATAATATAGTGAGTTTGCACTTGTCGACACCAGATGTTATTCTCATAGTAAAAATTTTCCCTCTTGTAATTTATTCATACTTAGATATTGTTTAAACACATTGAATTTCTCTCGTGTGTTAAATATATTTGTAAAAATCGCCTATCTACCATCTACAAGCAATATACCCCTCCATACCCAAAAAAAAACTAAAAAAATTACTCTTAAACCACTCTTGCATTAAACTTAATACCTATATAACACATCGCAACCCACCACTCTGGTCAGTCGAGTGTTAGTCGTCGTGGTGACAACATCTACCAGAGTTGCTCCCCATAAAAGGAAAGAAAGAAGACCCTTAGTACACTTTTGCACCAAACACAAAGAATGAACCCTTCAATCCATTTAACTATTTCGATAAATTTAACCCTTTCATTAAATTTAACCCTTACATTAAATGTAACCCTTTCAGTATTTTAGCGGATTAATCGGATTAAGGATTAGCCCTTTGAAATCAAAATATAATCCATGTAATCCCAATTAATCCCAGGTGAAGAGAAATCGGCACGTCCCTACTACTCGCTTGGTGTGATTTTTGTTAAATTTTTATTCATAAATTGTGAGAATACAGTGAAAAAACCTATAACGGGACGGATGATGGCGACCTTCGTGACGTGGCTGTGAAGGTCGACAAGGCCCTTTTTAATGAAGTACAAGTGCTGAATTAACCGCATTTTCACTCGGTATCGAGGCTGTCGGTTAAAGGTAAAAAATGGGCATCTGCAGAACGTATTACTTTCCCCGCTAAAGGCAGGGGAAGATCCTGAGAAAGGGAGACCTGTGTGGGTGTGCGGGAGGAGCTCATAACGAAGACAAAGGAGGGTGCAGAGGACCGGAATTTATCATCAGGCGTTCAGGGGTCGTGTTGCTCTTCCCTGAAGGGAGTAGTGAGGGTTCGTTATTCGCGAGTGCTGTGGAGGGGGTGTCGACGTTACAGGCACCCCTTGGGACATCCTCGCCCCCTCTTACTTGCGCTATGCCAACTTTCCCCCACTGTCCCTCACATACGCAGGCATATGCATTGTACCCGTACACCAGACACATGTACACACAGGCTGCATATCTCATGCGTTCTTTTCTTCATATAAGGCGTCTGGGTTGGATCGGCGAGGGCTTATTAACCAGGGAATAAAGTATGACCTAACTTAAACCAATACTCATGCCTTACCTGGGATTCGAATCCAGTACACTGTGTATTCTTCCACCTTATGTAAAAATAATATTGCCACAGACCTGGCTAATTTATTCGTTCGTCCATCACCCGAGACTGTGATGTTGTTTTAAAAATAAATATTCTTTACAAAAGTGCTAATTCTTATAGTTACAATAAAAAAAAACAAAGAATCATCTCACTATTCGCATACGTTTACTTCACCCTTTTAATTCAGTCTTAAGACAAAACTATTTACTCTCTGAAGCTACCAACTTAACTCCACATTTGCCGTTCAGTATGCCTGTTAATGAAAAGGCTGTTCTCGATAAAGTGAGCACTTCTGAAATTAACCTTAGAAAAAAGTCACTGCTCCTACCTGCATAATATTTTAACGGGCGCACTGAGTGACATGCGCTCAATCAATTTTTTAACGATGGAGGGTAAAGTATTTACATATCTTAACGTCGACTAAAAAGTGTTAGGTAAACATTTGTAATAACATAAATTATTTCTTTCGCTTTCTGTTAATTTTTTTTAATGCATCGAAGTGGAAAATTAGTAGATGTGTTAAATATGTATTAAATATGTACTTTTCTAATAATTTCAGTTTCACTTGACCGACGCTTGAATAAGGTGAGGAGTGCCGTGGGCTGTAATTTTACATAAGGTGGATGAATACAAAACGTGCATTAAGTAGATCTTAAGCAGGGCTTTCAAAAGTGCTCAGTTTACCATGAACATCCTATATATGCAGATATGGGCAGGGGCAACTTTCAAAGGTTGATTTCAAATTTGCTCAAATAAACGCGAACGTCTTGTATGGTTAAAAATTAAGCTGGTAAAAAAACGGGAGTATTTAATCATCGGAAGCATGTGCTAACGTCTGTAAATATTCGAAGCCCATTATTATTTTACTCCCTTTGTCCCGATTTAATTCATGAGCTCAAGTGTTGCAACCGTTTATTTTTTTGATGGGCCCTGTACTTGTGTCGAGCGTTTTCCCCACAGCCAGTAAACAACGCACAGCGTACTGTGAGTTCGTTGATGTTACAAGTGAGAGATGCAGACACTTCAGCGAATTACGAGGAAGATGCTCAAAACCCATAGACTAAAGATGAGGTAGACCGATCTCGCTGGCTGCGCGCAACCAATCTCTCCGTCCCAACACTGAGCTGTTTTTTCTGCCAATACGACTAGTGAAAACGGTGTGAATTGGATTTGAGGTAAGAGCACTGTTTAGTAAACAAGAGCTCTGATATGTTTGTATACGTCTTCTAACCAATTAAGAATGCAATTAGATTAAATTCAAAACAGTGAAAGAATTTTGTTCATATAAAAGGGCTTGTCTTTTGAAAATCCAGATATGAACGAACACGTTTATCAATGTTGACCACGTGAATTTGACGGGTGTGTTGCTTTTAGTTACGTCAATTTTGGGTACATGCGCAGAAAACGAATAAGCGGTCTACCTCATCTCTAGTATATGTCAAAACTCCGGCCACTTATACCTTATTTTTAGAGACCCGGAAATTTCGTGATTTCGTTTGAGGACAAGCTAAACTTAAACACGTGTACATTTGACTTTTTTTCTTGATTGGATCGCGGTTTGTAAGACACGCCCTGGACGAATCTGAACCAATAATTGACCCTCGAGAAAACTACCTGGTCTGCGATGAAACTGGAGCATCATCCAATGAACAACTAAGTGAGACTCTAGTACACAAAGGATTGTGGAGTCTAACTTGTTGCCAAGTGGATCCGCGAAATTTCCAGGTATCTACTTATTGTGTACAGTGACAACCAAAAACATTCTCACGTTCAATATGTCCATGATCATGAACACGAGAACTGTACGAGTTAAGACGGTTCCAGCTGAGCTGAAATTACGAGCCTCATTGGTAGAGACCTGAAGAATTCGTGAATTAAGTTCGGGTCAAGCTATAATTCAAGAACTACGTTTATATTACTATTGCGATTGATCCATGTATTATTTAACACCTCCTGATGAACACTGAACAAAATTCAGGCACAACCATCTCTTCCCGCTGTGATAGCAAGCAACCAGTGAGGATTGTTTATCTACGTATTGTACTGTACACAAGGCTGTGGAGTCTAGCCTATAGGTCACTGAACTCGCAAATTCTTCCGGTCTCTACTCATTGGTCTAGGGAGACAAGTAATAAGACAATTAAATGGTTTGACAGGAATAAATATAGCGTCTGTGTCACAAAATATTTAAGGGAACGGTGGTAAAACGATGATTATTACTTAATAGCCGTTACCAACACATCCATCTTTATTTTAGTCATGTTATTTATAAATTAAATATAATAATTGAGAGTAAAAATGGAAGTAAAGATTCAATTTTAACCATAAAATAAGATACTTTTATGTTAACAGAAGTGTACAACTCTTGTGATACATGATATATTTGGGAAATAAGAAACAGTCAAACACGTCATAAATGGGGTGATTTTTCATAGGCTTGATTTTAAAAGTGTGAATATGCCATCGTGAATAGACTGTAATCGAGAATCCTCTACAGCCATTACATCATTCCCAACCAACCAGACATAAACTCCGTTTGGGGCAACATAATCCTCTTAAGATTTTGCATTATACAGCCCGCAAAGCAATGGTGCTGTACAAGTAGAAGCATAAACAGGCGATGCATTTTCGGTGTTATTTCGCTGACTGTAGTAGGATTCTTCGCAGCCTCTCGCAAGTATTCTGTCTCTCGGGCTGCGAAACGAAAACCAAAACACTTTCAGGAGGCGGGCAAAAATTTCACGCCAATATCACGTGAAACCCGAGATGGAGGCGGGTTAAAATGCGACGAGGAACATTCGGGCTCAGCACTGAACCGTTCTGCTAATACAATTATAGGGTCACAGCTCAAGAGCTCCGCCTGCCAGCATCGTTTTTCTCCTTTTTTGGCAGAGAAGCGCGGGAGCTAAATGGGGTCACACTGGCACGCGCTACAAGAACGCCATCGCTGCTATGCGCGGGGATCTGAACTGACGTGCAGTGTTCTCGCAGTGCTACGTTTACCTATGAGACTTTCAGCTTGTGACCTTATCATTTTATCGACGAAAAGTCCGTAGTAGAGTTCAATGCAGGCTCCTGTCGTAGTTTTGCTCGTGTCCGGCTAGTAAGTTTTAAGATACGGCAGTCTGAAAAAGGCATTTTAACTGTATTTGAGAGCTCCAAAATTATGTCTACAGCATGAGTGGTAATGTTTAAAGTATCATTCCGTCCTCGTCTGGGATATGATATGTTTTCTTAGGTAAACGTTCTGGGGGCCGGTTTAATAGTTTCGTCAAGAAAACCAGGATTTCTAACACAGTGCAGCGCATTTCAAGCGGCAGTCTCACAGGTACAAGCATAATCACGAGAACACCGCTCACGAGTTCAGAGCCCTGCGAGTAGAGGCGACGTCGCACTTGATGTGCGTGGCAGCGTCGCCGTTATCGCCGGCACGCTTCTCCGCCAGAGAAGCGGGAAACAGAGGATATACAGCGGGTGGCAGAAAGGTAAATGGCTGACTGACTCAGCGGGAGGCAGAGGTACGGCGACCTGCAGCTGCATGTCAGTAGGGGGTGTGTCCCAGGACACACGCCAGGCAGCCACCCCTCTCGGTATCTCCGCCATGCCTGGCCACCCTCCAGACGTCGTATCGCCGGCTGATAGAGCCAACGGCCCGCCGTCACGCAACACCGCGCCCCTGACGTCAAGCCTTTACTTACACGTGATCTCTTCTCAGTTCTCCTCAAACACTTACGGCCACGGTGGTGTAGTGGTTATACTACTCGCCTCCCACCTAGGCGAACCTGGTTCGATTCCCGGCGGGACCACTCCCGGATGTGTGCATGTGGGAATCGTGCCTGACGATGCCGCTGGTCAGCGGTTTTTTTTGGGGATCTCCCGATTGGTAAGATATTTTTTTCAATTTTCATGTCGGGAATGTAAATTCAAAATATTTAATTTAATTGTTATTTGCAAAAGAAATTGATATTCACCCTTAACAGGCAGATATGTGCTGCAATTTACGATCTTATGTAGCTCTGTTAATAAAATACATATTTTAATTAATTTGCAGTGTGGACCGTCATTTGGTTGAAGAGCTCGCACCAACTGCGCTTTGTACGTGTACAGTAACAGGTTCTTGTGAAGAACCTTGTATACAGTCGAACGAGGGAACTCTAGTTTCCTGGCGTCAATACGGATGGACTTACTAGGGCTACGGACAAACGAATTACGTACACGTTCAATTTGTACCACACTTATATTTGGTCAGCCGCTGCCTTTTTGTTGCTGAACACTCCCAGTTGCCACACATTTTCTGTGCCACTTACAGATTGTGGGTCTTGATGGTGTTTCTCCTCCATATTGTTATATGGACGCCTTAGGGGCGTATCTGGATTCGTGAGGGATGGAGGTCTTATTAAAAATAAAACAACTAAATTTAATTTTTAATTTTATTCACACATATATTATTTACAGGATTAAACTATCTGTCTCCAATGTTAGTCTTTTTATTTTACAGTGAGCGCAATATTTAATGTATATTTAAACTCTAATTCACGCCCTTCTTTACGTATCTGTTTGGTTATTGTCAACTAATTCATACTTATCATTAACACACGTTCAATCTATATGTTGCCATCATAATTTCCTTCACTTACACATCCAGTTCAATAGTATTACCCTCTAGTGTCTCAATGCGTGCCACAACTGTTCGCAGGTTTCAGGTCCTAGTTAAAAAAAATCATTATTCACAGAATAGCTCTTTCATCTCATGTAGGTTTCATTGTTTTCCGGTAGAACCTTATGAAATTTCGATTTTTAAGGGGGTTGCTTCCCCCCTTACGAGTTCCTGTGCGACATTGTTTGCATAATGTTTTCTGTACTATTCTTCAAAGGGAACAATCTCACAGCAATCTGTTCATGTAGGTCAGGAACACTCTCTATATATAGTTGTGTGTGTATTTTTCTATGCGGTGTAGGGAAATAATGTCGTAGATAGGGACCTGCAAAATTCGCATAATTATGAGGCATCAGGTTAAACTTCACAGTACTGTATATACTGGAGACGGCATCATTTCTCCATTGGCTTCTGCATAGTTGCGAAGTCACTCCATTTCTGACTGAATTGCACGTGATTGGGGCACACGATTGTGAAGTGTTCATTATTGGCGCAGAGTTGGCCAGGGCGTCAAATGAAGTGATATCCAATGGAAAACGTATTGCAAAGGTAAAAGTGTTTAAAGTTTAACATGTCCTCAAATAATAACGCGAATTTTGCTGGTCTCTAGTACATGGCGAACCAGACTCGCCCTGTAATGTTCTCGACGAACAATGAAATCGGTTGTGGAATAGAGAAGGGTCAATAGCCTACCAAGTTCTCGACAAGTGTGAACAGGGTGTCTCCGCCTGTCATGCAGTCAGATTATTTCTCGAGATACACCGTCTCCACGGATAGTGTGCGGCACGATCTTAAGGGTTTTCAAGTGTCTACGATGTTTTAAGACAGGCGCCAAAGTGCTGAGACGTGTGTAACATCTGTAATTTCATTTGAACCAACCTAGCAAAGCGTGTGATATGTCTCACGGACTAAAGGCTGTTCACGATAAAGTGAGCACTTTTGAAATCAACTTTAGAAAAAGTCACTGCCCCTACCTGCATATATTTTAAAAGGCGCTCTGAGTGGCATACGCCCAGTAAAGTTGGTAACAATTAATGGGAAGTAGTTCCGTATCTTAATGTCGAATAAAAATAGGTAGCCATTTCCGACAAATTAAAATTATTACTTTCGCTTTCTCTTTTTCTAATGCCTCGAAGTGTAAAAATAAGCGAATTTATTAAATATTTATTTTTATAATAAATTCACAGTTTTATTTTACCGAGGTATGGATATAGTTATGAGGCCCATGGAGATTTTAATTTTACATAAGGCGTAAAAATACACAACGTGTATACAAGTAGATCTTAAGCAGGGCTTCAAATGTGCTTATTTTACCGTGAATAGTCTATACTAGGAAACACTTTCATTGTAGTTTGTAAATAGGTGTAATGTGAGTTATTTAATGTTGATTTTTAATAACCTTGCTCTTCGCCGAAGGCTCGCTCAAGCCGAACTAAATCTAACGCTGGCATTCCAGCCAACTAAACCATGAATGTTGGTTGTGGGAAATAAGCTATTGATTGTTTTAACAGTCATGGGCAAACGCCATTGCAAACACTTTTTTGTAGTCGCAGAAAACCTAGGTTTTCCGAGACTAAAATGAATTGTCTGCAATGGAATATGCCAATAATTATTTAATCAACCAATTATACGCATTGCAAGAATCATTCAAGCAACACAAATAATATTTTGCTATGTCTGCCATCGCTGGAGCAGTATTGACCATTTATAATTCCTCACGCATTCTCTATAACAATCCATGGATAAAGGACTTATCCGAACTTTCAAGTACAGAAGTATAAATTACAATAATGGATTTAAATATATTTTTTATAAGTTGGAAATCTATTTCGCCTATAAGTATTTCGTTCCGGTAAAATTTCGTCTACTGCGGGTGGATGTGCAGACAGGTTGAACGAAGTTTCGAACGATTTCCGTAGTTGGGCGAAGACGAATGGGCGGTTTGTCTCTGAGCCCGCAAAGGAAAATCTCGTAATAGCTTATTTTAAGAAAAGAAGCCTCCAATAAACATCGTGGCTGACAGACTATACTATAATTTAATCTCTGAGTCGGGAGTCTTTCTGTCGCCATTGCTCGTCAAACTTTTACTGTCGTTAGTTTTTCAGCGCAGTTTACAAATAGAGAGAGTTTTCATTCTCCACGGCTGTCCCCGCTGAGCTACTGATGTATTAGAAGTGATACCCCTGACAAAATGAAAGGTATTCCGAATTTTACTACCAATATTGATGTTGGTGATAGGTTTACTGAAAAAACTTTACTGGTCGTAAATTTAGCTACACGGGCGGTTCGCTGCTGTAAAAAGAGGAAATGCCGAAGTCGTAAAACAAACGTAAGGACCTACACGGATTCTCGCTGACTCCCAGCCTCTCGTATTCTTCCGTAGCTCCTCCAGCCGTTATTTTATTCAGCATCTGTAACGTCATACAAAATTCTTCACGATGATTTTTGCATAAATTTAACAAATTGTTTCGAGTAGAAAAGCATTCCACGCTATGTATAATGACAAAGAAAAGCTTTTATATATATATATATATATATATATATATATATATATATATATATATATATATATATATATATAACAAATATTTGCAGAAGGAAAAACACAATAAAAATGTTTGTTCAGTAAAAACACCCGAGTGTTTTAAATATCACAAAATAAAAACGCTTATATTATTTGCGTCTTTTGCAGGTGAATGCAAGTATTGGACACCGTCAATCTTCCTGACCTTTCATACGTCTCTTTGTCCGCTTTGCTATATGTCTTGTAGAGGAAATTTTGAGGGCTTGAGTCACAGTATAGCTAAATTTCTTGTATCTACTCAGCATTATTTACGGACAAACAGAATGACCCTGAAAATAAAACCAGCCGCAACTTTTGAAATTACGTAACTGGCATGGTATGAGAGATTGCTACAGGTAGTGATTTTTTGCGAAAAAAAAAAAAAAAATGAGTACATGGTAGACTTCAATACTATAAGTACCCAATAGCAGTTTGTCCATTGCCATTGGTTGCTGCCTGTTTGAGAGAAGTCGCTTTCATATTTGACCGGGCCACTCGGAATCCAATAACATCGGCACGGCTCCTACGCGATTCGTGTGCAGACAGTTAACACGTGTCAAAAAGTAATTCAGCCAACCAAGATAGGTAAACAACTCTACAGTGTTTTGAAATATAACTTGTCTTGAAGTATTTTCACGAAATTTCACTACCCTTAGTGATTGCGCTATGGTAACAGACGTTATTTTAAATTAGAAAAAAATTCGAAGCGTTAAAGCTGTCACTTATGGATGCTTAATGACTTCTTTTGTTGAATAGAGAAAGTTGCTTTCAAAACGATTTCATCAATTCATGCCGTGCCGTAATAAAACACCATGAATACGTCTAAAATGGAAGATAATAGATTTAAATGAAATGTGATTTGGAAAAGACTTTGGAAGAAAGCTGTCGTAAGACACAACTGAGGAATAACTGCATCAAATAAGGGTAAAATTGTTCACAGCTGTTCAGTACGATTCCACTATATTAAAAATGCAATATATTTACTCCGCCTATATTTGATCTAGAAATATTTCCACTTTATTTACGTGCTCTTTTGGTCTTGTGAACAGGAAAGTTGTCAACCATGCCACTGATTTCAGTTGCGCAGTAGTTTGTTCTCCAGACTAACGTTTATTATTCTCAGGTTGAAAACAAAACGAGATTCCTAAAGTCGGACTCACAGCCATCCGTCGCATCCGTCAGTTGCCCGTCCGTCAGGCGAAAACGTCATCTTCAACCAATAGGAGGGCAACTTTTTGTTTCAGCCGTCAAATATTTCTCAAAGTTTAACTTCCGACGGACGGGCCACCGCCTTCTGACAACATTCCGTAGATGTTAATACACACGTTGAAATAAAATGCAAGTCAGAGGATTTGTGTATATTGTCTTCGGCGATAAATTCAGGAATGTAAAACATTAACAAAAATTCGGTATAAATTCTTATGGCGTAAAAAAAAAAACCCTAATTCCCCAACATTTTTCTCTCTTGAAAATGTGTTTCCAAGCAAAATATACTTCCAGCTAAAGAAAGATCGCGATGTTAAGTTGTCACACTGAAATGTTGCCGTACAGAAGGATTGACGGACGACGGATTGTTGTGAGTCGCTGGTGACTGACGGACGAAAAAACACCCGTCAGTCAGTCATCAGACTGACTGACGGGTGCAACTGATGGTCGTGAGCGTAGCTTTACGGACAGTTTGGTATAGAAAAAATTCGACTGCAACGTGCATTGGTATTCTAAAGAAGTCGCTTTAAAGCTGGCGGTAAATTGAGAAATTTAATTTATTTGTGTGTAAAATTTTGCGCTTGGCTCAAATCGTGATATATCTATACTTGCCCCGACAAAAATATTAAACGTTAACTTTATTTTGTAACTAACTTCGATGGTGTTTACAAGAGTAAACAGTAAAAAAACAAAGGTTTGATATTGATTTTATTTTAGTGTAAAGATTTAGGAATTTAAGACGAAATAAAGAGAGTTATTATCAAAAGTAACTCTTAGCTTATGTTGTCACATTTAAATCAACTAATATTTAACGCTACGTTTTGCAAAATCCAGTTTAACGACAGAATATTAAATATCACGCAGCTATAGACCTATTAGAGCGAAGAACATAGTTCATTATCTACGTAGGTTCTAACACAATACAAATCGAAAGGTTTTATTTTATAAAAATTGCAATTATCACATAGACTTACATAGAAAACTATTTACGCGACTTTTGATCGGGAGAGCTTAGATGGAATAACAAGATGCTAATTAATTATAATAAGTTTTATTACCTCACGCTACTACTATTAAAATCTAATTGGAAAGTCCCCCACCTTGTTCATGTTGCCGGAGGCTGATTCAAGAAGGCGGTTAACGACAGCCGGATATACCCATCTCCATATCTTCTTGGTCCGCTGCCCCAATGACAAAAGACCTCGCTCCCGGTGTTACGTCGGCCTATATCGGGTGCGTTGTTTAATATTTCCGGCCCCGTTTACTGGCCGGTGGAGGGTGTTTCTACAAACTGACTTTCGCAAGGTGTTATTGCAATCACGCTCGTGCCCTGGTCCAATGTTTGAAGGTGTTATCAGGCAGGCCATCCAGTTAAGGCCTGATCACTTCCTAACAATTTGCTTGATACCATGCACTTCGTGACGCTTGAAGGAATGTGTAAACGAATCCGGTCAAGATTTCGAGACCACTGTGTAAAAGAATCGAATGTTTCATAGAATCTAAACTTTTGCCACAGGAACCAAATGGATTTATTTCTGGTATCTTGCATATATATATATATATATATATATATATATATATATATATATATATATATATATACATACATACACTTCTTAATATTTCATCGGTTAGGTTATATATTGTAGAAGTAATTAATTTTTAATATTATAAGGCAACACCAAAATACCAACAGTTTTAAAGATAAAAACTGTTGTGTGTTCCAAAGTCTTACATGTTATACCACCGATATTTTTTTTTTTGTAAATGTAGCAATAGAAGTGAGTCACTGTGTAACAAAAACTAAAATTTCAAAAAAAAATTATTGACGATTTGATTGAATAGCGCATTCGTTTATCAAATCCGCGAAAAAAGGGATAAATTTAATTGTTTTTCCGAATTTTTTTCTAGACTGTAGGGCGAGTTTCAGAGCCGGTCTTGTACGTTATATATCTAGGAAAAAATTCGTATAAACAATTAAATGTATCGCTTTTTCGCGAATTTGATGAACGAAAGCGATATGCTGTCAAATCATCAATAATTTTTTCTGAATTTTTATTTTAGTTACACAATGACCCACTTCTAATGCTACATTTACAAAAATAAATATTGGTGACATAACATGTAAGACTTTGGAACACACAACGGTTTTTGTCTTTAAAGCTGTTGGTTTTTGGTTTTCCCTTATAATGATAATGTTAAAAAAATTAATTACTTCTATAATACATAGCCTAACCAAATGAAATCTTATATATATATATATATATATATATATATATATATATATATAGACAGAAAAATTTCGCGAATTGATTTTAGGACAAGGTAGACTTCGAACACGTTTAAGTTTCTTTTATGTTTTCTATTGGATAACAGTTTATTTGATACATCCACGTGATCTCTGAGCCAAAGCAATGAAACACAGACCGAAGCCCGTGCCATCTCATCTGATGTAAAACTGACTACTCGCTGGGGCAACAGCCAATGGATAATTAGCTAAGGCTTGAAATGACATAAGTTAGTGTAGACTAGCCTACAGGTCGATGAACTCGCGGAATTGTCCGGTCCATATATATACATATTCAAGGTGCCAAAAATAAATTCTCGTGGCTCTCGCGGCAAAAGTTTAGGTTCTCTGAGACATTCTATTCTATTACACCGTGGTCTCGAACTTTTGACCGGTACTGTAGGTGATGTGGGGTATTATAAATGCCACATAAATGATAATTCTCTGATCACAGAGACTAAGAAAGACTCGTTCTGACTCAGCATTGTTCGTCCCCGAAACCCTAGCTATAGGAACTACGGAGACATTCTATATTCTGTATTTACTGAGCACAGCTGCGTTTCTAGTCATCGCGGAAGACGCTTCCTTATAAAGGCTGTTCGCGATTCAGTGAGCACTTTTAAAATCAACCTAGGAAAAAGGTCACTGCTCCTATCTACATATATTTTAACGGGAGCACTGAGTGGCATGCGCCCAGTAAAGTTGGTAACGTGGAGGGAAAATAGTTTCATTCCTTAACGGCGAATTAAAAGTGTTAGGTATACATCTGTGATACTTAAATTATTTCTTTCTCATCTGGTTTTTTAATACACATAAGTGTAAGAATTAGCAGATGTTTAAAATGTGTAATTTTATAATAATTTCATATTTTCACTTAACCAACTCATCAATAAAATGCCTGTGTTAATTTTACCGTGAACAGCCTATTTTAAAGATACACTTCCTTAAAAATTCCCGCGAATAAGGAGATATGTTTAACAGTCAGTAATAACGGTGTGATTTATTGTTTGCAAGCCTCCAACTAAGACGGACTACTGTAGAATTTGTTTACAGCGATTTATTGCTACATCTACAACAATGTCTGTACAAAGTCCTCAAAACTGCCAGACTGACCCGTCATTGCACTGCCCAAACCACTGGACCTGACTTCTCTTTAAACTGTAGGCAATAACAAAACAGGGATTTTTCGGGATTCGTGTATTAGTCCGAAGAGATATAATAGTGTGGTTTTGCTTCATAAGCATACCTATTTAAGTGGCTAAAAAATCATTTCAAGGTAGGCCTATTCCATAATTCAGTACGGAACATGATTGAAAAGGCATGAAATGAGCTTTCATGGATTCCTTTGAATCACATAAACCCGATTAAATATTACGGTGCCTTTCTTCCTAGAAAGTACCTACACTAGTGCATAAAAAAAAGATTAAATAGTTTTTCGAAATTCAGTCCCCGGGGGATGGAAATTCGGTCAAAAGTGTTTTCATGGAATTCTCATTGTATCTTATATCCAATGAGATAGTATGGTTATTTTTTCTACTAAGGTTAGCTATACAAACGACAATTAAAATAACTTATTTTCGGATATTTGAAAATTCAATTCTTGTGCTGAAAATTTGAAAAATGTGTTTTCATGGTTTCGAGACTATATTTTAAACTCCATGCAATATCGTTCATTTTTTTTTTTTCAGAAGGCTGTCTGTATAACTGCCTAGAACCATTCAAGGTTTTTTTTTTTTTTAATTTTTAATACTGGCATCTGAAGAAAGTAAAATTAACGTGGTGTACAAAACATTATTCGATGGGAAATTTGGCACCTATTTTGTGAAGCATACACGGGATAAGCCGAGAGCAGAATCTAGTTTTTAATAAAATCATTTGGTTAGTGAAAATAACACTGGAAAGATTTAAAAAAAATAACATTATATGTTGCATTCTGACGATGACATGCAAAGAAAGGGATTTTTTTAAGGTGCGCCATGAAACAAATCAACAACAGAATGAATATAATATGACGCAACAGATGCACAATATATTTTGTTGCAGAAGTCAGGCACCAAATGTTAATTTTCTGATTATTCGGAAAATTTAGGTATTTGTCGGGCGGTGTCCGCATGTCTCTACCGTTACATGGCTGTTGAATAAGAATACAATTTTCTAAGAAACGATTTTTAGCTATTGGCTGTTCACGGTAAATTAAACACTTTTGAAAGCCCTGCTCAAGATCTACTTGTACGGACATTGTGTATTCTTCCGCCCCATTAAAAATTAGCATTGTTATGGGCCTGGTCACTTTATCAATGCGTTGATCAACTGAAACTGTAAAATTATTAGAAAAGTATATAATTCACTATGTCGTAATCTTTACACTTACAACCAAAAGACCAACAGAAAGTAAAAAAATCATTTCAGTATTCAAAAATGTTTTCCCAGCATATTTAATTCGACGATAATACATAGAACTACTTTCTGTCCGTAGTTGCCGACTTTACTGGCGCATACCAGCCAGTGTCCCCATTAAAACACACGCAGGTATGGACAGTGACGTTTTTGAAAGGTTTATTTCAAAATTGCTAAATTAACCTCGAACATCCTATATCAGTATTTCAAAACACACTGCGTTGATTCAATGTTTGTGACTGCATGCTTTCTTCCTCGCCTCTTAGCTGTTTTAACATACGTAGCACCACTGGCTGCATCGTAAAAGTGCGAAGTTTCCTACTGCGTGATCACGTACGGGAGTTTATTTTATGGAAATCTCCTCCTAACGCCTTAACAGCCAACCAAGAGGCCCATCCTATGCCCGGAGGGGAAAAAAAGCTTCTTTTCAACGCTACTGTGATAAGAAAGCGAGCGAGCAAGTTAATTTTCTGTTGAACGACGGAGGATATTTTCATTTTTTACGTGCTCGGATTTGAAAGGGGTGAAGTCTGATCAAATATTAAATAGTTAACGTCACCGCAAATTTAGTTCTAGGGTCTTTTTACGGAAGAAGCTAGAAAGTAGGTAGGCATATTAGCTTATTTATTCCACTAGCGCTTATAGAGATGCAAAAAAAAAAAGCTGTGTACACACTCGTGGCCCCATAGTTGATTGAAATATTTTGCATTTTACCTCCTTGCGTACGGGGAGGTATAAAGAGACATTAAATGCTGTTCGCGATAAAGTGAGCACTTTTGAAATCAACCTTAGAAAAAAAAGTCACTGCTCCTATCTGCATATATTTTAACGGGTGCATTGAGTGACATGCGCCCAGTAAAGTTGGTAACGATGGAGAGAAAATAATTCCATGGATTAATGTCGAATTATAAGTGTTAGGTAAACATTTCTGATAACTTAAATATTTCTTTCACTTTCTACGTTTTTAATGGATGTAAGTGTAAGAATTAGCAGATTTGTAAAATGCTTCCTTTTCTAATAATTTCACAGTTTCACTTGACCGACGCATGAATAAAGTGATGAGGCCATGACAGTTTTAATTTTGCATAAGGTGGAATAATACACAGCGTACATTTAAGTTAATCTTAAGCAGGGTTTTCATAAGTTACAAGTTTACTGTGAACACTCTTTAGGCATATATTAGAGGACTTGCTGGGATGAAAAGAGGTCGAAGATCGAACAAATAAATTTTACGTAAACGTTCACAGGTGCTGTATTTTTTGAAAATGTCATAAAGCTGTAGGGTCGACGGGGTTTCATTTCACCTGGAATTAATTGGGGATTATCGATGGATTATCGATTTGATTGAAAGGGTTAATCCTTAAACCGATCTTAATACGATAAAAATTGAAGGGTTTAACTTTTATTGAAAGGGTTAAATTTGATTGAAAGGGTTAATTTTATTGAAAGGGCTCAAATGTATTGAGAGGGTTAAATTTTAATCGAATCGATTTTTTATTTTATTTTTTTGTGTTTGGTGCAAAAGTGTACTAAGGGTCTTCCTTCTTTCCTTTTGTGGGAAGCATTTGTGGTACGTCCTCACCTTTGGAGCTCTGGCACTCGATGAAGTGTGGGGTGTTGGGGACAGGGTATATATGGGGTGAGTTTTGTACCAAGAGTGGCCTAAGTGTAATTTTTTTGGTTTGGTAGTGATATTTCTCGTCGACGGTGTTGGTGGATAGGCGATTTTGAAAGATGCGATTTACGTGGTAGTAAAGACAAACGATTAAATAGACGACGACTGTTTCCGAATGCAATTAAACGTTACATACGAGAGAAAAAAATAATTTCAGAGTGATTAAACGATTTCTACCTATGAAAACACGAGAGAGAGAAAATTATAACTACCTGGTCTCATAAAGAAACAAGTGCAATTACATGAGTCTCCAGTATGAAATCATTACGTAGTAAAAATCAATTAAATGTAAAGAGATGAATACGTCTACAAAGTGATTTTATTACCCGAGCTGTACGTTAGAAATATAATTTACACGAGAGAAATATAACGAACGAACACACCTACGTGAATAACATCTGGTGTCGACAAGTGCTAAATGATCACAATTACGTGACTCTCCAGTATGGAAATAACGAATCAAAAATGTTCCTATATGTGAAACGGTTAACGAATATGTGTACCTCTACTTGACGCCTCTCGCACATACCTGACAATATTTTAAAACACGTCCGTCTGCCTGTGAGACTGGTGAGGAACTTGTGAAATGGTATCCAGACGTTAAAAGAAATTAATTGATTAACATGCATAAAAAAGAAAACGTTTAATATAGGTACATTCGCTCGGGAGGTCGCTGCACCACTGACTTGGATATAGGACTTACGTTAACTACGTTTGATAAAATACAAAACTGCTAACGAAGACAAGTACGTGAAAATGACTAAACCCGTAATGAAATTGCACCTCTCCTAAAACACATCCGTCCGCCTCGGAGGTCATTCAATGAATGAAGATAGCTTACTTCGAGAGCCTGACTACATATACGTGGGACATGGGGGGAGGCTGGCAAGCAACTAAGGTTATAGTTACTCAGAAATAGATGTGAATACGATTTACGTGATAAATGGATAAAAATTATGTTTACGACGCACGTACTAATATATAGATTAGACTAGTTGAATTAATAACGAATTTAAAAAAAAACACAAATGATGTGTTACTCGAAGATTATCCCATATACACGTTTGGAAAAAACGCAGAAGGAAATTTTAAAAAGTTTAATCAATGTTAAAGTGATAAATATCAGAAAGTACCACGGCTGTTCGAGTATTAATTCAATTGTCAAACGTTATAATACTAATCACTGTGAGGAAAAAAATATTCTGTTCACAGTGTAAAAGCGAAGCTTTAAGAAAATATTTGTACCAACGTCCTACCTGTGTGTAGAGATATTAATTTTCAAAAAATGGTTTGTTACAGGTAATATACAAGCGTATGATTTCGAAAAAATGGAGAAATTCGATGCAGAGAAGACGTACTCCAGTATTTTTCGAAGATAAAAGAAAGTATGGTTCCAGTCTCTAGACAACACATACTTCCAAATACAGATGTGCAATTGAGATGAATATTGGAATTTTGCAAAAGGTTTCGGAGAAAGCATGTATACAGAACGAGCGTTATGTTATGAAGAAGAAGACTGTTCGGTTTTTAATTTGCGTCCTAACAGCAGACTGCCCTGTTCTTCTTCGGACCTATGTTTTAAAAATCGCAGTGTAGAAATAACCAAAGAACCAGGTTTTCACAAAATAAAATATAAATTGAGTAGAGAATTTTACGACAGCCCCACCTTATGGACTGAAGCATGTAATAATAAGAAACACATCATGCAAATGCAGGACAGTAACGGACTTCTAAGAGCACCGTGTGAAATGTGAGACTGTGAAGTTTGGAAACAGCAATGTTTACGTTTGTAAATTTGATTTAACAAAGTTGTCATTGAAGAACTAATTTTAACACAAACTGGAAGAACATCTGACCATATGAAGAGAGAGAGAATCGTACACCAGAGCTTCAGTTACAATGGGGATGTTCGACTTATCAATTCCTTATGCCAGTGTTACTCCAGGATATAGGCGAGTGTGGTTTCGAATTGAAGATGAAGATAGTCCACTACAGATTCAGATGTGCAACGGAGATGACCATTGACATTTCTAGTTAATCAGTCCAATATAAACTTTTTAAAGTTTTCGACGTATGTTATGGGCGAAATTATTGTTCCTTATATTATTTACGCCCTGACAGCAAACTACCTTGTAATGAAGGTCAGCTAGAATTTGAAGCTCAAAGTGGATACATCAAGAAACACAAGTCCTACAAGAAAATCAAATACATTATGCAGAAAGAGTGTAATTGCTGCTCTCTTACTACAGTTTGGACAGAACAATGCAACAACAAGCAACATTTTACGTACATCGGTGACCAAGAATTGACTTCTCCCTGTGTAATGTGGAATTGTAAAGTTTGGCTTAGCAAGAACAGTGAAAAATAAGAAAAAATTGTGTTACAACTATATAAAGGAGAGCGTTCAGTATTAAATCGTCAGTCATTGCTAGAATCTTCGACCCCACAGATGTATACGAGGTCCTGCAAATATGATACAGAACAGTTTTCTTTTAATTATATAATGGTATTCTACAAGTTCATGTCTGCAACGATATATAACATTGGTGCTACACTTTCGACAACAATATCTGCATTTGCTTTGGTGAAGGAATAGCATGCAACGATTGTGCTGTGAGATATCTTCGCCCCGACAGTGACTTGCCAACAACATCAGAAGATTTGATGATTGCCAGTCTTAGAGAGGAGATAGAAAAGGAATGGGGAAACGGAGTAATCGCCTACCAACTCACCAGACCTCACCAGGGAATCACCGTTCGTTTGAAGGAGACCTGCGATGGGGACAACCACAATTTTATTTTCGAACAAGGAGGATTAGTTTTTTCCATCCATGTGTGATTTATATGTGTGTGAAGTGGCTAATTCAGAATCATGTTCTCGCAGACTTGCAAGTATGTGTTTTTTTAAATAAAGGTTTGTATTCTGTAACTTATAGCATAGCATATTCACATTATATTGTAAAGAAAATGTGTGAGTCAGACATTCATTTCAAATGTACATATTTCTCTCAAGGTTTTACAGCATGTAGTAAACAAACTAGTTATAATTCCACTTTCACCAACTGCATGAGTTCTGAATATCTTGTAAACCTGTACAGACCACATAGAGTAGATTGTTAGCATAAGCTTAAGGGTGAACGCATTGTAACATTAATTTTGTGAGGAAGAAAAATGTTTGAAACATCTTGTTTATAATACGGACACTGTTTCGCCCTATCAGTATTTCGAAGAATGTGACAATAATCTTCATACTTTATATCATTATAGTAAAAACAAGTTTAGCTACACATCTCATATTGGGTATGATTCATCAAAATGTTACGTGCATCAAGCAATAAAATTAGCAAAAATAAAATTTAGCCCTAAAATACGTTTCAACTTGCAAATTTAGAGAAAGGATGAATTGATCAATATACATACATTTTTCCTTGTTTATTCTTCTTAGTCGAGTATTGGAGGTCATAGTAGCAACATCATGTATTTTCATCCTGCAAATAATTATGTCAGTGTCAAACAATAAAAGTCCAATATAACACGTCCTATAGTGTAACAGGCTTTTGCGCGAATTTACGGAGGCTTGCGAGAAAAACTTTCATTTTAAAGTAATTTATTTTCCTCTAGGATATGAAAAGAGCTCCGAACTCATTCAATGCAGTGATAACAAGAAATGTCCAGTGTTTATATGACTGCAAACACACCTCTTCCATCTAGTATTGAAGATGTGTACTCATATTAAGTTTGAACCATATCCTGATTTGGTGGAAAGCATCGATTTGCATGCCCCTACTTGTAAAGATGTTTGTGTACAAACAGGCAGGTCAAAACCAGGGCGTAAGAGACGCTCGCTCCTTGAAAGCAGAGCACAAGAAGGGGATCTGGATCCAATATTAAGAAAATGTATGAAAACTTTGTTCACTGAATTTGCTAACAGTTTATAAAAAATGTTTGTTTTTAAGAAAAATGTTGTATATATTTTTAATCAACTTGTATTTGTTAGTGTTCAATGTTTTGTGTTAACCTGTATTTCTGAAATAATTGTGTAATTTGCGACATTCTGTACTTGTTTATTCGTTTCGAATCAATCTGTATTTGTTTGATGCTTTGTGTGATAATGTTTTTGGATGCCCTGTAGTTACTTGTGTATGATTTGAAGGAATTTTTACTTGCTTTTCTGTGTGTTAAAATGATTTTTGAAACATCTTGTGTCAATAAATATGTCGAAAAATTAATGCGTTTTAACTTTTATTTAACCTATTCAGAACTTCTCTACACTGTTAAATACTCGTAAATATGTTTCAATACCATCTGGAATAAAATACAAAGTATTGTGAGGAAAATAGGTGTATGACTGTGAGTATGGGTGCAGGGGAAAATTGTGTTTTCATTAAATTCTAGTTAGTGTGACATTACGAAGACTACGACAATCGGTTTGCAACAAATGGAGAGGAGTGCTGACTTCGTGTGTTATCTTGCTTCATGACAATGCCCGACCACGTAGTGGTGCGGTAACCCAACAACTCCTAGCAAGTTTTCGATAGAAAGTGTTTGATCACCCGCCTTACAGCCCAGACCTGGTACCAAGTGACTTCCACCTTGTACCGGCATTAAAAACGTGACTGGGAAGACAGCGCTTCAACACCTATGACGGACTGCAGGACACTGTAATGACATGACTCAACAGGCAGGTGGCAACATTCTTTGCAGAGGGAATTGGGAAGGTGGTGTACCGGTACGACAAGTGTCTCAATCGGCATGGTGATTATGTTGAAAAGTAACTTGTAGATGTATATCACATTTATTAGTAAAACCATTTTCCAATTCATTCCCGTTTTCAATCTATGACTCATTGGAGGTTGAAAAAAATAACCCTCGTATATTGAGTTTGTGGGTGCTGTTTGTATGTACTAATTAGTTGCTAAATTAGTTCAACTTACAAAGTGGGTTGCAGAAATCTACAGCGTGATTGTTCCAATGAAGTCAAAAACCCCTGCTGATGAAGCTAGGTTGGTGACTGAAACATGTCACATTTGTAAAGAAACGCTCGGCACAGATGATATTGTAGTAGACCTTGATCATCTGATGTGCAAAATCAGAGGTCGCGCACATAATAAGTGCAAATTAAATTTCTGACTGCCCAAAAGACAACTTGTCACTGTTTTTCATAACCTGCAGAATTATGATGCTCACTTTCTCATAAAGCCACTAGCTGAACATCACGTACCACAACCTGCTGGAATCATGGTTATAAAAAATCCGGGTAAAATTCAAGTGATTGCAATGATCCTTGAAAAATACATATATATTATCAAACAAATTCCCAAGGGACTGATTTCAATGGAAAGGCGCAATATTTTAAGATACGATTTATTGATTCATTCCAATTCATGAGTGCCTCTCTGGAAATTTTGGCAGGTAATTTGCTACCTGCGCAATTGATTATCACCAGCTCGATGTTTCCAGACAACACCCAATTCGAATTGGCAAAACGGAAAGGAGTTTTTCCTTATGGCTTTGTTAAGTTGCCAGACAGTCTGATGTGCAAGTCACTCCCACCAAAGGACCCATTTCATAATGTGATGAGATGCAAAGGCATTAGCGATGAGGATTACGCTCATGCCCAAGCTGCATGGGATGCATTCAACTGCATAAACTTGATGCACTATGCCATTCATTACTTACGTGTAGAGACTTATTTGCTGGCTGATGTTTTTGAGAATTTTGGACTGTATGTTTGGCTCATTATGATCTTGACCCCGCCATGTACATCACAGCGCCGTCTCTTCATGGGATACTTTATTGTCAATGACACGTGTGTAGCTAGAGCTGTTGACTGACCCAGGCATGTATCTCTTTGTAGAACGAGGGGTTAGGGGTGGAATTACCCAGGTTTCAAAAAGAAGTTCGAAAGCCAACAACGTTTACACGGGTGAGGACTACGACCCCAGTGTGGCATCGAAATATACGTGCTATTTCGACGTCAACGGGTTGCACAGTCATACGATGCGATCAAGGCTTCTGATTGGTAATTTTGAGTGGGTTGAGGCTGACGTGTTTTCAACATGGGATTTTTCAAACATGATGAATGATGGTGACACTTGTTTTTTCACTGAAGTTGATCTGTCTTTTCCGGAGGAGTGTCATGATACACTATCTGATCTGCCTTTGGCTCCAGAAAATGACATACCCCCGAACGACTTGCATGAGAAACTTCTTTCAACACTTGCACTGCGGAAGAAATAGGTCATTCACGGGGAAACACTGAGGCAGTACTTGATGTATAAGGCCAAACTTGACTCTGTTCATCGCGTTTTGCGCTTTGAGCAGAAGGCTTGGATGGTTCCATACATCTAGTTTATCATTGAGAAATGTGCCCAGGGTGCAAACACATTCGAAAAATTGTTCTTCAAATTGATGAATAATTCCATTTATGGAAAAACCTTGCAGAATGTCCGCTGGGAAAGGGACATCAAAGTCGTTTCGATGTACGACACGATTTACGGGGCTGCAGAGCTGATAGGACGTCCTACATTCCAGGCAAGGCAGATTATCGATGAAAACTTGGTCCTTATCGATATGTCAAAGAGTTCTGTTGTGTCCAACAAACATGTGTACACTGGTGTTGCCATTCTTGATCTATCAAAATTAACTCTCTACGAATTCCATTATCAATAAATGCGTACAAAATTTCTTCCGTCACCCTTACACATCATTTATTGTGACACCGATTCCTTGGTATATTCTGTTGCTTGTGAGGACATCTATGAAGTAATCACCCCAGATTTAAAGGCGTTATTTAATACATCCAACCACGCGCTCGATAACAAAGGCCGTACCGTGGTGATGAAAGATGAATGCATTGGCCGCGTCATCACACTCTTTGTGGGTTTATATCCAAAGGTTTACGCACACGTGTTGGGAATTAACAATTTATACATAAGGCAAAGGGTGTAAAACCTCATGTGTTACAGTCGCTCAGATACGAGGATTATCGCGAATCCTCGAAAATTGCACAAGGGTTTTTGGGACCCAATATCAGTTTCGTTCGCGTGCTCATCAAGTCTACACCGAACATGTAACCAAGGTAGTGTTGTCAGGTATGTATGATAAGTGGTACATTGAGGCAGATGGAATATCAACCTTACCTTGGGGGCACTGCAAAATACCTAAGTAATTTTAAAATAGTTTTAGCACCACAATAAATGCAGCCCACCCACGACACCATAACTATCACCACCACACAGCCGATAACGTCTATCTGCTGCCAATACACGCATCTCCTGTTCCACGACTAACTTCACAGCTAACTATTGCTGTCCACAAAGTCTACAAATATCTCAAACTGTTTCAACATATCTTGCATCACCTTTCAATGCTGCTGCTCCCTGTTTGCCTATTATAAGACTTGTCAAAGTATAATATCAAGAATACAACTGTCTTCGATACATTTTACAAAATAATATTAAGAAGAAAGTCACAATGTGACCAATCATCTACTGGAAACTGCGTGCACGTGAGTGTGTGTTACATCCTGTCGTCGGCGTGTGTCAGTGATTGGAAAATATAGTCTCGGACATGACATAAAGAAAGAATGCTCCTCATTGAGTGTCTACGAACACACCACCCAAATGTGTCGTTACTGTAAATAGATAAGAAAAGGATGTCATCCAAAAATATATATTATATTTGTAAATATTTTGTTATTAATTTTTTTGTAAATATTTTATTTTGGTCTTGTATTCTGTGTACGACAATTTCGTAAGAGTAGTAGTAGTATTAGCAGTAGCAACAGTAGTTGTAGTAGTTGTTGTAGTAGGTTTAAGATGTAAATTACTTTGATGAAATGTTAAGTAATTAAATCATTAAATGTCATTGATAAAAGGTCTTGTTTTTGTTAAAAATGTCTTATTGTTGTTAAAAAATGTTTGGTACTTAAGTTTGTAATATGAATGTTGAATATTGCAATATCGTGTTGTGTTTGTTGTTAAGAATTTCAAAAAATGTTTTATGTATATATTTGTAAAGAATTGTGATTAAAAATGTTTATTAGTGTGTGTCAATGTTTGTTGTAAAGTGATTGAAAAGGTTTTTTAATGTGTGTCAATGTTTGTTGTAAAGTCATAGTAAATATTTTAGCTCTTAAGGATGATTTTTTTTTAAATAATTTTTAATAGAATTTTTCTATGTTAAATGGAATGTTATGGCGTTATTTATTAGTTTGAAAATTTCCTCCGTGTCATTTTATAATATCTCGTGAATGAATGGATGTGTCTGAAATATGTCTGCATATTAAATGTTTAAATATTCTTGAGACGACCAGGCGATGGTAAGTTTTTTAAATTTAAAGCTAGGTTATTTGTTTGCTCATTTTTTTCAAAGAATACATTTTACAAATTGTTTGCTTATAATTTGATAAGGGAGAAAAGCTATCATTTAAATTAAAACATACTCTGAAAAGCTGAGGAGAACTTACAAAAAATGATGGAGAGGAACGAACATGTCTGAATGAATGAATTTTTAAATGGAAGGAATGAAATTGGATCTCGAGAAAATTTCACTGGACCACTAGTCAACTTGAAGAACTCTAGGGAATTTAACAAAACTGAATGTCACCCAAGACCTTTTCAGGGCCAGGTAGAAAGAGCCCTTAGCATCACACCACAATGTTTCACGCTACCCTACAACTATACAGCTGAGAGAGTCCAGCCAAATTTAAAAAAA